>JALAZF010000737.1:1800000-2128919 GCA_022829125.1 Lathyrus tuberosus | reverse complement strand
TGGTAATGGCAAAGTAGAGATACCAAAACTAAAACAACCTCCTGGAGTTCTTGCAAAGCTTTTGTTTGATCACAATGATTTAGTTAGCAAGAAGTTTCAGCAACATATCAGAACTTACAATATGATGTTTGCATTCACATCACCTGGGGCAAAGTTGGACAATCGTTTTAACAATGGACGTGGTCCTCCAACAATAAGGATACAAGGTCAGACTTGTCATCGAATTGGAAGTTTGTTACCTCCTGATGGTGAACCACCTAAGTTTGCTCAACTATATATTTATGACACAGAAAATGAGGTCCAAAATATAATGCAAGGTTTGAGGTAATATCCTGTTACTGAACATTGATCTTTATAGTTCATACTTCCCATCACTATATATATATAATTACCAAATAAACATTGCTAACCATTATGCTAACCATTTTCATTATCGTAAATTCTTTAGGAACACCACGAATATTGATCCGTTAGTTGTACAGCAATTGTCTGAAATGTTGTATGAATACAATGCTCATGCAAAGTGTTTCCAAATGGCTAAACAGTGGTTACATAGTGGTGACGCTCAAAACATGAAGCTAAAACTAATTTCAGAAAGATCCACAGATGGTAGAGTATATAATCAACCAACGGTTTCTAAAGTTGCTGCGTTAGTAGTTGGTGATATTGACACCGCAGAAATGAGGGATATAATCATGCAAACAAAAGGAGGAGGACTTCAGAGAATCAATGAGCTTCATGCGAGTTACATGGCTTTCCAGTATCCTTTGATATTTCCGTATGGTGAGGACGGATATAGACCAAATATTGCTCATAGAGACAGGCCGTTCAACGCGAATAGCATAAGAAATAGGCTAACAATTAGAGAATGGCTTTCATATCGCATTCAAACCAGAGCAGCCGAGGCAAAGACTTTGTTATGCTCGCGAAGGTTGTTCCAACAATTTCTGGTAGATGGATACACAATGTTAGAGTCAGAGAATTTAGAATGGATTCGCAAAAATCAACCAAAGCTTAGGGTGTCTGTTCGCTGTTGATCTTGGCGAACAACCTCTGGTTTACCAGAATGGTGAAATCTGGGTTACTTGCAGGATTAACCAAACAAATCCTAGGACGTCGGGCGAAAACTTAGATCAACGTGATAATTTTAAATTAAGGGTGATATTTTGGTTCTTGGTTTTATGTATTTAAGTCTTTTGGAATAAAAGATTTCAACTAACTCTAGATGAAAATCTGAGATAAAAGAAAATGACTTTGAAAAGAACTTTTGAAGTAAAATGGCGAAGAAAACATAAAGTAAAATGACGAAGAAAACATAAAGGTGCTGGTAAATGTAAATGAATTGGTAAAAAGACTTTGATTGATAAAGAAATTAAAAGATGGTGTTTACACGTACATTTTTCCAAATAACTCTTTTCTCTCACACGGGTACTTTGAGTAATTGCAGGAAGTTTTGTACAAGTTTTTTACACACTGAATTCTAATAACAACTATCCTATTTATAGATAAACAAAATAACTGCTATTAACGACTAAATCCTAAATCTTCGACATCTGGCCTTCTGCATGTCTCCCTTTCGCCAGGTGCTTCCACGCGTCTTCTGCCAAACGTTATAATTCTCCTGAATTTGAATCTTCAAGTTATGTCGAACCAACGCGTCCTTTCAGACTTGTCGAATTGTCGAACTATCACAACGTTCTTCATACTTGTCCAAACTTTTTCCATTTGCAGAAATCTTTACTTGACGAAATGTCAAAACGTTGCCCCGTCGAAATGTCGAAGAATGTTGAAGAATATCTCCCAAGTAGATATACTCTTTCAGTTGTACTTCTTTTGGCATGTTCCTACATTTGTCGAAAACAACTTTTTACGTGTTGAACTCATGGCGTCGAAAATACGCATATACAAATTGCCCCCCAGCAAAGGTATTTCGACTATCTTGGAGAAATAATCCTTTGGTGTTCAACCAATATTTTGACGCCATGTCATCCTAATTTTAAATTACACAATTTCAAGTTCCAACATATTTCATCATTTTACTTTCTCAAAACGTCAATTCTAGCCCACGTTCTAGCTTCTAGCCCATTATTACTTAACCTAACGTCATGGCCATCTCTTTTTAACTTCCACTTTTCTTCATCACCGTCAAGATGATGCCACGTGCCCTCCATGATCACCACTAAACCCAAAAAAAACATTTCCTCTTATAAATACATAAACCCCTATTTCTCTTTCTTTTTTACGCTTTTGAACTTTTCTTCTTCACAATCACTCCAAATCTTCATCTTCTTTCTAAAAACTTTCTGATTCAACAATGGCTTTTCAAAAATCATCAAGCAGCAAACCTTCCAAGAGTGAGCAACCTTCCATCATCCCTCCTGTGCATAGGTTGGATGAACCAACACTGATTGGGGATCAACAATACATTCCTGAGTTCGACACATGGTGGAGGGAATACTATGCTACCAAATTTTTTGACGTAAAAGCTTTCATCACTCATCTGACGAATGCTTTTGCTCTTGTGCAGGAACGGACTAAAAAAGGTACGCAAAGACACATCCAAGAAATACAAAAATTTCAAAAATATTTTGAAACCGTTTACAGACCTGATGATCTTAGTCGAACCATACGCGAAGCAGCGGTTACTTTAAAACAAAAATTCACGGAGAAGTTGGAGAAGTTAAAACTGCCTCCACACATTCGACCAGAAGTGCGTTACAACTTGGGTTTCAGCTATTACCCTCCTAAATTTCCACCTTTACCATCTGCTGAATTTGGTGTGGCTTTAAGTCCTCCATTTCCAGATTGGTTCACATGTGGGAATCATATGAAAATTCTTCGTGAAAGTTATAAAAAACCTGCTAAACGCGTGGTTGCGACTAAGTATCATCTGGATAACTACCCAGGGCACCTTCATATTGGAATAGAACACGTTCGCGTGGAAGATCCCATTCTTGAAGGTGTAAACAACAACACGAATTTTGTCATTTTATTATCACATATTTCTCACTGCCTAACTTTCCCCTTTTTCTTTCTTTTTTTTTTTTTTTTTCAGCTGTGAAAGTGCCTGCCAAGAAAGCTTCCGTCGAAACTCCACAAAGTGCCGCCCAGACACCTTCGACTAAGGTATAAATCTCTTCCTATTTTGATCTATTCTTTTATTTCTTTAAGAAACTCACTATTTTTGATTTATATGATCAGGTAAGTCAAAAAACCTCTACATTCCAAAAAAGAAAGAAAATACCAGAGATAATCCCTGTCGAAGAGTCCAGTGATGAGTCTCCATCTCCAAATCCCCCTCCTCAAAAGAAGAAAAGACTGCAGAAAATTGCCTCACAAAAATCCATTGTCAAATCCTCTAAAAGGGAATCTTCTAGCAGTCCTGCTACAAAACATCAGACGAAGGATACGGGGAGTGGAAAGTCTAGCTCCAAAACTGAGACTTCTAAGGTAAATTTCAATCTCGACCCTTCTCGTCTATTTTATTTCATTTCTAACTTAGAAATTTTTCTTTTGATAGAAGCCAAAGGTCGTCGAAAAACAGCCCGAGACAATCCAGGAGGAGGTAGCTCGAGAGGAGGACACTCCCATCAAAGAACTTGAGAGACAAACGGTCAAAGCATTCGACACTACTGTGGGAGCTGATTCTGATAACAACTCTCCTTCTCATCCTGGATTACACGCTGAGCAACATAAAGATGATGATGTTGAAGCAGACACTGCTATCAAAGGAGATCCTGAAGAGAAGACTGCTGACGAAGAAGATCTGTCGAAGCAACAGGAAGCTAGGCGAACTTCAGAGCATAGCAACCAGCCTACTCCTGACCAAACTCAAAGGAGTTCCCAAACAACTGGTTCGACTAGTCTTTCTCATGAAGAGCTTGAAAGTCTCAAAGTGCAGAAACCCCCGGACTACCTGAAAGCCATACTTAGCACCAGATTCAACTTTAAAGACTCTTCCTACAGCAGTTCGACTACTTCTGGAGCCACTTCTGAAGTGCAGTCTCTACCCAATATCATGACTCAGATCAAGGCGAAGATCCTTGACGTTGACTTGTTCCAAGTTCTAGAGGAGAATGCCACTGCTCCAATGGAGTTGAAGAAACTGTTGAAGCAAGTTAACGTCTTGGATGCTTCTGTTGAAGTCTACAATTTTGTGATAGAGCTGACAACTGTGATTGACTTATCCAGCGCAGATCTTCACCGTCGAAGGGACTTATGTCAACAAATCTCTAAAAAAATGGACCAACAAGCTGCTGAATGGAACTCTGTTTCTGTTTCGACAAATAAAGTTTCAAAACTACAAGAGCTTTCTGAAGCCTCTGTCAAGAAGATTGCTACTTGCCATAACCACATTCAAACATGGAAGAAACAAATAGCCGTTCTCCAAGAAAAAATTTCCAAAGAGGAGGAACTCATAGCTTCTATCCAGCAGCCTAGGCAAAGCGAGATTGATGAAGAGTTGAAGGTTGGCATTCAACACGCAGAGACCGCTCAAAAGATCAACCAAGAGATTGAAGTTGCCCATATTCACAGGAACCTCTGTGATCGTCGACTTCAATTTCAGAAAGACAAATTTACCGCTTTGAAGGCACAGTTTGCAAATCTTCAGCTTTAGTCGAATTTTCCTGTCAATTTCTAGCCCTTTGAGGCTTTATTTGTAATGATTTAACGCCATCTGTTTAGCAGCACAATATTTACTTTCAATTTCCATTTTATTCGACTGCTATCTTTATTTCCTGCAATATTGGTTTATACCTTTTCAAATATTTGCCATTTATTTTCAATATCCTTTCGTCTTTCCCTATTTCTTCGACCTCATATGCGCCATTAGAAAATATTTTCAAAACTTTGAAAGGTCCTTCCCATTTGGGAGACCATTTTCCCATAACTCTGTCTTTTCGATCCATAGGAAGAATTACCTTCCACACATAATCACCAATTGAAAAAGTCTTAAATTTTACTTTTCTATTGTAGAACTTTTCGACTCTCTCTTTTTGTCTCTTTATGAGATCTAAGGCACGTAGCCTTTCTTCGTCTAAATCAACCAGTTCATCCATCATCATACTCCAGTATGTCTCTGATGGGATCTGATGATGCCTTTGAACCCTAACTGATTGCAAATACAATTCGACTGGCAAAACTGCATCATGCCCATAAGTTAATTTAAATGGAGTCGAATTGGTTGCTTCTTTAGGAGATGTTCGACAAGCCCATAAAATTTGATCTAAGGTATTATGCCAATTTTTTGGCTTTCCACCTACATGCTTTTTGATCAAATTTATCACTACCTTGTTAGCTGCTTCGACTTGTCCATTAGCCTGAGCATAATAAGGTGTCGAAGTAAGGAGCTTAAAACCTATATCTTGTGCAAACTTCTGCATCTTTCGACCAGTAAACACAGATCCTTGATCCGTTGTTATTGTTTCCGGTATCCCAAATCTGTAGATTATATGCTTTTGGATAAAATCCATAACTGCTTCTTGATCTACATTCACCAATGGTATGGCTTCAATCCACTTAGTAAAATAATCTACTCCAACTAAAATGTACCTTTGCCCTTTTGAAGAAGCTGGTCGAATTTCACCAATTAAATCTAACGCCCAACCTCTGAACGGCCAAGGTTTTACAATCGAATGTAACTCACTTGCAGGAACATGTGGTATGCCTGCATGTACTTGGCACTCTTGACACCCTTTTGCAAATTCGACACAATCCTTTAGCATTGTTGGCCAATACATTCCTTGTCGAAACAATAACCACTTCATTTTGTGGCCTGCTTGGTGTGCGCCACACGCTCCACTATGCACATTTGACAATGCTATGTATGCTTCATTTTCGCCTAAGCATTTCAACAAGACTCCTTATGCAGTCTTCTTGAACAATTCATTGCCAAAAAGTACATAACTCAAAGCTCTATATTTTACCTTTCGTTCGACTTTTTGATTTGGATCTTGCAAATATTCTTTGATGGGGTTTCTCCAGTCTTCGACTCCTGCATCATCTACATTGCAAATCTCATAATTCTCTTCGTCACCATATCCCAATTTTATTGTCTCTAAATCTGATGGGGACAAACCTACAGATATGATTCTTCCTCTGACTTCAATGGCTTTTTCTAACTTCTCCTCCGACACTTTGTATCCGGATGCCAGTTGAGCAAGATCATTCGCCTCTTGATTCTCCATCCTGGGAATGTGCCTAAAAACCACATTGTCGAACTTCTTGAGAAGTCTATTTGCTATCACGAAGTACATTATTAGATTCTCTTTCACACATTTGTACTCCTTAGTCAACTGCTTTATTACCAACTCAGAGTCACCCATTATTTCGACTCTTGTTGCCCCCAATTCCAACAAGATTTCAAGTCCAGCAATCAAAGCTTCATATTCGACTTCATTGTTCGAACATAGCCCTTCGACTTTGTACTTGAACTTTGTTGGAATTTTGTCAGGAGAAATAATCACCATCCCAATACCAAGTCCATTCTTATGCCTGGAACCGTCGAAATACAGTTTCCATGGTGCTAATTCGACGTACTCCATAGTTTCGACTATAGAGTGGTCAGCTATAAAATCAGCCACCACCTGTCCTTTCATAGCCTTTAAAGGCAAATATTTTAAGGAGTATTCTGTTAGAGCCAAAGCCCACTTTCCAATTCGACTATGCAAAATAGACTTAGATAACATATGTTTTATTACGTCGAAATGAGAAGATACATATACATCAACAGGCTTTATATAATGCTTCAATTTCATACAAGAGAAATATACACATAAACATAGTTTTTCTATAGCACTATATCTAGTTTCAGCATCATTTAAGACTCTGCTGAGATAATAGATGGCCCTTTCGACGCCATTCTCATCCTCTTGACACAACATACTTCCTAATGTCTTGTCTGATGCAGAGATATACAATCTCATGCTTCTTTTCCTACAAGGGGACATCAAGATTGGAGGACTAGCCAAGTACTCTTTGATTTTGTCGAAAGCCACTTGTTGCTCTTGCCCCCATGTGAATTCTTCTTTCTTAAGTCGAAGTAGAGGAGAAAAGGGTTGTGTTTTTCCACTGAGGTTGGAGATGAATCTTCTTAGAAAATTGATCTTCCCTAGTAGAGATTGCAACCCCTTTTTCGTTGATGGCGCTTTCGCTTCCATTATAGCTTTGGCTTTGTTTTCATTTATTTCGATCCCTTTCTTGTGGACCACAAAACCTAAAAAATCACCCGCCTGCACACCAAAAGCACATTTAAGGGGATTCATCTTTAGACCAAACTTTCTCATCCTCTCAAAGGATTGTTGAAGATGGTCTATATGATCTTTTCCTGAAACAGACTTGATTACAATATCATCAATGTAAATCTGCATAAACGTCTCAATAAAATCATGGAAAATTGAATTCATAGCCCTTTGGTAAGTGGCTCCAGCATTCTTTAAACCAAAAGGCATCACTACCCATTCATAAGTTCCAATTGCTCCAGGACAACAAAAAGCTGTCTTAGAAACATCTTCTTCAGCAATAAAAATTTGGTTATAGCCAGAGTATCCATCCAACATACTTAGATACTCGTGACCTACTGCAGAATCTATAAGCATTTCTGCTACTGGCATAGGATATTCGTCTTTTGGGGTAGCAGAATTTAAATCTCTAAAATCAATGCATACCCTAAGTTTGCCATTTTTCTTAATAACCGGAACTATATTTGCAATCCAATCAACATACCTGGTAGTGCGGATGAAGTTGCATTTTAGAAGTCTTTCGACCTCTTCTTTTATTTTCGACAGAACTTCTGGTGCAAAGCGCCTTGGAGTTTGCTTGACTGGCTTCTTCCCTTCTATGATTGGCAACTTCAATTCGACCAAACTTCTGTCCAAACCAGGCATTTCGTCATAATCCCATGCAAAGCAATCTTTGAACTCCTTTAACAACTGGATTATTTCGACTCTGAACTGAGGATTCATCCTTGCACTTATGTAGGTTGGTCTTTTTTCTGCCCCCAGTCCCAAGTTGATTTCTTCTAAAGGATCCTGCGCCACCATCTTCAAATTGTTCGACACTGGATCTTTTTCGAACCCCAAAGGTTCGTCGTCATAAATGGCGTCAAGTTTCTGGTGTTGCCATTCGTCTATTTGGTTGTTGTCATTATTTTCCTCAACGTCTTTTTGAAGACATTGTTCATTTGAATCTTCATGATTGGCTTCGACAGCCATGTATTTTACTTTGGCCTCCAGAGCCGCTTTGAATTTTTTTTCGGCTATGTAAGCCGTAATTTTGTTGAGCACTGCTTGTTCACTCATCATCATTGTCGAACTCATTCCCCCATCCTGTTGGTGCTACGTTGGTAGTCCCCCACATGTAGTTGGAGTCACCAATGACTTCCTTATCCCACTGAAAACCATGTGTAGGATGGAGATACATGGAACAGTACGCGTTGTCCGTTGCCTTCAAGTCGAATTTCGCCGGACTGCAAGGAGGTATGTGGGCTAAGTTTTTGTCGAAACTTCGATCGCTTACATTGTTTACTTCGGACATGAAGTAACTTTGGTCTGCTTCTATGTTCTCGACGATTGCATCTGGCCTCCAAATAACTATTCTCTGGTGCATCGACGAGGGAAGAGCACCTATACCATGGATCCATTCTCTTCCCAACAGCAAGTTGTAGTTTGCCCTAGAAGCAATAGCTATAAACATTGTTGGCCTTGTTATAGTACCAACTGTCAGATTCACTTGAATAACTCCCATGGTTGTTCCTACCTTTCCTTCGTAATTCGACAGAACCATGTTGTGGGGCTTTGCATATAAGTCATCTTTGCCAATCTTTTTCAGCATGAAATGGGGCATTAAATTCACAGCGGCACCACCATCCACTAGGATCTTGTTCACACCAACACTCTCAATCTTTCCTTTGATAAACAAAGGCTTCAAGTGCGCCTTCATGGAATCGTCTGGTCTTTCGAAGAAAGCATTTTGCTCTTCGACACAACCATTATTCATTACGTAGTAACACACGGGTTTGTGCACCATCGTTTCCTCTTCCATCCCATCCTATTCGTCTTCGACTTCCATGATCCTATCATAGTCTCTGGGAAGGACCGAGACCACGTTACAGACAACGTCGAAGGATGCCTCCGAATCTGACTTGAAATCATCTGTCATCTCGTCATCCTCCAACTTCTTCTCTTTGGGCACACTTTGCGCTGCCACGCTGTTTGGTTTGATTTGCTGGAGAGGCTTCTTCTTGTTTGCCATTTGAGTGTTGCTGCTACATTCTGCTTCGTCCTTGTTTCCAGCCACTTTTCTCATCATACCTTTTTCAGCAACTTCTTTCTCAACCCTCTTTTGCCTTTGGAACCTCCTCCACTGGGATCTCGACATGGGGTTCTTCCCTTTGTAATTCTCTGAAGGATATGGCCTAGGTTTATATTTCTCCAATCCTTCTTGTTTTCCATTGAAGTGCCTCTCTGCACATCGAAATTCTTCCACTTCTTCTGGCCTTGGGCATCTCTAATGGGTTGAACCCATTTGTCATCTATCACTTTGTTTGATGGCTTGTAAGTGCCATAGTGTCTCTCTCCGCACCTCCATTGGTGGTGCTCACTCCTTCTTGGATCATATCTTGTCGCTCCCCCATTCGCCTTCCTTCTTGCTTGATCTATCGCCTCCAAGTTGGTGGCAGCATTTCTGTTGAAAATGGAACTGCAACGAGGGCATAGCATCACGTCACTCTTCCTTCTCTGGCACCTTTTGATGAATTCGACCAAACTCTCATTTTCTTTGGGGTACGCCAGCTTTTGGTACTCCTCTCGACGTTGATCTTCATCTACTGCTGCCTGAGTTTTCTGCGAAACTTCTACCATATTGATTCCCATATTTTGCTTGTCAGCAATGGTTAGTCTGTTCATCTTTTCAATGAGCTTTTCCTCTTCGACTCTGTCCTTCTTTTTCGTCAGGTCGAACTTCCCTTCTGGGAAGCAACACCAGGATATGTTCCTAGGAGCATGCTTGCAGCAACACTTGTTTGACTTTTCTTTAGGATCCTCCTTTATTCTTCGTAGGATCCCATAAGTCCCAGATTTCCCACGGCCATGTACAGCTTTTTCTTTCATTTCTGTGACTTCCTTGTCGAAAGGTCCCATGATGTTGATGCAGTAATTTGCAACATCGGCCTCCTTCGTGTTGTCAAGATCAAGGCCTTCAGTAGCCTTGTTTTCAGCAACGAAGTCCTCAGTAACTTCTTCCTTGGCGATAGGGGAATCACCATCGTCATCAAAATCACTTCCCCAACCAGTTGGTTGGATTTCACTGATGTCGGTGTGATAAGTTGCAGGAATAGTGTACTTCACCAGGTAGTCGAATTTTCCACTTGGCTGTCCCAAACAATCCCAGATTTCTCCTGGTCGAACCACCACGTCTTCAGCAACACTGTCATCGTTCTTTTCGTGGGAACCCTCTGTAGTTTTCTTCAATTTCTGATTGTCAAAGCTTTCAGTAACTTCGACCTTACCTTCATCGTCGAAGTCCTCAGTGACTTCAACTGTGTTTTTGTTGTCAAGATCTTCAGTGTCTTTGACTTCATTATCGTTGTCGAACGCTTCAGTACCTTCGACTTCATTCTGGCCTGCAAGATCTTCAGTAATCTCGACCATGTTGACACTGGTGTCGAAACCTTCCATAGCCTCCACCATCTCGAAACTGCCATCAGAAGCAACTTCAATCTCCACCATATTCACAGTGGATGGTTCAGCATAGTGTGCTTCGACAACCTGCATGGGATTTGAATCAATCCCCATTTATTGTTTTGGCTTCTCGCCAAACTTCACCCTTCCATCACGGATAGCATTTTGAACTAGATTCCTGAAAAGAAAACATTGAGATGTTTTATGACCCAAAAAGTTATGGTACTTACAAAAACCCCTCTTTTTCTGTTGTTCGACAGGCGGTTCTTTAGCGCCTGGTGGCTTTATTAACTGACCATCTTTGACCAATAAATCAAAAATTTCGTCACACTTGGTGACGTCGAATGTATAAGTTCGTTTGGGAAACTTATCATTCTTTTCAGGTTCGACTGGATTTTTTCCATTCGACGGAGCTAGTACTTTACAGGCGTATGGTGGGCCTGACTTTAGTTCTGCCAGATCAATTTCTTGTTCGTCGAACAAAATTAGTTCATTTTCATCACCATCATCATCCTGGCATACTCCTACATAGGCCACTCTTTCCTTTTTATTTTTATTTGACCTGAATTTCTCAGCTTTTACCCTTTCAATCTGTCTTACCCTATCTGCTAATTGTGCCATATCTCTTAAATATTGAGTGTCTAATTTCTTCCTTATAGAGTAATCTAGACCCCCTGCAGCCATTTCGACTAACTCTCGTTCTGGCACTTGTGTGAAACATCTTGCCTTAAGCAACCTGAACCTATTTAGGTAATCATCTATAGGCTCTGAAAACTTCCTCTTAACACTGGCTAATTCCTTCAAACTTATCTTAGTCTGACCCATATAGAATTGTTCATGGAACAATCTTTCTAATTGGGTCCATGTGAATATAGAGTTCGCAGGCAAGGATGTAAACCAGGTGAATGCATTTTTTGTCAAGGAACTTGGGAAGTACTTCATTTTCAAATTTTCATTATTGACTATTTCTCCTGCTTCTATTAGATAACGCGCTACGTGCTCTATAGTAGATTCACTAGTATCTCCTGAAAACTTAGTAAACTTAGGAACTTTCCATCTTGGGGGTAGTTCCTCTTGCAGAATGTGTTCTGACAATGGGGAAGTATAAGTAGGCCTTTGCAAACCTATATTTACACCGTTTTGGGCCATTATCCTTTCGACCATGGCTGTTATGTTATTTTCGACGGGCAAGTTATTATATCGTATTCGCTGTTGCAACACATCATCAGCATCTTGGCCTCTCTGGACTATTACCCTCCTAGGTTCTTGTTGAACGGGGATTTCGACACGAGGCTGTTCGACCGCTGCCTCTTGGTTTCTAGGGTTTGCCTGAGGATTCTCTAAAGGCCTTTGATTTATCGTGGGTTCCTCTTCGACATTTACTACTTGGTTTTGAATCACTTGTTCTCTTTGTCGTGTTTGAGGAACGCCAAAAAAGTCAGCAATGCGCGTCATTTGCGCAGCCAACAATTGGTTGGTTTGGGTAGTGTTTTGTATTAAAGGGTTAAACACTGCTCCCATTTGTTGAGTCAACATTTGGACCATATCATGATTACTTTCGTCCATTTGTTGTCGAATTACTTGCACAGAATTATTGGTAATTGCTGGCATTTGGAAATTTGGTAGGGATTGGTTCAATCTACTCATATTTCCACCATATCCAGATCCTTGCAATGGCGAAGACATGTGGACCATAGCGTCAGAATACAAGGGTGGTGCACTTTGCAAGTTTGCCATCACTGACGTTGGCATTCCATATGGTTGTTCTCTTCCGAACATAGGCATGGAAAAATTTGTCTGGAATGGCCTAAAATTTTGTCCTCCCTGAGGAGGCGTCCCCAAAGGCCTTGAATGTCCCATTGTGGAAGAACTAGGCATACTTTGGGAGAGCGAAACCGCTGGTATAGATCCTGTTGACGAAGGCATAACCTCCTCCAGAACAGGGTTTGAATCCACATTTCCCCCTGTCGAAGGTATAGGGTTGGAAACTGGAATATTTTCATTTGAATTTGGATTGGGATTAGGATTATTTGACTGATTCGCCATTTTCCTTACTCTAGTTCTTTTGGGTCTCTCTACGTCAGATACGGCTAATTTACCGCTTCTTAGTATCATACAACGAAGAAAAAGCCTTAATTTTTAAAATTTATTTAAGTTTTATATTGCACTGGTCCCACTGGGCGTGCCAATTTGTTTGCTGTTGATCTTGGCGAACAACCTCTGGTTTACCAGAATGGTGAAATCTGGGTTACTTGCAGGATTAACCAAACAAATCCTAGGACGTCGGGCGAAAACTTAGATCAACGTGATAATTTTAAATTAAGGGTGATATTTTGGTTCTTGGTTTTATGTATTTAAGTCTTTTGGAATAAAATATTTCAACTAACTCTAGATGAAAATCTGAGATAAAAGAAAATGACTTTGAAAAGAACTTTTGAAGTAAAATGGCGAAGAAAACATAAAGTAAAATGACGAAGAAAACATAAAGGTGCTGGTAAATGTAAATGAATTGGTAAAAAGACTTTGATTGATAAAGAAATTAAAAGATGGTGTTTACACGTACATTTTTCCAAATAACTCTTTTCTCTCACACGGGTACTTTGAGTAATTGCAGGAAGTTTTGTACAAGTTTTTTACACACTGAATTCTAATAACAACTATCCTATTTATAGATAAACAAAATAACTGCTATTAACGACTAAATCCTAAATCTTCGACATCTGGCCTTCTGCATGTCTCCGTTTCGCCAGGTGCTTCCACGCGTCTTCTGCCAAACGTTATAATTCTCCTGAATTTGAATCTTCAAGTTATGTCGAACCAACGCGTCCTTTCAGACTTGTCGAATTGTCGAACTATCACAACGTTCTTCATACTTGTCCAAACTTTTTCCATTTGCAGAAATCTTTACTTGACGAAATGTCGAAACGTTGCCCCGTCGAAATGTCGAAGAATGTTGAAGAATATCTCCCAAGTAGATATACTCTTTCAGTTGTACTTCTTTTGGCATGTTCCTCCATTTGTCGAAAACAACTTTTTACGTGTTGAACTCATGGCGTCGAAAATACGCATATACAGTGTCCAAGTACAATACTCTATGTGAAGAAGGGGATCAAAGTCAAACTCCCGGTTCAAGCATAGGTAAAAGAGTTGTTTTTCCCTCTACCTTTGTCGGCGATCATAGATTTATGGATCAATTGTACTATGATGGGATGGCCATATGTAGTAAAGTCGGATTTCCTGATTTCTTCATAACCTTTACTTGCAATCCAAATTGGCCTGAGATTCAAAGAGTACTTGCACCGCTTCATTTGAAACCACAAGATTGGCCTGATATCATTTCAAGAGTATTCAAAATCAAGTTTAATGAACTTCTATCAGATTTAACCAAGAAAGGTGTCCTAGGCAAAGTCCTAGCATGTGAGTTATTTCTTCCTCTACTGTGATAATTTTTTATACTACTGTTTCATGTATAAATTCATACTTTATTCACTTCTAACATAAGTTAATTCTGATGCTAGATATGTACACAATTGAGTTTCAGAAGAGAGGACTTCCACATGCACATATTTTGATCTTTTTGCATCCTTCAAACAAATATCTAGGTCCTGAAGACATTGACAGGATCATTAGTGCTGAAGTTCCTGATCCGTTGATACACCCCCGGCTGTACAATTTGGTTAAATCTCATATGGTTCATGGGCCTTGTGGTTTGGCAAATCTTAATTCTCCTTGCATGAAAGATAGAAAATTCTCCAAGTATTTCCCAAAAAAAATTTCAGCCAACAACTATAGTGGACCAAGATGGCTATCCTGTTTATAGGCGAAGAAACAATGGAAACACAATTGAGAAAAACGGTGTCATTCTACATAGTGGTCATGTAGTTCCCCACAACCCAGGTTTATTACTGAAGTACGAAGCACACATCAACATGGAATGGTGCAATCAGAGTACTTCTATCAAATACCTTTTCAAATACATTAACAAAGGTTCTGATAGAATTTCTGCTGTCATACAAGGTCAAGACAAAAACAACATTGATGAAATCAAGCAATATTTGGATTGTCGATACATCTCTCCGAGTGAGGCATGTTGGAGGATATTTTCTTATTCCATACACGGTAGAAAGCCAGCCGTTGAGAGATTATATTTTCACATGGAAGGTGAAAATTCGGTTTACTACAAAGACTACGAGCGAGTTGGAAATGTTTTACTCAAACCAAGTGTATCCGAATCTATGTTTACGGCTTGGTTCGAGGCAAACAAAACTTATGAAGAAGCAAGATTACTAACTTATGGTGACTTTGTTTCTAAATTTGTTTATGATAAGCGCAGTAGGAGTTGGAAGCCACGGAAACTAGGGTATACAATTGGTCGTCTTATTTGGGTTCCTCAATGTACAGGTGAACTATTTTATTTAAGGATGATGCTAACTATCACGAAAGGGCCATTGTGTTATCAAGACATCAAGAAAGTTGATGGTAAACAATACAAAACTTTTAGAGGAGCATGCTTTTCTATGGGTTTTTTACAAGACGATAGGGAATTTGTTGAGGCAATTAAAGAGGCGCATGTTTGGGGATCCGGTTTGTTCTTACGTAAGTTATTTGTAACGTTGTTGATGTCATCATCCATGAATAGACCCGAACATGTATGGAGAAAGACTTGGATGTATTTAGCTGATGGTATTCTCTACGAATAACGAATGTTGACAGGAAATCGAGGTTTCACAATTTCTATTATATTTCATTTTTCTACTACATTTGTTTACAAGTTATAACACTTCTGTTATGCCACTTATATGTAACCACTCATGTAGCAAGGCATAAACAAGTGGACAAATAACTGCCTGTATGTATTATACTTCATGGCAGTGTGCTTTAAAAAACAGCAGCAGTGCAACCATGTATCTGCCTTGCAGGCTGCTATAATAATATAACTTCAAAACAATCTATTGCTGCCTTGCATAAACTTCTAAAAGTAACAGTTAACATCTAATCTGGAGAAACAAAATACAGAAATTCAACCTGCTGCTGTCGTTTCATTGAGCAATAGGCCGGTTCAAATTTCAATTACGTTGCAATAATTTCATACGCAGGTTTTGTATTAGCTGTATTAATTCCTTATTTCTTTGTAGGTTTGACCCTAACTGATGAGGAGCTCAAACAACTTACACTGGTGGCAATTGAGAAACTGTTACAAAATAATAATAGAAGTCTGAATGACTACAAGACAATGCCATATCCAAGAGATTATGTTGTTGTGGATGTAGGCAATAGACTGCTTTTTGAAGAGCGTCAATATGATCCTGTTGCTCAAGAACAACTTTATTTAAATTTGTCCTCTTCTCTTACAGGTACCTAGGTTGTGGTTTAAGTTGTTTAACATTATGAATTAGTTTCATTTCATTGACATGTAAACGAATCTTCCCCAATTTTTAGATGAGCAGAGAGGGATTTTTAACGAAATCATGGATGCGGTAGAAAGGCAACAAGGCGGGGTGTTTTTCTTATATGGCTACGGCGGGACTGGTAAGACTTTTATGTGGAACACTTTATCAGCAGCACTTCGGTCTAAGAGAAAAATTGTCTTGCCTGTTGCCTCGAGTGGAATTGCAAGTTTATTATTACCAGGTGGAAGAACAGCTCATTCTAGATTTAAGATTCCAGTTCCTACCTTAGAAACTTCTATTTGCAACATTAACAAAAAGGATGATCTTGTTGAGCTTCTAAAGATGACAGATCTTATCATATGGGATGAGGCTCATATGGCTAACAGGTTTTGCTTTAAGGCTCATGACAAATCCTTAAAGGATATTATGAGTGGAGTGCCAGATGCATCTAAGAAAATATTTGGAGGTAAAGTTGTTGTCTTTGGAGGTGACTTCAGACAAATTCTCCCCGTTGTACCAAGAGGTACTAGATCTGATATTATCCATGCAACCATCAATGCTTCTTATATTTGGGATGACTGTAGAGTCTTGAAGCTTACGAAGAACATGCGCTTGGCAAGTGGTGCAACTACTTCTACAGTTGAACACATAAGGGGATTTTCAGAGTGGATTTTAAAAATTGGAGACGGAACCATTTCTGAGACAAATGAAGGTTATGCGGATGTTGAGATTCCACCAGAGTTTTTGATATCAAATTTTTCTGATCCAATTCAGGCAATTGTTGAGGACACATACCCTGATCTGATTCATAATTATCTTGATGCTGAATATCTTCAAAGTCGTGCAATATTAGCTTCAACAATTGAGGTAGTAGATGATATAAACCAATACATCACAAACCTTCTTCCAGGTATGAAACTCGCATTTATTTAACGATTCTTATGGTATCAATAAGAAGTATGGTTATATATCTTGCGTTGTCATTAATTATATTTTCTCACATATTGTAGGAGATAAGAAAGAATACTTCAGTAGCGATTCCATAGATAAATCTGATGCTACTACGTTTGATGCTTATGAACATGTCACACCCGAATTCCTGAATGCTCTTAAAACTTCTGGATTACCTAATCATTCAATTAGGTTGAAAGTAGGGGCAACAATAATGTTAATGCGCAATCTAGATCAGTCTGAAGGGTTGTGCAACGGTACACGACTCACTGTAACGAGACTTACCAATCATGTCATTAAGGCTAAGATCATTTCTGGAAAAAATATTGGCAACATCATTTATATTCCTAGAATGTCTTTGTCCCCGTCACAGTCACCATGGCCTTTTAAATTGGTGAGACGCCAGTTCCCTATCATTGTATCATTTGCCATGACAATTAACAAGTCTTAAGGATAATCTCTTAACCATGTTGGTTTGTACTTGCCAAAAGATGTTTTTAGTCATGGCTAATTATACGTGGCTATTTCTAGGGTTAATTCCAAAAATGGTCTCAGGATTCTTATTCATGACAAGGATAAAGAGGCATTGAGTACTACAACCAATGTGGTCTTCATGGAAGTGTTCCAAAACATTTAAAAGGTATATTTTTATGAGAACGTCTTTTCATTCATACTTACAATGGTCAACATTTCAAACTTACATACCTAACATTATAAATGGTTTCTTTATCCATTTTCAGGTTTAAGGAACAAATTGTTTTGAACATGTCATTCGATTTTGTGATATAAGGCTGATGGTTCATGGAAGTCTGCTATAAAAAACAGCAGCAGTGCAACCATGTATCTGCCTTGCAGCCTGCTCTAAAAATATAACTTCAAAACAATCTGTTGCTGCCTTGCATAAACTTCTAAAAGTAACAGTTTTACAGCTGTAATTGTTTATTTATATCATTGTTTTTTGTAATTCTATCAATGGTTCAATACATCTATATATTAGATTTTGGCGGACCGAAACTTTTTCTTTAATGGAAACTCTATCAATGTTGTTTTCCTATTCATGATTTAATGTTTGCTAGATGTCTATAATGGTTAATTTCTTTTCTGTTATCTTCTTTTGAAAGCTTTAATGGTTTGTTGCAAACTCTTTGAATGTTGTAACAGAAGTTACTTCAATATATTATGAGGACATCAGCCAAAACAACATATATTGAGATAACCACCTCACAAATTCAAAGATAGAACTCAAACAGCTCCTGTCACTTAAATTGGACTGTCAAAATACATGACAGTCTACTCATAATCTCCATACCACATCAAACTGAATCACTGATCAGTTTCAAAGGCTGTGCACAGTACCACCCTAACCCTCTAAAACACATATAACAGCAGGAAAAATTAACACAGGATATAAACCACCCCATATATTTTGGCAGTGCAAACTTAACAGGCAGATAGATGGTCCAACAAGAATAAACTAACACCATATACTAAAAAACATAATGCTATTTGCCTAACCAAATAAGCAGGCTTATAGCTGCTTATGACTCCAAGTGTTCACACAATTCGCAACATATTAAAACATGACAATCAAAACGAAATAGCCGTGCCACAGTCGAACTACAACCCAGTTACGGGAACAAAAGCTGGGAGATGACGGCGCAGACTTAAAAGTTGTGGCCATCCAACCATTTAACAAAACCAGAATTTGTAATAAGCAGTGTGAATCATCAGCCTAGATCATCCTTCACGGTTTACTTCTTCTTCAATGCTGACTTGGTGTGCTTAAGTCCTCCACAGGGCTCCTTCTTCTCCCCAACCTTGATGACTAAAACAGGCACAGTTTTAATCGTCACTTATATAGGAGTCATCATTTATATACCAGAAACACCATGCTTCAGGAATTTGGGCACCTTTTCAAGCTCCTCACCCAATCGCCTGTCAATCTAGGTAAGAAGCTCAACAAACATTACATAAATGTGGTAGGGGCATAGCCGTTCCCAATCTGACCAACATTGGCACGAGGAACAACATATATGTTCAACCATGACCTCACAAGTTCTAACATTACAGTTTTGGATGGAAATTCAACTTCTAATTGGATGGAAACTCACAATCCCTGAAACTGCATGCTGTTTTTCTGATTTTCACATCAGAGAAAATCAGAAAAAACATTCTGTTTTTCAAAGATTTATTGTATATAACAACTGAGTTTAAATTGTTCTACTCCACATGCCCATACACAATAAATTAAACCACCTGATGAATGCTAACATAATGAAACAAACTGCAAACTTAAATACGCACTTTTTGGCACACAAATGAATATTGATTTCTCATTCACCATTATATTATGGTTTAGACACACAGTGATAGTAATAATATAGCATTCAAATTATATGATTGTATATTACATCCAGCCATCCTCAAAATACATACATAACGAAACTTAAATACCACAAACTTAACTTAAGTTTTGACCACGACATTGAGTTCAAACATAACTTATACATAATAGACTTAAATACTAAATTGGTTGTCTAACTGCTTCCCACCATTCTACCATTACCAAGCAGCGGTTCACATTCTTCAAATGATCAACGGTTTAACAGCTGCACCACGATCCTGTTGCCTGGAGGGTCCTTGAGCATGAATCACAGTTTATCGCCTCTTCGCAGTTGCTTCTTTTTCACAAAGTCTTTCCACCCTTTCCAAATATATTTCTCGACAGATAGATTTCTTCGTGAACTGAGGAGCTCACACTCATACCTCTCTCTGGTGTCGAAGTTATACAACACCATTCGTGGCCCAACTCCCTCCAGCGCGGAGGCGATATATTTCTGAGGAAAGTGTTGCAAATAACACAAACACACAAATATCAATACATTGCAATGTCTATTATCCAGGCTTCTATTGACAAAATGCAATTGAACGAGACACACCAGAACGTTATTCGCAGCTTTTCTTGCAGAAGATATCTGCTTATTCCACAGATAGATTTTTGGCCTCATGCACATATCTTCACCACTTAAGCCATCCATAGACCTGCCATAACACGTAAGATATCATCTTTCAATGCTACAAAACCAGCGTACGTCACAGACAAATCAATCTGAACGACTTAAAACTTACAGAATAAAATGAAAGATAACTTGTCTCATTATTGATAACTTGCGATTACGCTTTTTCCTATAAACCGCGTGCATTGAATGGGTATTACAATTCCACTTGACAGACCAATCGTATAACAAACATCATATCCCAAATCAACATATACTTTCATTGATATATAACTTTTATTTCTAAATACTATTCTTCAATGTTAAAACACGCTTATTAAGAAATCTGGGCCAGACATATTGTAATGATGTTGCATGAACACTCAATCATACAAGCAAACCGGAAAATAAACATGCATCAACTTTCTGTAAAAACCAAACAACTTTCTGTAAATCCAACCCATAAGAAATCCGAACCATATGAAATCCTAACATTCAACTTTCTGTAAAAACCAAACAACATATATATTCAGAAGAGTAATGCACAAAACCATTAGCTTTACTTTGCGTCGTCATGCATTTCGCTTTTCACCGAAATCACGCACGAACCCTCGCGGCTTCAAGCCGCAGCTTCGGATTTGTGCTTCGTTGCCTCGAGTGTGAAACACGGTTGAATGATGGTTGCACAAAACCATTACTCATCTCCTTTTTTTTACTGATGGTTGAATGAAATGGGCCACAAAAACCCTTACTATTACATGGCTCATTTACATAAACTCAAACTTCAACATCTTGATAATTTAAACAATTTTTTTTCTTTTTCAAGCTTTTATTTAACTATCACTTTATTTTCTATTTCTTTATTTTTTATACATTTTTAAGTGGTCCACTTAACCACTTTTTTATATTACAGTTTTCATTTTTTTTCATTTACTTTTAAAATAGTAAGAAATTTTCTAAAAATTTACTATGTTATTACCCACTTTTCTTATATTATATTTTTCATTTTTTTCAATTGCCTTTTAAAATTATAGGACTTTTTCTAAAAATTTACTAAATATAATTATTTGAATATATTCTACATTTTTTCAGACTTATCTGTATTAAAACAATTTTTTACACTTAAAAATTATTTGCATTTACCCGTACTCCGCACGGGTGTTTGACTAGTTTTGTTCAAAAAAGTTTGCATACTTTCTACTGTATACATACCCATACCTTCCTACACGTGAGAGGTAGAAGGAAAATCTGAAATTAAAACATAACTAAAATTGATTTTAAACTAATATATAACCAAACTTTGTTTTAAATTAATCCATGACTAAAATTTGTTTTAAATTAATCTGTAACCAATCTTAACAACCCTAAAACTACTATTGTTCAAATCAAAGAAAAAACACACAAACCAGTTTGAAGTTTGAACCCAATACAAACCAATTTGACATCAACATTGGAAAATCAAATAAAAACCTATCTCTGTACAAATCAAGACACAAACCAATCAGAACACTAAAACGACACCCCACCATAAAAAATTCTCTCTCAAATTAAAATAAAAAAAGCCAAAATGAAAGGAGGAGGAGTGGGGTTTCTTCGTGTGAAAACATTAACAGACCCTCTTCTTCTTTGGACTCACCACAATCTCCCTTCAACTTGATTTTCTCTATCACCTCCATACATTCAAACTTCAAGAACCTACATAAATCCGATGCTCCCTCGTCTTCATTCAAACACCGTCAGACTCACCCTTCAGCCACCCTTTTTGCTCCACCTTACAACCACCACGAAAACCTCACTAGAACCGCGTCGGAAATCGCTTTGTCCAAACCTCCATCTCGATAACTACTGCACTAAAATTCCAAAACTACCTTCAGAGTACACCAAACAACCTCATTCGACCCTCCCTGAAAACGCAACGCCGCCCCCTGAACGCGATTCCGTTGCGACCTCGAAACGGAGCACCTCTCACCGCGCCGTCACAGCCCGGAAACTACGAAACCATGCCGGATGCGTCAAATCAGACAATCGTCATCAGAATATGTCTTGATTTTGTTGGAGTGAGAAGTGGAGAGTAAAAGTTTGTGATTTTAACTTGATTTATGAAAAAAATTGTAAGAGGAACATTCATCGTGAGAGAGAGGAGATTGTTGAAACATTTTTTCACTGAGTTTCTTTGTTTTATTTTTTTTTTTCATTTTCTATTTTTACTTTTATTTAGAACTTAATTTAAAAAAACATTTGTCACTTTTGGGCTTGGATTTGATGATTGACCTAAGCCAATTATATATATATATGTTAAGCAAACATTCCTTAGGTAAACATAGTAGCCCTAGAACAAGAGAAGGATCACATTGAGTATAATGGAGGTGATGAGTGCTTAAGTCTTATCCTTAATTTTTAGGTTTTATAATTATTTTCCTGTTCCTTAGGAACTAATAAAGAATGATGGCGATTTTGTAATTTTCCAGCTGCGACAATTTGAATGAAGATCAGATTAAATCAAATTTCTTGGTAGACATTAATGAATAATCAAATCAACTCTTGATTAATACTATTTTTGTATCAAATCAATTCTGGTTGTTTTGCCCAGGCCCAATTAATTTTCTACTATATAAGAAGACTCATTCCTAACAAAGAAAGCAAGCACAAAATTTGAAGATCTGATGTTTTAGGGTTTGTTCTTTGAGTTTTTGTAACTGTTTGTATTTTGTACACTCTATTCATGTGCTTCAAATCTAAATTATATGAATAGAGCATTGAGTTGTAAGGTTGTTATACCATCCATATTTTCATTGTAATTGTCCAAACACAAGAAGAGTGTTTTAGAGAAAGTGAGTGAAATCTCTTATTCAGAGGGAGCCTTAACGAAGCTTCACAGGTAGTATTAACAAAGTGGCCTTGAATTGCGAGAATTCAGAATAAGCTCATTTGTCCTTCTAACTATTGGCAGTGAAATAATTCTATAGGGAGTCTTGAATAGAAAGTCACGGGTAGTATTAGGTTCAAGCATTGAACAATGTTTGTTCATCTAAGACTATTGTACTTATACTATTGCGAGTGGATTTCCTTTATTGGGTTGGAAGCCCCCAGATGTAGGTGGTGTTGCACTGAACTGAGTTAACGATTCTCTTGTGTTCTTTATTGCTTTCTTACTTTAATTGTTATTTGTTATCTGTCTTGCAAACTATTTTTTTCTGGTATACATTGTCTTAGACATTGTGTATAACATATGTCCTGGATAGAACATAATTACACAAATGCTAAGCTGCCTAAGGCTATCACAACCGCATTCCTGACCTTTGTCACTAAAACCAAAATTCCACAAGAGTTGAGTGAGTATAGATTTATTTGTCTAGTAAGATATTTGCATAAGATTGTAGCCAAATTACATGCAGCAAGACTGAAGCTAGCGATTGACAAGATTATTTCCAAAATCCGAGGGAGGCCGATCTATGATGGTGTTTTGGTAGCAAATGAGGTAATAGATTTGGAAAAAAGAGAGATAAAAAATATGTCATGCTAATGAAGGTAGACTTTGAAAAGCTTGTGAAAGGGTAAGATGGAATTATCTGATATACATGCTCAATAGGATGGGTTTTGGAATGGTTGACATGGATGAAGGCATGCATTTTTACTAGTATTATGTCAATCTTGTTGAATTGAGTGCAACAAAGGAATTTAATGTGGGGTGTGGTTTGACGCATAGGTCCCATTGGCACCATTTATATTATTGATAATTGTATAGGGCTCACAACGTTGGTAGACAATTCAACTGAGTTGGGAGAATTTTTTGGCTTTTATTTGAATGGGGAGGTAAATTTCGACATCCTTCAATTCGTAGATGACACCATCATAGTAGGAGAGACTGCATAGAACAATTAGTGGAATTTATAAGTAGTTCTCTGAGGATTTGAACTGGTTTCTAGTTTGTGTGTAAATTTGTAAAAAAAAAAGTAAAATTTATGGAGTAAATGTGAAAAACTCCTTCCTACAAAAAGCATCAAATTTCTAGTCTTGTAGTGTGGATAGTTTACCATTAAAATTGCTAGGGGGTTCATTTGGATTCAGTCCATTAAGGTACCATATGTGGAGGCCTGTTATAGACAAATTGAGGAAGATGTGATTTTTATGGAAGGGTAGGTACTTAACTATGGGACAGAGAATGGTGATGCTAAATGCAGTAATTAGTAGTATTCCAATACATGTCATATAATTCTATAAAGCTCCATATAAAGCATGGAAATATATCACTAGAATACAAAGTAACTTTATGTAGTGGTGTCGAGAATATGAAAATAATTCATTGGGTCAGTTAGAAGAAGGTGTGTAAACTAAAAGAGGATTGAGAATTTAGTGTAAAGAATATTTAGGCCTTTAGTAAGGATATTATGTGTAAATGAGAATGGAGAGTTTTAATGGAGAAAGAAGCCTTATGGTCAGTAATTCTGAAACATAGATATGGGAACATAGAGCTCAAACTCCTTACTAATGGTGAAAGTGTAAGGAGGAGTACATAATCCTTATGGATCTCAAAGAATTAAGTGATAATTTGGGATTGGATACAGACATTATGATAGACAACATCTCTTGTAGGCTTGTGGAAGGATGCAATATGCCTTTCTAGAAAAGCAAGTGGCTAGGAAATCAATCAATCATGGAGGCATTCTTTGACCTATTCTTGATAGTTGAGAAGCCAAATGGGAGTGTGGTAGACATGGGGAGTTTGATAAATTATAAATGGCCTTAGAATATACAGCTGAACATAGAGGAAGCATTAGAAGAAATCCTTTTGCAAGTAGAAGAGCTCCTAAGTACGCGAGCAGAAGTGGAACCCAAACCAGATGCCTAAGACATTTTTGTGTGGCTCCAAGAAAGTTCAAAAAAATTTACTGTGATGTAATGTTACAGAGGTTATTCAAGGATGAGAATTAGATGAAGGTGTGAAAGTTGCTTTGAGAGGCTTGTGGATTACAAAGGTCCCATCTAAAATCCAAGGATTTAGCTGAAGACTTCTGCTTGATAGACTGTCATCAAGAGATCAACTGGAAAAATAGGTATCATTCAAAGCAGTAGTGCCAAGGTTTTTGTATTATCTTTTCAAGTAGACAAAAATTTATCACGTCTTTTATTCCATTGCCCTGTCACTATGAGAGTTTGGAGGGTTGCGGTGGAATTGATGGGGGCTCGAAGTAGACATGATAAAGCTAGTTGGGAATGTTTCAACCGAGGGAGAAAACTGAAGAGAAAAACCAGGAAAATAAGGAAGGCTTCATATGGTTAACAATATGTTGGTGGTGTTTGGTTGAAAAGAAATAGTGTTATATTCAAATGGGAAGAGTGCAAGGTTGAAGAAGTGTTTTTCTCAATTAAATTAACTTCTTGCTTGTGGCATGTATAAGACTAACTCCAAAGTAGCTAGTAATTTTAATTAGTGGAATAAATTTCCTTTTGATTGCCTTAGCAGGAGTTGATTACTTGTTGTAATGGGAAAATGTACCCCTTATACTATAGTAATGAAATTTTCGTATCAAAATAAAAAATCACAACTATGACCTTTTCTTATACTTTCAGCAATAGTTGTATGGTTTTTGTGGCCAAATGTAAAAACTCTGGCTTAAGAGAATAAGCAACGACCACCTAAACCGTGTTTTTAAAATCGTGGCTAAAGTGTTGCCTAAGGTTTAGGCCACTTGTTTTTGTTTTTTAAGCCACATATTTTAGTCATTATTTTTACTAAAAAATGCTGAAATGCAATTCAACTTAATATGGTTTATTTTAGATTAATTTTTTAATATCAAAATATATAAATTTAATAAATATTTTTATAATATTTTTATAAAGACATGATAAAATAGTAAGTTTGATATAAAATATATCATGTACTATATTAAAATTAATATTTTAGAATGAAATTCTTCAATTATGTTTAAAGTATATAAAATAGTATTGAAGAAATGGAATAAATTAAACTAATAAGTTGTATTTAAAAAACTTTTAAATAATGAACTAATAATAAATTAATGTGATATGTAATACTAATATAATAAATATAAATCATTTAATATATGTATGCAGTTTGATTTGGTTTTGAAAATTCAATGCAAAATCAATTGGATTCGAACAATTTTAACAAAATAGCATTCAAACACATCAAATAATATTTAATTTTGTGCAACTTTAGGTTAATTCAGATTAGTTTTCAATTTTAATTTCAACCTATTAGAACTTAAACACTCCTATTGTTTTATTATATATCATATATGGAAACTTATATATCAAACCCTAAAATATGGAAACTTATACCTAAAACTATCTTAAAAAAGGAAAACAAGTATATAGAAATAATTACAGATCAATAATTTAGTATGTTACACTAACAATTAACTATGAAAAGGCACAATAGTTGGCTAAAACAAAAATTACTTCAAAACACTTGTATTATAGCGAATCAATATAGAACAAATGTTAAGATTTTATGATCACTACCTTGAGAGAGACAGAGAGGGGGAGAGAGAAAACTTAAAAAAAGAGAGAGAAATAAAAAAATTCTTCTTTGATGAAATCATAATTTTTTTTGGTGATAATTAAGTTCAACTTATCAATTGATAGTTAAATTAATTCATCAATGATTGAAGAAACAACAACATTATTGGATTTAAAAGACAAACTCAAAGAGATCAAGGAGCAACAAGATAATCAAAAGGCCCAACAAGATCAAATAAAAGAACAACAAAATAATATAGAGACAAGAATAGAAGCAATGGAGAATTCAATAAAGCACATGGACGAAATTATGAATAAGTTGGTGCGTGCAGCAAAAACTGGTGGCATAAAAGCCAAAGGCAATGGAGGAAAAAAGATGAAGAATGGTAAGATTCAAATGCCTACTTTAGAAGATGCTGAATCAACAGCTGAGGATTGGGTCTTATGGCCTGCACGTGCTATTGGATGTTGTAATTAGATAGTTTGTATATGCATTATGTATTTCGAGATTTGAATATTGCTGGACTCAAAAATTAAATATTTCAAACACTGGAAGCTTTCTATGAGATTTTATTCCTATGTTTGAATGAGTTATAATTTCTTGCATATAGTTGAATTGACATATATAATAACTTGAAATTGACTTACTAATTTTATCAAGATGTAATTATCAGAGTAATATTAATTCAAATGATAAATTAATTAGTTTTTCCTTTTGGATATATTAAAATTCAATTTTTTATTTCATATTTTATTATCATATTATTTTCTTTTCTAAGAACTACATTCATTTATCTTAATTGGTGCGAAAGTAGTAACTAAGAATACTCCAAATAAGTAAAAAATATGATTACATTTATTTCACATATCAGGGGAACTATGTTTTAGTAATGAGCTTTGTAGATAAAGAAAAGACAAGAAAAAAAGTTTATGATAAATTTTATTTTTTATAAAAGTCTTTTTCCCAAAAGAATGGAGACCCGAAGGCCAAGACTACACTAAAACAGTCTTATGCTTGGAGACACCTTCCAAGTCATCACTAAACTCCTTAAGGACCTATATATGGCAAAAGTCATAAAGCTTAAGATTCAAATTGTTAGTATCCCCAACTTTGGCCAACCTATCAACACAATAATTGGCCTCACGTAGGATATGCAACGTGGTTGATTCCTTGAAACACCGCAATTCTGGTTGACTCAATCTCACCAAATTGTTACCAATTCCAGTTAACTTGTAGTTGCGAGTGATGACTTCAAAGGTTTGCTTGCAGTCCGTTTGGACACTTAACTTCAAGTCAGTTTTGCTATTGATCATGTTCAGACCAACAAGAATGCCCCTGAGCCCATCTTGCAATGCATTAGCTCTACCCATCCCTATGAAGAAGCACCTAATATAGTTGCCTCTACTATTCCTAAAAAATCCTTCCACAACTAGAAGTCGCGTTCCTCCAAACTGTCCCATCGGTATGAAGACTAAACCAACCCAATTTAGATGGTTCCCATTTAATATAGACCTCAACAGTTGATCTTCTGATGTGTTTATGGATTAACGAATCTCTAAGAATGTACTGATGCAACAAATTCCAAATAGAAGAAACATGAGGAAGTATTATGAAATGATCATCAAAGTACCTCTTATTGTGCCACAACCAGATGGAGTGGAAAACAGTGGACCAAATTTCTTGCCACTGCAACTCTTTGCTCATGCTAATATTGTGGTTCATATTTAAGCTAAGCCAATCCTGTATGTTAGAATTGAAAAAGGCATCCTGTTTGGATTTTTTTAGAATGTTAAGCCATATATGCTTTACAGAATTGCAGTCCCTTAAAGCATGACTTATAGTTTAATTTTTCCCTTTGCAGTTATTACATAAAGGGTCACTAAGATACCGTTGAAAAAGGAAATTCTTTGTTTTTAATCCTTCCCAATGGACCTTCTAGATGATGATACAAATTCTTTCAGGAACTTTTAAATCCCAGATCTTCTTCCACTTGGTCTGCTGATTGCTATTCTTATTCTCAATTAAGGCTTCATAAGCAGTTTTACTAGTGAAAAAAGAGTTACTTGTTCTACCCCATATGAAAACATTTGGCCCTAAGTCTTTACTCGGAGGCTGAATAGTCCCAGTTTTCTCAAGAATGTCAGAGGGAAACATTAACCTTAATTTGCACCAGTCCCAATCACCTGTATCATTCGCAAGATCAGTAATAGTAAGAGGTTATTGAACTGTCGACCTGTTGTTGAAGCAATTACGGAGGGTTGTCCCTGTTTCAACCTAACAATTATCTAGAGCATTAATCGTTTTTCCATTGCGAATATCCCAAAGTTCCCATTGATCAATCAAGGGCCATAACTTGATGATAGTATTCCTCGGGCTAGAATCATAACTCTTGGCAACAAGAGAGCCAGTAGGGGTAATGTTGTGTTGGTACTTACCCTTAAGAACCTTACACCAAAGCTCATCACCCCCTCTACTAAATATTCTAGGCCAAATTGGTTAAGTAAGCTTTATTCATCACAAGAAGGTTTCTCAGCTCAAGCCCTCAACAGCTTTAGGCTTCAGAATAGAATTCCACCTCACAATATGAATGTGATGTTTTTCAATCCCATCACCCCAAATGAAATTCCTTTGCATTTGATGAATATATTTGAGGCAACTCGTAGGAATCAGACCATTTATCATCGAGTACGTAAGGATAGCTTCAGGGACGAATTTGGCATGGGCAATCCTTCCTGCCATAGAAAGTTGTTCGACACTCCATAGGTATAACTTTTGTTTGACCTTATATATAAGATGATGGAATATCGAGCTTTAAGACTCATCCCAGTCAAAGGAATTCCTAGATGTAAACATATGTAATTGGTTTCTTTCATACCAGCCACTTTATGAATTTGCTGTTTGCAACTAGATGGCGTGTTCTTAGAGAAAAAGATGGTAGACTTGTCAAGGTTGATTCTTTGCCCTGACATTCCATAGAAAGTATCAAAAATACTCTTGACAACTTGCATTTTCTTAAGAGTAGCTTGACCAAAGAGGAGAAGGTTGTCAGCAAACATCAAATGGGAAATCTTGGGACCACGTTTTCCTGCCTTTATACTCTTCTAGGTGCCATCATTCGCGGCTTCAGAAATCAGATGCAAGAGCTTTTCCATGCAAAGGATAAAAAGCAGAGGAGAGATATGATATCATTGCCTTATGCCTTTCCTAGTCTCAAAGTAGGTGTCTTGCTAACTTTTCTAAAGGATTGTCATATTCAAACTGGAAATTGCTTCCATAATGATGAAATTCATTCTGTCTGGGATACCCATTTCAGTGATAGCTTTGTTGAGGAAGCTCCAGTTCAGCTTATCATAAGCTTTAGCCAGGACAATCTTCATCACAAAGTAGCCTTTCTTACCTCCGGATCTGTGAATGCTATGTAAAATCTCCTAGAAAATAATTATGTTATCATGAATTCTCCTGCCATGATGAAACCCGACTAGTAGGGAGAGATAAGCTGGTCCATAATGTGCTTGAGGCAGTTCACAAGAATTTTGCTCAAACTCTTGTAACTCGTGTTGCATAAGGCTGGGACAAAATTGGTGAACAGATGAGGGATTTTCCATCTTAGGGATCAAACACACATCAATATACTCACAGCAACAATGTTGGAAGGTTTGTTCCACAAGTCAAAGATGAAATTGCAGACACTAGCACCAACCTGCTTCCAAGAATGCTGATAAAACCTTGCAGGGAAGCTATCAGGGCCAAGGGACTTCTAAGGAGCCATGCTCATCAGAGCTTGCTGGACTTCCTCTTCCTTGAGATCAACATTGAGGTCTTCAAGAATATGGCTATCTAGGGAATGAAATTTAATTCCAGTATCCCTCCAATGAGTGACATCAACACCAGTAGTATAAAGTTGTTGGTACCAATCTTTGAACATCTGTTGAATTTTGATTTGATATTCTATCTATTCCCCACCATTGGATTGGATAATACTAATTATTTTCCTTCTTCTCCTTTTGACAGTAGCAAGATGATAGAAACGAGTGTTTCTGTCTCCTTCGGATAACCACTTCATCTTAGATCTTTGAAACCATAAAATTTCTTCTTGGTGGAGGGTCAAAGAAAGATCTTGTTGAAGCCTGCCTTCCAATTTCACCAAACCTATTCTTCTTCTGTGCGAGGCTTTTGACAGTGTGAAGCTTCCAAGAACTGGCATCATTCTTGACAAGTTCTAGATTAGTTATAAGAGAATTAGACTGATGCCAAGTACTAAAAATCATGGCATCAACGGTCTCTTCAACAATCCAAGTTGACTCAAACTTGAAAGCTCTAGGTCTTCTAAGGCAATTGATGTCTTTAAGCGAAATTAGGAGAGGGTGATGGTCTGAGAAGTCGACACTAGGCAAAGCCCTAACAAAGGCATCAGGGAAGAGTATCCTCCAATTTGTGTTGCATAAATCCCTATCTAGTCTCTCATACAGGTGAATCCCCCAGCTGAATGGGACCTTTCCAGGTGAATTTGTTCCCAAGAGTGTCCATATCAAGGAGATTACAAGAATTGATACGATCCCTAAATAACGCACGCTTTCTGATGGAAGAAGGAAGACTGTCGTGTTTCTTAGCAGGAAGAAGAATGCCACTAAAAATTACTCTTAGAGCATCCACATCCATACCACCCAATTTAGTGGTTTAAATGGACCCTACTTAATATATTAAATTTGCTCACACTTTTCAATTATTTAAACCACTAAACAACATTTTTGAAACATCCATACCACTCATTTAAAATTGTAAATTAGGTCCTACTAATTTTACAATATACTCCAACTCAATACATGATTGGTTGGAATAAAAAAAAATCTGCCATATTCTACTATTACTACGTTGCTGCAGAAAGCACCGTGGTTTATAAATACTAGTGCATTTGAATTTAATTAATATTATTTTATGACATAGAGTGGCTTTGCACAGTTTGGATACTACCGATATGTATGCTCTTAGGAGCCCGCCTCCCTGTAATTTTTATGATTTCCTCGTGAGGTTGTCCCAAAGATCCTGTCTCCCCTTTTTCCTATGACTGGCATAAATCAGAGTGAAATACCAACTGTTACCATTATGAACCGAGATTTTCATGCGAATAAATTGGAAGTGCGTGATCTCAATATTAACATTGATACATTGATGATGTCAGAAATTCAGGACACTACTATACCTCTAGAGTAAGCTTTATTCTCAAAATAATTTAAATTGTCAAACCCCATCTTGTGCATTATTGTAATACTCTAAATTTTGACCACAAGATCTCCCATCACTGTGCAAGTCATCACCACAATATGGATGTACCTTCATACCTCATCAATTCTCTCAAAGATTTTTGAGCAGTCACCTCAATCAAGAATTAGGGGTTTGAGCCCTCTCAGAGCACTCAGGTAAAGGATTAATTAAGAATTGACTTGATCTTTAATTTTTCAAGCCCCTCAAACATCCATGAAGGATCAAAAGGTCTCCCACATCAAGAATTAAGCATAAGAATGCAACATTTCAAGCTGATCAAGCCTCAAGATCACCAGTGTCACCAAATTAGAGTTTTGGTCGACCAAGGCCTTCAGAGAGAAATTTTCATCTGGGCATGAGCCAATACTTCAAAACATGATTCAAGAAGCTAAAAGGGACCTCATGGATCCATTCATAAGTTCAAAATAGTCTCAGGGGATGCATTCATCAATAATCAGGAATTAGGGTTTCTTGACCTAATTCACCCCTAAGTTGACTTTTAAAGTAAGGCATAAGCCAAGACCTCAGGGGAGACGCAGTAGCTCTGTCTCTCAGACGACGGGTGTTTCCCCCGAGGAAGGATGCAGATCCGTCAGCATCATTTTTGTTGACGGGGAGAACAGAAAAATTGCGAGCATCTTGGACGTGATCTTGAGAAGCCATGATCGTAATCTTGGACAGAGAATTTGTTTTGGTCTTTGAATCTGAGGTGGATGTTAAGACGGGGATAACAAGTTTCCCACATACGGCGCCACTGAGATAACAAGTTTCCCACATGAAGGCTGATCAGATCCTGAGATGAGTCAAGAAGAACGTCTGCGATGCTGGGTGCGTGAGATGAGGAAGGGTGTACCTGCAAGGCACTCCGATGCTAAAGTAAGAATCGGGAGAGAGAAAGGCAAGTACAAAAGTATGAGTTTCTTAGAATGATTTTTGGATACCTTACCCTCTCAAATGAGAGGGTATTTATAATGCCCCCAGCGCGTGGCCAACGGTCCCTATTTTCAAGGTGGAGTAACTGTTTCCTGAAGAATAGGTAACTGCCAAAAAATAGCCGTTAAGACGGACAGATATGCCCAAAACTAGTCGTTGCCACGGGCAAGGGCGTAGTTCCGGGCACAGGCGTCGTGACTGTTCCTGGACGATAGAGCCGTGCGTAACGGGCAGGAATTCCGGGGAGGGGCAAATGACCTTGAGGTTCATCTGTCCATATGTGCCCGGTAGAGGGGCAGAAAGGTAAATGATGCCCCCGCACCAGCTGGACTTAGGTAATTGGGCCGTTTTGGGAGCAGAAGTGAATTGGGGCATGCCTACACATTGGTCCAGTCCGGAACAGGTTTAAACCAAAGAAATAACCTAATTATAATCAAATAAAGATTTAAAATAGTCTTAATTTGGTGTACAAATATTGTCAATAACAAGCAAAAATATTAAAGCACAAATGCTTATAAATGAGAACAAGAAGATGAATATCCAAATATGCTCCTTCAATGTGAAGTTGGTTTCTCTCTCCTATAAACTCTTGTCGATATTTATGGTAAAAATGATGAATGAATCTATTTGACCATATATTTTACAAAAATTAGTATGATACAACAAATGAATCCGTAAAATCTATTTTACAACAAAAAGTTTGAAATATTAAAAATTGCTTTTACTTCTCTTTTATCTATATGAAGGTTGTCCCCCCCTCCCCCCTAAATACTCTCTCATATGAATCCTGACACTTGATAAATCTCTCTTTCACACTATCAATTTTTTTTAATTATTTCTTTGGAGTTGTCTATTTGCACAGGATCCTGTTAATTGGGTTGGAGTATCCTTAATACTCCCAATCAATATACTTGTGTTTGATTATAAAAAAAATTAATGTGTCTTCTCAATCATCACAACTATTTTCATGCTTCGTTAATTCGTTAATTGGAATGAACACTCCTTCAATAGTGGACAATACTACATATTTATGAAATTTGGACTGGCAAATCACTATCCAGCAAATTTAACCTTGTAGCCTGATGTGAACTTTATGAAATTGATGAGTATGCCTATTCATTATCTTGCTTTCTTTCAAGCACCGACCATGGTCTTAAACGAAATTGTCTTGATTCAACATAAGTTTCTTTGGGGTGGAACGGCGGATAAAAATTGTATTGCATGGGTTAGCTGGGAGTCTTTATGCCGAACTAAAGAGCAAGTAGGGATGTCAACGGGTCGGGTTGGGTACGGGTTTCACACTACCCAAACCCGCACCCGAAATCACCACTCGAACCCGAACCCAAAAGCTATTTGGGTGGCAAAATAACACCCACGCCCACACCCGTTAGGTTCGAGTTTTTCCACCCAAACCCGAACCCGTAGCAAAAACACAAAAATACAACAACAACATTGAAATTATTTGAAATTATATATATATATATATATATATATATATATATATATATATATATATATATATATATATATATATATATATATATATATATATATATATATAGCGGGTGTAGTTTCGGGTTTCGGACGCGGGTTTAACACTACCCAAACCCGCACCCGAAATATCGGGTGGCACCCGAACCCGAACCCGAACCCAGTCAACTTGGGTTTTCACCCGTTGACTCGGGTTTGGGTGCGGGTGGGCCCCGCGGGTTTGGGTCTGCCTGCCATCCCTAAGAGCAAGGTAGGCTAGGAATTAAAGATATCGCTTTGTTTAACAGAGCTCTAGTATCAAAATGGTTATGGCGGTTTATTTCGAAGGAAGGGGCGGTTTGGAGCGGCGTTATCAATCACAAATATGGGAACACAAAGGCTATGATTCTTAACAAGGATTCAAGGGAAGGGACTGTTCTTGAATCCCTTTGGTGGCGCGATTTAATGTTGTTGGGAGATGAAGAGAGCAAAGGATCTTTCTTGGACATGCTCATGTTCAGGTTAGGAGACAGATCCTACGTTCCTTTTTGGACCGAAAAGTGGCCAGGCCATCACACTCTTAAGGCATCTTTTCGCTTCTGTTTGAGTCTGCAACTGTAAACAATGTCGTGGTGAAGGATGCTGGCAGTTGGGACGTGTGTGGCTTGTGTTGGAACTTCGAATATTTGGGCTTGACTATCACGGATAGCTTGGAGGCTGAAGCTGCAGAATTTGCTGCAGGAAATTCAACCAATTACAGGTGCGACAGACAGTATCATCTGGCCATGGAGTGACAACAAAGTTTTCTTACTATCATAGGCGTCAACGACGGATTGGAGAAATGGATATTAATCAGGTTCTCAAAGCTGCATTAAATTTGGTATGGATTACTTTTATGCCTTTGAAAGTAAGAGTTTTGGTTGGAGGTTGTTATTGGACAGGTTGCCCACTAGATCTAAGTTGGTATATAAAGGTATAGTGAATAACATCCATGATTCTGTTTGTGTTTTTTGTTTCTTGGTTGAAGAAGATGTTACTCATGTATTCTATTCGTGCCGTAAAATTTGGTTGGTGTGGCGGAAGGTGTTGGAGTGGGTAGGCATGGCTGGTTGTGTTGAAGACGATTGCTGCCATTTTCTGTTGGCTTGGTTTGGAGGAATGAACCTTTTGTGGTTTGCAACTCGTTGGTGCATTTGGTACTCTAGGAACCAAATAATTTTTAATGACGAGGTCGGAAACCTGGAGGTAATTGTTCAAAGAATAATCTCTTGTTCTTGGTGGTGGTTAGCTTCTTGCACTAAGAAAACATATAGGTGCATATATTATGATTGGATTCAATGTCCTTGTGATTTTTTGTAAGTTTTGAGTTTTTTGTTGTTTGTTCTACCCGTTGTGTATTTGGGTTGGAGTACCCCTAGTACTCCCATCTTAATCTATTTGTTTGCTTATAAAAAAAACTTTATGAAATCATTGTCTCCACCATTTTTTAAGTCAAAGTAATCCATTCAAGTAGTCTTATCTATTCCCACACAAAACATGATACAAGTGTTGCTAGAAAGATATCGAGAAATCCAAGTTACAACATTATAATGCTTTATAATGCTTTTGAAATTATGTCCGTTCAATAACAAGATGTCACACACAATGTTTAAAATAATGTATGAGACAAGATGATCTTATAACACGATGACTAATAAAGTAAATAACAAGTAAAGATCACGAAATTAATAATTCAGTTTGGTACAATATCATTCACGTCTGGAGGGCTTCACCCCAAAGGAAATGAAATTAATTAATTTAAGTAGTCATTAGTATACGATGGTCTCATCTTAACTCTAATAGTTTAGTATTTTTTTTCTTAATACTAATTATAAATTTCAACTCAAGCTCCCCTGAATCTGAGATGCCCTCAGTTTCACTCAAACATTCTCCCAAATATTTGCAAGAACTAATATTTATAGTGTGATTAAAATCACAATTAGATACCAAATATCTTTCTAAAATATCAAAGTCTCTTTGAGATAGAGTATTACTCAAAAAAACAAAATACAAAGAATAAATTCAACAAAACTCTCTCAATTGTGTAGATATTCTCTTTAAAAAAGCATGTCTTCAAATAAAGACAACAGTCTCTTTATATTTATATAGAGATTGCGATCCAGGCAAAAGCCCATTAGATACAATCAAAATTCACCTGAATCAAATATTCAATAAATCAAATCATGCATTTAAAGCAAGTCCAGTTTGTCTAATTAAATATTTTTCCATTAAAAACTTTGCAAACCAACTTTAGCGTAATTTTGGATTAAACAAATCTAAGATAAATCTTTCTTTCAGCATATACAATTAAATATTTCTTTCAAAGTATATCTCATTAAATCTTTTAATCAATTAAAATCCAATTAAATATATTTCAACATGACTCTAATAATTCAACATTTTCAAACCAAAATCTTTTTCAAATTTTTTTGTAGAATCTTGAATAAATCAACTATTACTTAATCACAGAAATTGGAATCAATGGTAGAATCAAATTAGCCAAAATAAAACTTTCTGAAAATAGCACTCTAGAGAAACACGGAGGGAAAACAAATCATTTTAAAGAGGGAAAACAAATATGTAGCTTCATGGCATGAGTAACAAATTGGTCAAAAACACATTCTCCACAATCCAAGGCAACAAGAGTTCCTACTTGGTGCAGAAGACTAGTTAGGCTAGGAATGATATACTTGATCGATGAGATAGAGAAACCCAATTAGGCACCCAAATTTTGTATTAGATGAAATACTTGACACTCAACATGGCGTCTACCAAAAGACCTTTTGAAGGCTAGTCCTCATGTACATTTCCAGTAGTTTCTTAAGCTATGATTTTATCATTATTTTCAATAGTAGTGCATCACTATGGATGTAATATCCCATATTATCTAAATGCTTAATTAGATATCAGATGAGATCAGATTAGTATCTATGTGCTCTATCTTTGGTTAATTGGATTAATAGAATCCTCTAAGTGTTTTAAGTATGGTCAATTGGGATCAATAGAGCAACTAGTGAACTCTGAAAAGATTAATTATTGATGAAAGAGACATATCAATTATTTTAATTCAAAAAACAATTTTAAGGTAATTCTAATAATTGATCAATTGGTGTGAAATGGGTGCATAATACTTGTTACCATGTTAGAATATGTTTTGGTTGGATTTGGTTTGAGTTTATACCATTAAAAACAAGTTTGTATACTTCTGGTTCAGTGATAACCGGTTATCACTTTGAGGTAACCGGTTATATGCAGGAAAAATGGCAGTCTTACGTGAAAAATGAACTAAGTAACCGGTTACTCATTCTGAGGTAACCGGTTACCAAAATGTGCCTCTAACTCTCATTTTGATTCTGTTTTGAACAGTGACACTTGAGTAACCGGTTACTCATTTTGAGGTAACCGGTTACCACTGTTGGTTGATGAAAAATATTTTAGAAAATTCATAACTTCCGAACCGTGATTCCGATCGAAACGTTCTTGGTATCGATGGAAAGCTATGACGATCCTCTACCTAATAAAAAGTGAAAATATTGAGTATGATGTCGGATTAATTAGTTAGTTACAATTGAATGAAAATAATGTTAATGTGATATGTTGTGATAAATGTTTCACTTATGCAAATTGTGTTATACCATGTCTAACTAATTGTTGTTAAGTATGATTGAGAGAATATGCATGCTTAAAACGAATTAGTAAGAGTGAGGAAACTTTATCCCAAAACAAAATGGTATAATTCTAGGTTGTGACTAGGATTGTGATAGAAACCCTAGATGGTGATGCTCGTGCATTCTATGTAGAAAGGTGCATCCTTGACGAGTAATGGTCTAGAGTAGAGAACCTAGATGGCGATGCTCGTGCATTCGACGTAGAAAGGTGCATCCTTGCCGAGTAATAGTCTAGAGGAGAGTGAAACACTAGTATGGAACATGTGTGAACCCTTGTATTTTTTGAGAAAAGGCGAATGGGCCTTAAGGCGAATGTGGCCTTGTGATTTAATAAGATAGGGAACTCACTGAGATTTAATAACTCACCTCATTGTTGTTGTTATTTTTTCAGGTTATTTGCAGGTTTGATTTACAAGGGGAGTTATGCTTGGATGTTTCAAGAGAAGCTTAACTTTAGTTTTCCGCTGTGTAATTGTTTGTATACAATTGAGGATATTGTATATTGATCTTATTTTTTGTTTTGGCTAGTTTCCATATCTTGTACCATAAATTGTGTTATGTTTTTAGAATGGTCAAGTATGTGAATTACGCCATTAGGCACTTATGATGGTGTCAGTACCAAATAAAATGCTTGTATAGTATTATTCTAGATATATATTATACATGACATTACAATGAAGCTCCATAACTTTATTGTATTTTAATTTGTGAATCAACTGAGGGTTCTCTTTTGGGTTCCAATCTCCTATGATATATAAACTTCCACTTGACTACACTTTCCTCATATTGGAATGAAATATTATCAAGGGAAACTAAAGGAATGTTTTTCAAAAGATTCTACCCTCCAATAGACATTTTTACAATTTTAACACGCTTTGTAGCATGCTCATCATTATCATCATCCTCTTCAATGTCCTTCATGCAGTTAGAGGCATATTTCTAAACATTATGCTTCGCGATGCTAGCAACAATCTTCTTTCTTTTTACAAACTTATTTTACTTGACATGTTCTTCTCCTTTTCAATACTTCTTCTTCTTCTTAGAACTCTTATTCTTCTTCTCAACCATAACTCTTTTTTGTTTTTATAGGGATTTTCAAACGATGGGAACTCCATCAGCAATGTCATCATTGACAACCACATTGTCATCATTATTAACGTCTTCACTTACAAGTCTATACTCATTAAGATCTCCATTGATATCTTTACTGGCATTACCATTGATAACTTTAACAACTTCATTGACATCTTCTGTAACATCTTTACAGGCATTTTCAGTAACATTTTCATCAACCCCTTTAGGTTCAGAGTTAGTGGAGGCATTGTGCAGGGGATTATAATGACCAGTTTTAGTGGCAGTAACCTCAACATTCATAATAACATAAATCAAATTTTTACTAGAAAGATGATCACAATCATTAAAGGCCGTTATTATTTCATTGAAGTTATCAGACTCATCTAAAACATCATTTCTAACACTACTACGAATAACCTATTTTATCTTGTTTGTAAAAGGGTTATTACCTCAGTTGTTTGAAACTCCTTCAAGAAGATTTTAAATACCAACTATTTCAATGTATCACTAATAGAAATGAACTTTCCTTTTAGTAGCCGACAATGTTACACGTTTATACAATTTGGATTGTTAAACCATATAGTCTATTGTGGACTTTATAAAACCAATGTCTCCATACATTTATGAGTCAAATTTCCCCTTTAAAGTAGGATTATCTCTTTCCACAAAAAAATGTCATACTAGGTGTGCTACAAAGATGCCTCAAAATAAATTCTCCAATATTATAATGCTTTCTACTTAAATTTAACAAAATTCTACTAATTGTATCAACATCATGTGCTATATAGAGTTGTTAAAATGGGCTACCCGATCCTAAACGGGTCGGCTTAATGGGCTCGAGCTTTTTAGGGCTGAGCCTAAAAAGCCCATTTTTAATATGGACTCAAAAATTACTGTCCGAACCCGACCCTAGATGGGCTTCGGGTTACCCGGCCCTAAATGGGCTTTTTTTAATAAAAAATAAAAATAAAAATGTCATAATATTTAATATAAATAAAATAAAAAATTATATTATTTTAAACATAATACATTTTTATAATACATTTTTAAGTACTACATTATATTTTATCAATATTATAATGTGTTTTTAAATATAATTGTATAACACTTTTTTAAATCCAAAATATCTATAACACTTTTTTATATAATGTTATCATGACATCTAAAGTTTATTTTTCCTTTCTAAAACGCTTAATGATGGCTGGTTCTACTACTACCAAGAGATTAGGGTTTACTAGAGATACAAATAAAAAGACAAAGATAAAAATAACATGATATTAATTCTGCATCCAAATTCAAGTTACACCAATACTTAAATACATAAGTGTTAATGGACCTAAACAATGGGTTAAAAAACCCACTTGAAGGAAAATACCAAAAATACTTAAAATATAATAATTTCAGTCCAAAATAAAATCATGCTGCCATGAGGGCCTCTTAATAACTCTAATGGGCCTGTCCAACTTCCTATCACTACTATCCGGCCCACCAAAAACCTTGTCCTCAAGGTTTGAGTTAACAAATGCAGCATTTTTATTATATTGGTCCGACCCACTTGGAGAGAAGGGAGAACTTTGACCGTGATTAAGAATTGGGCTTGGTGGTAAGGTTGTTTGGCGTGTGGTAGTGGAATTCTTCTGCACAAAGGAATCTGTAGAAACCAAGTGGGTGGGAATGGGAAAATTAGATTGGCACGTGTCCCTTTTGGAGGAAATGGGGGAAAGATCAAACGGTGAGGATTGGTTTGCGTGTTCCAAGGGCGGCTGTAGTTCTGCACGCCTAGGTTGCCTAGGTTCAGCTACATGTGGACTTGTTACCGTTTCCCACGCCTTTGAATACAGCTGTGTAGCATTTTCAAATTTTGGGGAAAAATGAGAGTCACGTGGGTGAAGCGGTAGTGTTGTAGCAGAGTATCTAAGGTTTTTTAAGGGCTCAGATTGTGCATGCGGATCAAACGGTGGGGAGAGTTTCCGAACATCTGAGGGCAAGGTGGATTCATAAATAGGGGCCACATACTTCATTGCTTCAGTTTCACGCCCTCCCTTTGCACTTATCTCTTCTCTTTCTTTCTCAAGTACTTCCTTGTCCAGAAAATCTTGAGAACTCCCAGTTTGCAACACTAAATCGTTTCCCAATTCTTTTTTTTTCCAATGGAGTTTCAAAAACATTACTAGTCCCACTATCTTCTTCTAATAGACTCTCCTCTCTCATATTAGAAGGAATCAGTATTTTGTCCTTGTGAGGATCCTCACCTTGGTAACGCCGCAACTGTGAAACATGGAAAACGGGGTGGATTCGAGAAGAGCTTGGGATACTGAGTTCGTAGGCCAAAGATCTGATGCGTCGTACAACTGAAAACGGTCCAAAATAACGTTTTGAAAGTTTTTGAGAAGTGCGTCTCTGAACACAGGTTTAACGGTACGGTTGAAGACGAAGCCACACAAGATCCCCAACGGCAAAGGTATAATCTCTTCGTTTTTTGTTAGCTTGGTCTTGCATGCTTTTCTGACTTCGAGCTAGGTTTAACTTCAGGGTGTTGATAATGAGTTGTCTGTTTTGCAGGGAGGAGTCAATAAAAGGCAGTTTGTATGGCCCTTGATATAGTCTCGCGTGGTCGGTGGCTTTCATCCATAAAGTACCTCGAACGGGGTCATGTTTATAGAGGAGTGAAGAGTTGTGTTGTGCCAATACTCCATCAAATGAAGGAAGTTGAACCACTGACGCGGCTGATCACTGGTAAAACACCGAAGGTATGTTTCTAAACTACGATTCACAACCTCTGTATTTCCATTTGTTTCTGGATGATAAGTGGTGCTGTATTTCAGGGATGTTCCTTGAACACGAAAGAGTTCTTTCCAAAAGGCGCTTAAAAAGAGAGGGTCCCTGTCAGAAACGATGGATCGAGGCACTCCATGTAGCCGGCAGATCTCAACCGAAAATTGCCTTGCTAGGTCTTGAGCAGCGAATTTCGTGGGTAAAGCAACGAAATGAACAAATTTGGAGAGTCTATCACATATGACCCATACGACTGTATGTCCAAAAGATTTGGGAAGGTGAGTCACAAAATCCATCGAAAAGTCTTCCCATACTAGATGTGGTATTTCGAGAGGTTGTAACAAACCTTATTTTCTTGTTGGTAAGTATTTGTTTTGTTGACAGGTGAGATAGGTCTGCACAAACCGCTTGACATCTTTGTAGAGGCCAGGCCAAAGGAAGGTTGCTGAGATGCGTGACATAGTGGGTTTTAGGCGGAATGACCGGAGGTTGGTGCGCAATGGTACTCCTTGAGGATGTTGGCGCGCAAATCCCCTATGTCAGGTATAAAAATACGGTCTTTAAAATATAACAGATTGTTGTGGAAATAGTAAAGCACTTTCATTTTTGTATCAGTCTGACTTTTTCTGATAAGATCCTTGCCTTGGCTTGTTGTATAGTACTGCTTGAGCATAGTGATGAAGTCTGGAGTTGGAATGGAGATTAAGAGCAGAAGAGAAGCTTCATCTGTGTGTCGTCGGCTCAAAGCATCAGCGACTAGATTTATTCTCTCAGGTTTGTAAAATATGTCAAAGTTAAAACCCTGTAACTTAGCAGTCCATTTCTGTTGCTCTGGCGTTTGAATGGTCTGAACTAGTAAATTTTTCAAACTTTTTTGATCTGTAAAAATGTGGAAATATTGCCCAGTAAGGTACTGACGCCATTTCTTAACAGCTTCAGTGATGGCGTACATCTCCCTCACATATACTGATGAAGCTTGCATGCGTGGGCTCATTTTCTTGCTGAAGAACGCCAGAGGATGTCCATCTTGGGAGAGAACAGCACCTATTGCCACCGCAGAAGCATCCGTTTCGATGACAAAGGTTTTGTTGAAGTTAGGAAGCACCAGAACCGGCGTCTCTGTCATTTTTTTCTTTAATGTTGTAAAAGCCATATTTGTATCTGTACTCCACGTAAACTTATTGAAACGCAAAAGATCGGTGAGGGGAACGGCGAGAGTGGCGTAGTGTTGGACAAAACGTCTGTAAAAACCGGTGAGGCCCAAAAATCCCCTGAGCATCGTGAGTGATCGTGGCTTTGGCCAGTCTAAAATTGCTTGAATTTTCTCTGGATCAGGGGTGACTCCATTAGATGAAATTACATAACCTAAGTAATCAACTTTATGAACTGCAAAAACACACTTAGAAAGCTTTGCGACAAAGTGATTTGAAGCAAGTAAATCTAAAATTAAGGTTAGGTGAAGTAAATGATCTGAATAAGAGTTACTATAAATAAGAATATCATCAAAAAACAAGAACAAACCGTCTCAAGTAAGGACGTAAGAGGTCATTCATTGTCGATTGAAAAGTACTAGGAGCATTAGTTAAACCAAATGGCATCACTAAAAACTCATAGTGCCCATCAAAGGTTCTAAATGCCGTCTTATGAGTGTCTTCTGGTATGACACTAATCTGGTGGTAGCCCGACCTTAGGTCGATCTTTGTAAACAAAGTAGCGGAACCTAGCTCATCAAATAGTTCATCAATGGTAGGTATCGAAAAACGGTCGTGTATGGTAACTGCATTTAAGGCTCGATAGTCCACGCAAAAACGCCATGAGCCATCTTTTTTCGGACAAGTAGGACTAGGGAAGAGAATGGGCTGGTGTTGGGCTTGATAATACCCTCGGAAAGCATTTCTTTGATAATTTTGGTCATGGCTTCTTTTTGTGAGTGAGGGTAGCAGTAAGGTTTCACATTTATTGGAGAAGTGTTTGCGAGTAGAGGAATTTGGTGATCATGAGGTCTGGACGGTGGAAGTCCGTGAGGGGTTTGAAACACGGTTGGATAGGAATTTATGAGGTTTGTAATTTCTGGTGGTGTAGTTGTGTTAGTGAGTTCTCGAGTCGGGTTGGATGGATAAGCATGATGGTCAGAGGTGGGTTGGTACAATAGGAGGTGTATAGAGGCAACAAAGTCAGTGTGTAAAAGATGGCGTAACTGGCTGAAGGTTGAATGGGTTGGGTGTTGGGTGTTATCACCTGAAATAGTGATATTTTGGTTGTCGTAGGTGAAAGATATTTGGGGTATTGAGAAATCAGCCTGAAGTGGCCCAAGTGTTCTTAGTCATTCCATTCCCAACACAACATCAGCCTCTTCTATTGGGAATAAGTATAACGGAATGATGAATAAGTGAGATTGTAATGAGATAGGAACTTGAGAACATAAACCTGAGTAAAGAAGTTTGGATCCGTTCCCTACCATAACAGAAAAATTGGGGATGATTTGACAAGGGATTTGGAGATGTTGAGCGATTCGTGGTTGCAGGATATTGTGGGTACCTCCTGTATCTATTAGGACAGTCACCGGTAATCCGTCAATCATCCCTTTAAATTTCAAAGTTTTGGGAGAGAATTCCCCACTTACAGCTTGTGGAGATAGTTGGAAGTAAGTTTCAGCATTTTCTTGTGGAGGGGGTTCAATTTCCACCGAAATAGAATTTTCCACAAGGTCCAATGGGATAGGGGGTTTGACTCATCATCCACCATAAGTAAAAGAAACTTTCCAGCATCACATTTATGGCCAGGAATATATTTTTCATCGCAATTGAAACATAGGCCTTGTGCTCTACGTTCAGCTTGTTGTGCTGGAGAAATTCGTCGGATAGGTAAATGACTAGTGGATGGATGGGTAGTTTGTGGGGTAAGAGGTTTTGGTGTAAGGATATTTGGAGGGGTTTAGGTTGTAGGTTTTGGGGGGGCAGATTGGGAGGGTTGGGCTTAATGGGGTGTATAGGGTCCCTTGAATTTGGGTTTTGAGTCTTTTATTTTGGCTTCAATGAGCTTTGCCAAACCAATAGCATGTGAAATTGAGTGTGGTCGTTGGACAGCCAATTCATTTCGAATTTCTGGAATTAAACCAGAAATAAAATAATTTAAAATAGCTTCAGGCGGTAATCCAATCACTCTATTGCCAAGTTTCTCAAAATTAGCTTGATATTCGGAAACTGTTCCATGCTGTCTTAATTTGAACAACTGTGCTTGGTGATTTTCATAAGTTGAAGGACCAAAACGTAATTCCATAGCCCTAGAAAATGCTTCCCAAGTACTAAGTTCATTACTTTGAAACATCCACTTATACCAACCAAGAGTTTCACCTTTCATATAAAATGCTGCCATTGTTAAACGGTTTTCAAGAGGGATATTATAAAAATCAAAAAATTGTTCAGCTTGGAAAAGCCATTCCAAGACATCACTTCCATCAAAAATATTCAACTCAATCTTTGACTGTCTAAAATTCATATTTGGCATTGTGTTGGGTTGTTGATGGTAAGGGTAGGGATATGGGAAATGGGGGTAAAGGGTGGATTGTGTGAGCTGGCTGTTTGGGGGAAAAGTAGAGTAAATATGGGGTTGTGTGAGAATGTGTGGTGGCTGTGTGAAGTTCGGTGTGGGAATGGGGTTGAGAAAGTTTGAGAAAAAGGTTGAAATGCATAATTTAAAGAATGTATTGTAGGTGAAGATCTTGTAAAAGAAATGGGTGGTGGTGGTGGTGGTGTGTAAAGTTGTGTGGAACATAGGGTGGAATTGATATGTGAAAGAGATGATGTTAATGGAATAGTAGAGTTACCTACGTCAGATCTGGAGGTAGAAATAGTGCTAGATCTAGTTGCTGCTGTAGTAGATGTAGCTGCTGGTGTAGTTGCAGATCTGGAAATAGTGGCAGCAGCATTTATGGCTGCAAATTGTTGGGTCATGAGAGCTGTTAGGGCTGCACAATTGTTGTTCATTGCAGATTCCAAGTTGTTGTGATTTGTGTGGATCTGACCAAGTTGTAAAGCAACAGCTTGATTGTTAGCTTCCATGGAGGATTCAAGGTTCTCATGGGTATTTATAAGGTTTTCAAGGCGTTGATTTGTGGCTTGTAGGGTTTCATCTAGGTCTTTGGGGGTGGGGTTGGTGAGTTTGGGAGGCATTGAGATTAATGAAAGCATCAAATGATGGTTGGTTCTACTACTACCAAGAGATTAGGGTTTACTAGAGAGACAAATAAAAAAGACAAAGATAAAAATAACATGATATTAATTCTGCATCCAAATTCAGGTTACACCAATACTTAAATACATAAGTATTAATGGACCTAAACAATGGGTTAAAAAGCCCACTTGAAGGAAAATACCAAAAATACTTAAAATATAATAATTTCAGTCCAAAATAAAATCATACTGCCATGAGGGCCTTTTAATAACTCTAATGGATCTGTCCAACTTCCTATCACTTAATTCTAATGTCAAGAATCTTTTTAGTAGTTTTATATCTTTCATGGTAAATGAATTGTCTTATTTGTTAATTATGAGTTGTATGTTAATCGAATAAATTAAGTAATAAGACTATTAAATGTTTAACTTAATAATCGATTATATGTTTAATTAACTTATATGCAATATGAGACGATTTCATGTTGACCCATTTTAAAATTTAAAAAAAATTAATTAATTAATTATAGCACTACATATGGTATATGATCTTCAATATACTGGATGCATTATATATCACTCTTTCTCCTTATTTTAAAAAGGGATTTCTAAGACATAAGGAACCCAAGTTAAGAAATAAACACACGTAAAAATATCTTTGTTATTCATCGCTCTATTGTTTCATAAATGTTGTCGAGAAAGTCTATTAGCCATCGACTCAAATATTCTTATTCACACTCTTATTATCCTTATAGATTAATATAAGGTAGAGACTAATTTTGTTTATTTATTTGTTTTATGTATTAAAGTAAAATTATAGTTTTAATATTTATTAAAAGCATGGCTTCTATCATTAATTAATAATTTATTTCAACATCCATTTACTCAAGATATAATTTATATGGCTTGTTATAAAAGTTACCTTTAAAGAATGCAAAAAACTAACATAGAAAAAGTAGGCTTGTATTGTAAAACTTTGTTTTGTATAATATATCATACCAAAAATATGCAAACTTATTCTATCTAACACTATCTAAAAAAGGAAAACAAGTATATAGAATTAGTTACAGAACAATTATTTAGGTTGTTACACCAACAAATAATTATAAAATGGAAATATAGCCGGCTAAAACGAAAATTAGTTTAAAACACTTGTATAAAAGTGAATCTAGAAAAAACAAATGCCTAAGTTTTATGATCAATATCTTGAGAGAGAAGGACTTTTACAAATATAAAGAGAGATAGAGAAATAAGAAATTCTTCTTTAGTGAAACCATAAGTTCTTTTTCTAAATATTAAGTTCAATTTATCAATTGATAGTTAGATATTTCATCAATGGCAGAAGAAAGTACAATATTATTCAATTTAAAAGATAACCTCAAAGAGATCAAAGAACAACAAGATAATCAAATTCAGCAACAAGATCAAATAAAGGAACAACAAAGTAATATAGAAGCAAGAATAGAAGTAATGGAGAATTCAATGAAACACATGGAAGAAATTATGAGCAAGTTAGAACGTGCAACCAAAAATGGTGGCATAAAAACTAAAGGCAATGGTGGAACAAATATGAAGAATGGTAAGATTCAAATGCCTACTTTAGAAGATGCTGAATCAACAGCAGAGAGTTGTCTTTTATGGCCTGCACGTGCTATTGGTTGTTGTAATTAGATAGCTTGTATATAGATATTGTCTTTCAACACTCGAATATTGTTAGACTATAAATAAATAAATCTTTTAAAAATCGGAAGTTTACTATTTAAGTTTTTTTTATTGAATGATCTATAATATCTTGCAAAGTAATCACTGCTTTAATATGTTTTAAGGATGGTTTGATTTGACATACATTTAAGTTGAGGGGGTTTATTATTTTTATTAAGATGTAATTTTTTTTACAGTATTAATTTTAATAATAAATTACTCTATTTTTCCTTCTTAATATGTTCAAAATTATTTTCTTTTCAAATTTTAATATTACATTTTAAAAAATACATTTATTTATTTAATGTATGATGGGTCATGAGAGTGAATCCAACTGACCGAACGTATATTTATCCAACATTTTAAGAAATTGTGTTTATAGGTCATCTCACTTATAAAGTGACCTACCTAACTTTTTAAAGTAATGTAAGACTTCTAATTCATACTTGTATCACACCAAACACAGAATGACTTATTCCAATTCAATGATGGGGATTTTAGCATACTTGAACGAAAATTTATTTCATATTTCCTAAGAAGTGTTGCGTAGAAATACTTTGTGTTGAATATGGAATTGTTTTGGGTAGGATTGTTCAAAAAAACCGTGAACCGAACTGAACTGCCAAACCGAACCGAACTGAAGTTAAAATAACCAAACTGTTATATTTGGTTAGTGAACTGAACCGATATTTTACTAACGGTTCTATAACCAAACCGAATTGCAGTTAACCAAAACCAAACCATTATTTATGCTCTTGTAGATAGATTTCCTTTTGTGAATAGCTAAATTTTATGTAACAAAGACTTATTCAGAACTAGTTTAATAAGGATAAGGATGATGTATATGGATTGCAAAACCTGCATCAAGAATGTTTTTTAAACAATTATATGCTCTTAAGAATTATTTGGCTAGCATATGCACTGTTTAATCAACTTTAGCATATATTTTCAATGTTTATTCCAGTAATAACTAGAATATAAATTCTCCACTTCTCTATTTAATAAATTTTATTGAAGAAAAGAGAGTATCTAATATCAATGAGTTAAGACTAAATATATCCAAAACACTATGATTGTTCAATAAAATTATCGAATCGAACTGTCGAACTAAATCAAAATGAAGGAAAAATACCCAAACTATTATATTTGGGTAGTGAACTGAACCATGTTACCTAAATAGTTTTAGAGACGAATCAAATAACAAATGAATCAAACCAAACCAAAACTACAAATGAAAAATATAAAAAATAAGTTTTAAATTTTTATTAAAAAATCGAAAAAGTATAATTGTTTGGTTGGTGAACAAATTGTTAAGTTTAGAAAAAATGTCTTCTGGTTTGATATGGTTTGAAATTCTGAACCGGTATACCAAACCAATAACTTTGGTTCGGTTTGGTTCTGGATAAACTGAAACGGTTTGGTTCAGTTTGGATAACTATTTAGTATGGTTCAGTTTGGTTCGGTTCGGTTTTTTAACAAAACCGTATCATGAACAGCTCTAGTTTTGGGAAAAGATGGAACGATTTGAGAATAATCATCTGAGGATTCTGCCGGTTAATTTAGAGACCATGAGACGTGAGGTAAGGGAATCATATATTATACAAGTAAACTTTAATTAGGAAAGAATGGAAGTGCGCAAGAACGGAAGCCCTAAATACAAATGAGTTATCGCTTTTGCAAGCATAACGTGAATTTTGAGGACGAAACTAATTAAGGGGAAAGAATGAAATGTCACTCATATCTGCTATTTTAATTAATAGAGTTATTATGTTGTATAATTAATTGTGGACTTATTTACTACAGATGGATGGTGTTAAGTGTGTTTGAGAATCAGTGATGTTTTGCAAATTATGAAATTACAAGAATTATAGGGAAAATGGATAGTTTAAGCTAAAGGGTAAGTTGTTCAATTTATAATGATATTAATTGAAGTTAAGGAGGGTCATTAATTGATAAAAACATGATTAAAAGTAATGTCTATATAGTAATTAGGATAAAGTTGTAGGGACGTTTACGTAACTTTGCATTTTTAATGAAGGGTTTTTCGGTCTTGTAACACGCGAGATTTATAAGTCAAAAAAATTAAATGAACCAACATTTATCCTTTATTTGTACCTCATTATATTTTTTTAGAAAGCAATGGAATTAGAGGAAAGTGAGTACAAGGGGTACTCGAACCCTTACACGAAAGTCAAACTAAACAAGAAGACGGATTGGATAACCAATTCGACCAACTACAATTACAAGAAAAGGAACTTTTCAGCCATAACCACGCCAAAGCCTTGACAGAATTGATAAGGTTGTCTACAGAAGGACTTACATTGTTAAAGACAGAATTATTACGACACAACCAAACACACCAAATCGTTGCCGCCCAGACAACCAAACCCTTATTGTTACCCAACTCCCTTGAAACCTCCATATGAGCATGGCTGAAAGAATCTAGACAGTTGTCTCTGTCAAAAAGATTAATACCAAACCAGTCGGAGATACGACTCCAAATATCGGCCACAAAAGCACAACCTCCAAACAAGTGATCAATCTCCTCTACTTCAGTTCTGCAAAAAACACAAAAGGATTGGTCTAAATCAAGGATAATACCCCTATGAGCCAACTAATTTTTAGTAGGAATCCTTTTCCAAGCGAGACGCCACAGAAAAATAAGAACCTTCGACGGGATTTTAAGCTTCCAAATAATATTTAAAAACCACAGTTCGAGCTGCCCTAAGCTGATTTCACCATGAGCCTTCGACAAAGCAGCATAGGTACTAGAAACAGAAAAACACACATTCTTGTCACAATCCCAAAACAATCTGTCTTCCGTCGTCTCCTGCAGATAGCAGTTACTAATGATTTCCCTACAACGAGATATCTCCAAACCCCGCAAGGAGTCACCCTGACAGTGGGGTAAAGAAATCTCCCAAGTGTAAACCCCATCAATCTGAACCATACCGTCAGCCACCGATAAATTCTGGGTAGAGCTTAAAGGAGGGAGGAGGGGGCAGGAATCTTTCACAGACAAACCATCCAACCATCTGCTATACCAGAAGGAAAGATTCTTTCCATTACCAACAGTACAAGAAATATTATCTATAAACCAGTCAGAGGAATTAAAAGAGTTAAACGAAAGCAGAGAAAGATCCCTCCACCAAATAGATCCCATCTTCTTACTGCCCAAACCACTATTGTTCCAGAAAGCCATACCAAGATTGTTCTCCCCGTAGCGGTGACGTAATAAACGAAGCCACAAGCCGTCCTTTGCTGTCAGCATTCGCCACTTCCACTTTAGAAGAAGGGATTTATTGAACAAATTGAGATCCTTCACACCCAGCCCACCTTCATCCTTTGGTCTGCAAACTGCGCTCCACCTGACCCAATGTATCTTCCTTTCCGAATCAAAACCTCCCCAGAGAAAATTACTCTGGATTTTCACAATTTCCTTTATGACTTTCCCCGGAGCTTTGTAGAAAGAAAAGGAGTAGATAGGCAGAGCATTGAGGACAGAGTTAATTAACACAACTCTACCTCCAATGGAAAGGAATCTCCCTCTCCAAGAAGCTAAATGTTTCTTGATATTGTTAATAATATGGTTCCACGAAGACAGTCTTCTAGGGCTAGCTCCCACTACAATACCCAAAAAGAGAATGGGAAGTTTACCAATTCTACAATTGAGGAAATCCACTGCAGACTGCAAGAAACCTTGAGGCGGGTTGACCCCCATCATACAGCTTTTGTGAAAATTAACCTTTAGACCCGAAGCCAGTTCGAAACCACGAAGAATGGCTTTGATGCTCCATAGGTTATCACTGCTACATTCTCCTAAAAACATAGTATCGTCCGTGAATTGGACAATACTGCAACTCAACTCAGAACTTATGTTGAAACCTTTGTAGAGATTTAAATCTAAAGCCTTCTTCATCAGCTGGGTCAAAGCTTCCATAACAAGTAAAAATAAAAAGGGGGATAGGGGATCACCTTGGCGCAACCCTCTAGACACTCTGAAATCCATCGTAACACTTCCGTTAACCAAGACCGAAGTCCTACCATTAAAAACAAGGGCCTCCAACCACCGGATCCATTTAGAGCCAAACTTCATTATATACTTGCAATGGATAGGAAAGAGTTGAATTGTCTCCCATACAAGTTATTCTTGCTTTCATGCAAGGTCAATCCATCACCATGAACACAAATTCAAGAAGTAATTATTGATTTACTGGAAGAGCAAGCATAATTTGGAGATAACTGTATGGTTGATCAAGGAAATTTGGAAGATAAATATGTATACCTCTTAGATACATGGAGGAGCACGAAAATAGGAGAAGGAAATGCAATATTTGCTCTTGAGTGGGGTTATCATTGCATTAGAGGAAATCATCTTCTTCTTCTTGAGGTGGGTTCTCTTTAAGTCTTGATAATAGCTGCGTATATATAAGATTTTATGACATGCGTTAGATTAAATTAAGGATTCAAGTAGCATAAGAGTTATAATTTCATGTTTAGAATGATGGATGATGCATGATGAACCTTAGGTTGTTAGGTTGTTAATTTCTAAGAACTTGTTGTGAATTATGTGTTTTTAATTATCCATGAACAAGTATTATTGATCCAACAATATTAGGGATTATTGATAGTGAATTGATGTTTGATTAATGGCGAGAAAATGATTTTTTTGTGTTCTGGTTTTTGCTAATCGAGTCAGGGAATGTATGAATCGAGTCAAGTCCATTTTGGGTCTTTCAATCTAGTCATCGGGGTGAATTAGTCGGTACAAAGAATTAGGATTTCATCATTGAGTATTGTGAATCAATTTATGGGATTCCTTGAATTGAGTCATGAGTTCAAATTTTCTATAAAAACCCTAATTTAAACCCTAAAACAGTAAGTTAAGCAGGGTAATGATCCCTAATGCAAATATTATTATCCTAGACCCAATATCATTCAAAGTTGACATCAAAACAATGGATAAATAGAATTAGGAATTTTTAAGAAATAAGATGCATTTGGGTTTAGAATTATAACCAGGACGTATAAATTCATAAGGCCTACTGAAAAGTATTAGATTGAGATGGACTACATGACTCCTACAACATAATGTGATGAATGAATGATGAGGCTAGGTATGCTTCTAGTGTAGTAAGTATGCATGTATATATATTAATGATCCAGTTGCATACTTACATGTGGGTGTGTGGGTGGGTGTGTGTGTGGTTAAGTGGGTTCTCCATATATACAACACGACATGTAAGTCATGGTAAGTGGGGGATACCGACTATGGAGATAATCTATCTCCAATCTTACTAAAATAGAATATGTATCCAATTAATGATGGTGACCATAGTACCTTGAACCAAGAATTGACTTATAAGGGTAGCTATAATTAGTATGCTCCCTCATGTTCACATGTATGATAGGTTTAGATTCTCATAGTATTATAACTTTTGGGGATTTAAGCATGTACGCTCACATTACATTAAGAGCAATTTAATATTAGATTAGAATCTCAGTAAGTTATTCGTAAGATCCCAATTAGTTATTCTTTGAAGCACCAGATATCTCTGTCTCTGGAAGAGTTTACTAAAATGTTAAATATTCATGCTCTTGTTCTCACTACCTAGAAATTGATCAATGTGGTGAGTTTATCTCTTCCGTTTCTTTTTCCTTCTTACAAAATCTAAATTTTGGAATTCCTTATCCCTTTCTTGTGGGAAGTTATATGCCTAGACATTCGAATAATTCATTATGTGGTCAACCATATTCTCATACCTAGAAAACATAATTTATGACAATTGTCAAAAGCTGATGTGGTCGTGACCTAGTAATTGGCCCAAAAAATTAAGACAAACTAGGCTAGTGAATTGATACATTACATGATGGTGAGAAAAATAAAGGGATTTATTTAGGTACCATATTGTCACTTGGTATCAAAATTCTTGGATCATGTTAGCTTTAATGTTGAGAACGAGGAATACATGAATAACTCTATTGGGATAGGAAACATTGCGGTAGAGCTAATGAGAATAGACATTGTTGGTGGAGTTCCATCTTAAAAGCCTCTTAGATATCTAGATGAGTCGCTCAAGGAAGACAAGTTTAAGAATAAGTTTGGTTCTCCATCTATATGCCTTTATGTTTTGATGATAACAAAGTGTAGAAGAACAAATTTGTACATTAATTGTTTGTTAAGTGTGCAGATACTCAAAGATCAAAACAGAATCTAAATGGAAAGAGCAAAAGCTGATTAAAGCATATTTTGATCAAGGAACTTCAAATACTTTCCTTGAGGCAACTCTGATAGTTGAATACTTTGAAAGAAGCCAATTATGATTGTCAACTCTGAAGACAGAAAAGGCTAATGGAAATTAAACTTCAAATCAAAGCAAAGTCTGAAGCAAGGTCTGAACGACATTAAATTATAAAAGCCATACTCTAAAGATATCTATGTCGTTGAAGAAATCAATCTGAATGCAAATGAAGTCTGAAGAAAGTTTAAAGTGGATTAAAGAAAGGAAAAACACATGTTGAACAAAGGAAGAATATAAAGATGTGTTTAAAGCAAGTTAAACTTCAATATTACCAAGTCAAAATATCTGAATAGAAACCATCCAGACAAACTCTGATAAAGCTCTGACTACAAGCGTGTGCAAGTCTCAGAAGCTTGTACTCAAAGGACTCTGATGTCTCTCCATGTTCTCAAGTTAGCTTTTGAAGTATTTCAACAAAAGAACTTCATGGAATCAAAATTCTAAGACTTGTACTTAGAGGGAGCTTGCAAAGCTCACTCGGTAATTTGAGATAAAGAATTTTGATAGTCTAAAATACTCAGAGAACGCTTGCAAACCTTACTTTGAAACTTTTAGCATATTTATCTGTTATGAACCTTCATTGAAACCAAAATTACTTTGGATATTAAACTTTGGGGGAGCTTGCAAACTTCACTCTGTAGATTTAAGTTGAAGAAATAATTTTGAAAGTATATAGGAAGTGAGAAAGCTAGCCTTGTCCGTTTCGAGTGGTTTGTGTGTTTAAAGGTAAAAGATTAGCTCTTCAATTACTATTGGCAAATCACACACACTTTCAAATGATCGGAAGCCTCTTTGACTTTGTTAAAACTACCAGAAAATGTTTTTGTGCCTAGATGATGGATTAAGTACTCATTCAAATCAACTAAGAGGGTTTTTACATGGCATATTCTATTATTTCATTAGGGTTAATCATTTGTCACATTTGTAACCCTAATAATCGATTAGTGGAAGCCATAATCGATTAGTGATGGCGGAATTTAAAAACCTTACATATTTGAACTACCTAACCGATTATGTGATATGCATAATCAATTATGAGCATTGAAAATCCCATGGATTCTTTCCATTTTTTAGCCATAGTTTGTCCAATAAATAGATAGCTAATTTCTTATTTCATTCACACCACAAAAATGTATTTTGAATAATCTTTCTCACTATCCAGTCTCTTCTCTCTCTTTATTTCATCTTCACTTTTGCCACGGTATTTTGAGAGTGAAATTTACCTATAAGGTGTTTAGTTCTGGTGCTATGGAATTTTTTTAATATCTCTTGTGAGATTTTGTTGTTTGTTTCTGAGCTAAACCAATGGAAAAATATCTTGTTTGGTTTGTGAGATCTTTAAAATATCATGTTTGGTTTGTGTGCTTCAGATGTTATAAAAACGTTTGTTTCGTTCAAGAGATTTTATGTTAAAATCTCCACTTGGTTCATGAATTACGCCTAGTATAAAAGTTTTTATTTGGTTCGGGATTAGAGTTGTACAATATCTCATGTTAGGTTTGGAGGATAGCTAGTATAAAACTTCAAGTTAAATTTTAATAATATTTGTGACCATAAACTATAAAAAAACTCTCATATATAGTGGAACTCTCAAGAAGTAATTCTTTGGGAGAGGAGGTAGGCCAAGTGATTAGGCCGAAACCTTTATAAATCTCTTGTGCGTTCTTCTTATCTTTTATCTCGCTTTATTTTCCTTGTTTGTTCAAAAAACTTTAACTCTTATTTTAATCGTTTTATTTATTCAGCTGTTTACTCTTTTTTAAAAAATTAACAATTGCTTTTATCAAATATTGTTTAATTAGACATTGTTTTTATATGCAACACAATTCACATATCCCCCTCTCTTTTGCTTGGAGTCACTTGTCCAACAACAGGTTTCAATTTAACAGGTGGGATGGGGTTAACAACCACATTCTCAATGGCCTTCTTAAATAGTCAGCAAGAAAACTAGGATGTATGCGAGACAATGCTAGTAACAACAAATTGTAATTCGCAGTCCTAATATGTTTCATTATCGAGAATGGTTTGTAGTACCATGTTGACAATAATGGTCAATTACGAGAGGCTATTAGTTATTGTACATGAGGCATAACTTCAAGAAAAAAATTTTGCCAGCCTCATACTGACAATCTTGACGATAAACGTCAGTTTTATTCTTCATGCGACTCTGAGCAGGTGTGAGATGATGTTTTAGTTGTCATAAGCATTCATCCCTGTCCAAAAGGTCATGGCAGAAAACACCAACCTTGGTTTTGCCTAGTAAGAAGCGGGTGATGAGAGGTGGATCTCTCCCATACACAGATTTAAAACAATACTTTTACACACATGAAAACTTATATTGTACTAATATTTTTCCAATGGTAGCCATAAGACCCAATTCTTGGGTTGGTCATCTCTGAAAAACCACAAGAAAGTCTCAAGACAGCGGTTGCTAGCCTCGATTTGATTGCCCATTTATGGATGATAATAAGTGCTAATTTTCAACAAATTTCCCTGCAACGTGCCAAAAGTTGCTATCAAAGATGGGATCATGATTTCTCACAATAGATGATGGACTCTGGTAAAGATGAACAATCTCCTTGTGAAAAATTATGCTTGTAGTTGAGCTATATACGGATGCTTCAGGGGAATAAGGTTACTATATTGAGTTTGGATCTGCTCCAGTTCTGAGAATCTGATTTTGGTCATGTTCTTTAAATGAATAGGCGACACGTGGAAAAATAAACATCAATGACTGAGATTATAAATATTAAAATCAAATTATTTTTAATTAAAATAAAATAGAATTTCATTCATCTCTCTCATATCTTCTTCATCGAAAACACTTTTTATCTTAATGATGGTGACCCAAACCCCTTTCTATTTCTTCAACTGCAGCGACCTAATTTCCTTTTTGTTGCTCTGACTTTGTTGTTGACTCTCTGCCTCATCGCCTTCAGTGCTACTATCTCCCTCTTTTTTCAGCTTCAAGATTGTTTTATTAAAGATTTTCATTTTCAATTTTTTTTATTGAGATTAGTTCCTGTCATACCCCAAATTTTGACCACTTATTGTTAAAATTTTGTTTATCTGATTGTGTTTTCACTTCATGTCATCTGCATATCATATCGTATATTTTGTCATGCATATTGCTTTAGTTATCAGCCGGAATATACGTATTAAATTTTCAAGCGTTTTGGTTAACCTAAGGGTTAAATGTGTGAAAAATTGGTGTCCGGACTTTTTTTTATCAAACTTGTTGACACCCATTATTGATCAGTTTTCCGCGTACTTTAACCTGGTGTGCTCATTTTAATTTTTTCAATCGCTTTTCTGACCCGTCTTGACCTTTTTACCGGGTAAAATCAATTTTTTAAAAGAATTATTCTTAAGTTTAATTTCAAAGAATTATTTGTAAATTAAATAAGTGTTCAAATCACTTATGATTCCAATTCAATTCTAACCACTTAATGAGACCAAAGGCATTTCTATGTGATCTCTGGTTTTCTCTGTTTGTTTGTGGCTTTTCATCTGATGCAGGAATTCTTAATCAATATCTTGACGATCATTGGATCCTTAAAAGCTTTGTCGGATACCTTGGGCTCGTCTGACGCTTCTCTGCTTGCGTGAAAATTCAACGGTGTCTGGTACACTCTGTATATAATCTTTGCTTGTGCATCATGTTTATGATTAAATAAATCTTACACTAAACACTTTTGGGCCTCTTGGTAGAGTGTAAGTCCCATCCCTTTGTAAATAAACCTTTTTGGGCCTCAGTCATTGTATAAGTCCCGATACGATTTTAAAAATCTCGGCGCGATCGCTATTTTCAAAACAATTTTCATCTGAGCCTCCCTTTGGTTGTAAGTCCCATTTTTATTCTTTTTCAAACACTTTTGGGCCTCTAATAAAGTGTAAGACCCAACCCCCTTTGTACATAAATAATTTGGGAGTCATTATATAAGTCCCTACGCGATTTTCAAAATGAACGGTGCGATCGTTGTTTTTCATCTGGACCTTTCCTTGAGCTATAAGTCCCATCTCTTGTATAAAAATAAACTTTTTGGGCCTCTAATAGAGTGTAAGACCATCCTCTTTGTAAAAACAATAATTTGGGCCACAGTCATTGTATAAGTCCCTCTGTGGTTTTCAAAACTACGACGCGATCGTCGCCTTTTCAAAAGAGATCATATGGGCCTCTCTTTAAGTATAAGCCTCAAATTTCCTTTTAAAACAACTTTCTTTTTTTATTTAAATTCAAATTCAAAGTTTTATCAAAACTTTCTTCAGTTTCTTGAAAAACTAACCATACAGCTGTAGTTAAAATGCTTGGGCTTGCACAACTGTAAGTTCCACTATCTCTTTAATACATACTTGCTTATATATTTCATCTGTATATATATATATATGCTTGTACATGCTTGCTTAGAGTTTTTCCCAGCAGTTAGGTCTAGGTTTAGATCAAACCAGAGGTTACTCTTTCAACACACTCAAAACTATTTTCCCATAGGAAATTCCAGATATAGTCTTGCCTCCTCTATGGAGATTGTGATCCTGAAGGATGCCACGCTCCACCCAACTCATTAGAGAAGACAATCTAATGAAAGACAACTTTGACTACGATTATTATGATCCCCTAGATGACTTGCCCATCTAGAAGCCATACACGGAAGGCTTGGGGCAGAAGAGTCAGTCGGACAATGCCTATCAGCTGAATAATCTCGAAAAAAAATACACCCACTCTCCCATAGTCATGGAATCATTACTCAGGACATTCCGAAAATGTCCGACACCATAATGATGAATTCGCAAAGATTGCAAGACAAGAATTCATTAAATATGCATTTCCTGAGGTCAACATCATCGAGGAAGATGACTTTTCTATTCCCACGGAAACATGGGACACCTTGGGACAGCCAAGCGGCAAGTACGACTTCCTAGTCAAATACACTGCTCTCGAAAGCTCTCGTATCAGGCTTGAGGACATCCAGCCAACTGGATGGGGAGATCCATTTGAAAGTGAAAATGCTAAGGGAAGATACAACAGAAGAATTCTCCTATGACAACTCTGCATGGGAAGAAGACTCCAACGATCCTACTCCACCAGAAATCAGTGTCATTTCTGAAGACAAACCAAGAAGGAAATTAGCAGACTTTGTGATTCACGAAGGAGTTCGTCGCCATTGGGTTGCAGTCGATGTCCCGAAAGTCGTCCATAAGTCGAAGTAATTACCATCTTTGTTTTAAACCTTTCAGTTTGCCCGGGTGAAATGGATGTTTTTATAGGGCTCACTTTTCTGTAAATGTCCCTCTTCGCTTCGCCCAAAGCGGTAGAGTTTTATTTTATAGGGTTGTGTTTCAAGAATCGACAAATCATGAATAAATAATGTCATTCTGAATTCCCGCATTTATTGTTGTTTTCACTTTTCGTTTTTCAGAAAATGGTAATCCTAAAAACAACCCAAAATAAAAACAAGCATTTTTCAGAAAATACACTGCACACACTCTTGCATTCTCTCTATCTCTTCTAAAAAATGAATCATCACGTCATGCAGATTGCTTGTTTTAAACCCCATTGAAACATACGATCCAATGCCTTCTCCCAACTTTGAATTCCCGATATTTGAAGTTGAAGAAGAAGAGAACGAAGAAATTCTAGAGGAGATCTCCCGATTACTCAGACAAGAGGAAAGGTTTATTGAGCCTCACAAAGAGCCGTTGGAAACGGTCAATTTAGGTTCAGAAGAAAAAAAGAAAGAAGTTAAGATTGGAGCACTGCTCAATCCAACTATCAGAGAAGGCTTGATAAAAATTCTCAAAGAGTTTCCCGATGTGTTTGCTTGGTCCTATCAGGACATGACAGGGTTGGACACCAGCATCGTGGTACATCACTTACCACTGAAAACATAATGTCCTCTAGTAAAACAAATATGGAGAAGGACTCGTCCAGTTATTGCCATCAAGATAAAGGAGGAAGTGCAAAAGCAGATCGACGCAGGTTTCCTCGCCACCTCAGAATACCCTCAATGGTTGGCCAACATAGTGCCAGTTTCATAAAAGAATGGAAAAGTCAGAATATGTGTAGACTACAGGGATCTGAACAAAGAAAGTCCGAAGGATGACTTCCCCTTGCCATACATTGACATGCTGGTAGACAGCACAGCAAAATTCAAAGTCTTCTCCATCATGGATGGATTCTCGGGCTATAATCAAATCAAAATGGCACTGGAGGATATGGAGAAAACTTCATTCACCACCCCATGGGGCACCTTTTGTTACAAGGTAATGTCATACGGTCTGAAGAACGCAGGGGCAACCTATCAAAGGGCCATGACAACTCTGTTTCACGACATGATGCACAAAGAGATTGAAGTGTATGTCAAGGACATGATTGCTAAAACTAGAACAGAAGAAGAACATGTGGAACACTTGTCAAAGTTATTCGAGCGTCTGAGAAAATACAAGCTCCGCTTGAATCCCAATAAGTGTACATTCGGTGTCTGCTCAGGAAAACTCTTAGGATTCATCGTCAGCCAAAAAGGAATTGAGGTTGATCCTGACAAGGTCAAGGCCATTCAAGAAATGCCTTCACCGAAGACTGAAAAATAGGTCAGAGGATCTTTGGGACGTCTGAATTACATCTCAAGATTCATATCCCTCATGAGCGCGACGTGTGCGCCGATCTTCAAACTACTCAGAAAGAATCAAAGTTGTGTATGGACAGAAAATTGCCAAAAATATTTCGACAACATCAAAGGATATCTGTTGAACCCACCGATTATGTCTCCTCCAGTGGAAGGAAGACCACTAATCATCTACTTAACAGTCTTGAAAGACTCCATGGGTTGTGTGCTTGGCCAACAAGACGAGACAAAAAGAAAAGAGTCTGCCATCTACTACTTAAGCAAGAAGTTCACGGACTGTGAAACTCAGTACACTATGCTCGAGAAAACTTGCTACGCTCTGGCTTGGGCAGCCAAACATCTTCGCCAGTACATGATTTGCCACACCACTTGGTTAATCTCCAAAATGTATCTGATCAAATACGTCTTTGAAAGGCCTGCTCTTACGGGAAGGATTGCCAGTTGGCAGATGTTGTTATCAGAATACGACATCGAGTACCATGCTTAGAAAGTCGTCAAAGGAAGTATTTTAGCCAATCATTTGGCTTATCAACCGATTGATGATCAGGAATCAGTCAAATTCGACTTCCCAGACGAAGATGTCATGTACTTAAAAATGAAAGATTGCAATGAACTGCTACCCAGCGAAGGGCCAGAACCAGGTTTCCAATGGGGACTAATATTCGAAGGAGCTGTCAAGACTTATAGAAACAGAATTGGGGGAATCATTGTAACACCTCAGGGTACCCATATACCTTTCACCGCCCGACTGACATTCAAATGCACAAACAACGAGGCCGAATATGAAGCTTGTATCATGGGTTTGGAAGAAGCCATTGACCTAAAGATAAAGAACTTGGATGTGTATAGAGACTCAGCCCTGGTTATTAATCAGATCAAATGAGAGTGAAACACATATCAATCAAGATTGATTCCTTACAAAGAGTACGCGAGAAGGTTATTACCATTCTTCAACAGAATCGAGTTTCATCACATTCCTCATGAAAAAAATCTCATGGCTGATGCACTAGCCACTCCCTCTTCCATGATTGTTGTAAATCATTGGAATGACATACCTAAGATTGACATAATGCGCCTTGAAAGGCCCGCTTACATCTTCACGATTGAAGCAGTCATAGACGACAAACCCTGGTATCATGATATCAAGTGCTTCCTTCAAAAACAAGAGTACCCACCTGGGGCATCAAGAAAAGATAGGAAGACTCTCAGAAGACTGGCTGGCAACTTCTTCCTAAACGGTGATACACTCTATAAGAGAAACTTCGATATGGTTTTGCTCAGATGCGTAGACAGACAAGAAGCAAACATGCTGATAAAAGAAATTCATGAAGGATCCTTTGGTACTCATGCCAATGGACACACAATGGCGAGAAAAATTCCGAGAGCGGGATATTATTGGTAGACAATGGAAGCTGATTGCTATAAGTACATAGGGAGGTGTCACAAGTGTCAGATATACGCAGACAAAATCCATGTACCGCCAACGCATCTCAAAGTTCTTTCTTCTCCATGGTCTTTTTCTATATGGTGAATTGACGTGATTGGCATGATTGAACCCAAAGCCTCAAATGGACATCGGTTCATCTTGGTAGCCATTGACTACTTCACAAAGTGGGTCGAAGCAGTGTCGTACGCCAATGTAACCAGACAAGTGGTTGTCTGATTCCTCAAAAACAATCTCATATGTTGTTATAGTGTTCCAAGCCAGATCATTCCCGATAATGGATCCAACTTGAACAACAAGATGATGAAAGAGTTGTGTGCTGAGTTCAAAATCGAACACCATAACTTATCTCTCTACCGGCCTAAGATGAATGGGGCGGTAGAAGCAACTAACAAAAATATCAAGAAAATCGTTCAGAAGTTGGTTGTAACCTACAAAGACTGGCACAAGATGCTACCCTTTGCTCTTCACGGTTATCGCACATCCGTTCGCACTTCAACAGGGGCAACCCCTTTCTCTCTAGTATATGGCATAGAAGCAGTGATTCCCATAGAAGCAGAGATACCATTAATCAGGGTATTGATGGAAGCAAAGCTAACAAAAGCTGAATGGTGTCAAAGTCGACACGATGAATTAAATCTGATTGAAGAAAATAGAATTACGGCTTTTTACCATGTTCAGTTATATTAGTAAAGAATGAAGAAAGCGTTCGACAAAAAAGTCCGACCCCGTGTCTTCAGGAAAGGAGACCTCGTGCTCAAGAAGATACAATTATTTCTCACTGATTCCCGGGGCAAATGGACTCCGAATTATGATGGCCCTTATGTGGTTAAGAAAGCCTTCTCAGGCGGTGCCTTGAGACTCGCAACCATGGATGGAGAGGAGTTCACCTACCCCACAAATGTTGATGTAGTCAAGTAATACTTCGCCTAAATTATAAAAAAAAACGTCTCGGTGGATTGGAAACCCAAAAGGGCGGTCCAGACAAAAATTAGAGACATAAGAAAAAATCACCCCGATGGATTGAAAACCTGAAAAGGTAATCCAGGAAAAAGTTAGGGATTCATGGCAAGTAATTACGTCTGACAAGATTAGATCCCCAGCGGTGATGTCATCTGTCAGGAAAACTTCAGTCAAGGTCACCTTCGACAGAAGCTCAGAATGTCCAGAATTCAAAGTTAGTAGAAGGATAGTAGTCGTTATGTTTCAATGTAGCCCTTTTTCCCTTAAATTACCATTTTCTAAACTTTGTAATACTCTATGGGATCACGCGCTTGGCTAATTACCATTCTATTAATAAAATTTGAGCCCGTGTGCCTTTTGTTTACAATTCTCATTTATTTTGCTTTACAGAATGACATTTTTAACATGATCAACGATTCTTGAAACAAAACAAAAATGAATTTACTTGTCAATTTTTGTTCTGCTTTTAAAATAAAGATGGCAATTCCTTTTGATCACTGGACAACAAAAGAGACATCAACGGCTTCTCCGAAAGTGATTAAATTTCAAAATGTAGAATCAAAGTACTCCTTTTTAACCAGTACACCCTGAGTGAAGGATCAACTGTTTCAGATGTAATGTCCCATCTAACACCTCCGGTAGATGTGTTACCTCCAAGAACCGATAATTGGTCGTTTTCCCCAACAGGGTCTACCCCTTCTAAACAGGAAAGGATTGTTATCCTGAACCAATGATACTTTTTATCCCCCACAGTGGCCGAGTATCCAGTTGCGTTCATTACCAGTCTGTATGTCGCGTCTGTTTTGTCAACATAAACATACGTACATTATGCATGATTGATTCATATTCATACATATGTTATATTAATATCACTCTGGTCATTTTCATCCCCAAGTGATAAGCTTCTTCTCACTGATAGAGTTGTCAGTTTTTTCCTCGTCCGAAAATGTATTGTCTGGGCGATCTCTCCCCAGTTTATTTCTGGATTGAAGATTGTCCTCGGCCGCTTTGATAACTTGAACCTCTAAAAAGCAAGAAGACATTCGATAAACACCTTTGGAACATCACTCTTCACCATTGAAGATGATATTTCTGCTTTCCCGGATTAAAGAAAATTCCCAGAGAAAGCCTTTCAACAGAAGACTCTCGGCAATACGGCGGTTTCTCCCCGAAAAAATTATTTTCAATGAGGTCATCAGCACCTCAAAATTGGATTACATCACATGGCATTTCTCCGAAAAGATCTTGAAGGAAAGTATGACGTAACCTCACCAAACAAAAAGTGGTCTCTCAAGAGACTCGTTTTTCCCCAGTAGGTCGACAAATGGAATCTCCTACAGAAACGTTTGCACACCTCTGCATTTCAGATGAATGGGTTTCCCCAACAAGCCTGACATCAAATCTTTCTCCATCAAATGGCGTCTCCCCAGTAAAAACTCAGCGAGAAGATTGATTAAGACCGCTACGAATAGTGTTCCTTGTCGAGGAAGAAACTCGACGAGAAGAAACTGAGACCAGTTCTGTGGCTAAACATCAGGATCAAGGGGAAGTTTATTTCAAGAAGAAACTGATACTAGTTCCGTGGCTGAATACCAGGATCGAGGGGAAGTTTATTACAAGAAGAAAATGAGACCAGTTCTGTGGCTGAAGACCAGGATCGAGAGGGAGTTTATTTCAAAAAGAAACTGAGACCAGTTCCGTGGCTAAAGATCAGGATTGAGGGGAAGTTTATTGCTTCAAGAAACTAAGACCAGTTCCAGGGCTGAAGACCTGGATCGAGGGGAAGTTTTACCCTTTTCTAAGTGTTGTTACTTAGCAAAAGAAGATGGACGAGCAAATCAGCTACCATTTACAACCACAATCAAAATTTTGGGTATTCTGATATTTAATCCTCTTGTACCCTGAATGTCCAAACGTCTTAGCCATTCACATCTTCGGGTCCAAGAAGATTAAATAGGGGCATCTGTCATACCCCAAATTTTGACCACTTATTGTTAAAATTTTGTTTATCTGACTGTGTTTTCACTTCGTGTCATCTGCATATCATATCGTACATTTTGTCATGCATATTGCTTGAGTTATCAGTCGAAATATACGTATTAAATTTTTAGGAGTTTTGGTCATCCTAAAGGTTAAATGTGCGAAAAATCGGTGTCCGGACATTTTTTAATCAAACTTGCTGACACCCATTATTGATCAATTTTTCGCGTACTTTAACCTGGTGTGCTTATTTTAATTTTTTCAATCGCTTTTCTGACCCGTCTTGGCCTTTTTACCAGGTAAAATCAATTTTTCAAAATTTTACCAAAACGCTGTATTTTTACAATATGTATATTTTTTGCTGATCATTTTGGTATGTTCATTTTATTTTTTCGGACATTTTGATACCGGACAATTTTATCGTTTTTAACCGGTTTCAATATTAATTTTAATTAATAGTCATTTTAATTAAATAATTTTATTATTTTAGACTTATTTTATATTTTGGCTTTTTCTAAATATATAATAATGTTTATTTTTCTTACTAACTTATTTAGGTTTTCTAATAACCTATTTATTAAAATCAAATATGTATGTATTAATTCACAAAATGACCGCACCATGATTACTTCATATTGCCTACATCACTAATTCAAAGTCTTGATTTTTATTCAAAGTCAAATTTTCAAAGTTTGAATAAAAGACTAAATATTTACTTTATTATTTTTTACTAAGTTAATCTCATTTTTGCGACATCACAAACTTGGTTTCCAAGCCAAATTTTTACTATAAATAGGCTTCATTTTTCACTTGAAAAATTACACCAAACAAAGTTTCTACACTTGTTTTTCATTTCCTTCTCTCTTACATATTTTTTTTTCACATGAATCACATATTCTTACTATGTTTTAGTAAAGTCTAGAAAAGAGAAAAAAAAATGTAATATACACACACAAGGGTGGAGCGCCCCACCTCCCCCATTCACTCACTATATTTTTTTTCTTTCTTCTTCCATATTTCTTCACACGTGTTTATTTAGTATTTGTTTTATTAAATAATTGTTAAATAAATTAATTACTTATTTAGTTTTACTAATATTGATTAGTTGTTTTTACTAAATATATTTAAATTAATTTAATTTGTGTGATTGATCATTTAATTGTCTAATTGATTATTATTCGATTATTTGAGACATGGCTTATTCTTAAGTTTGGTTTCAAAGAATTATTTGTAAATTAAATAAGTGTTCATATCACTTATGATTCCAATTCAATTCTAACCACTTAATGAGACCAAAGGCATTTCTATGTGAACTTTGGTTTTCTCTGTTTGTTTTTCATCTGATGCAGGAATTCTTAATCAATATCTTGACGATCATTGGATGCTTAAAAGCTTTGTCGGATACCTTGGGCTCGTCTGACGCTCCTCTGTTTGCGTGAAAATTCAACGGTGTCTGGTACACTCTGTATATAATCTTTGCTTGTGCATCATGTTTATGATTAAATAAATCTTACACTAAACACTTTTGGGCCTCTTGGTAGAGTGTAAGTCACATCCCTTTGTAAATAAACCTTTTTGGGCCTCAGTCATTGTATAAGTCCCAATACGATTTTAAAAATCTCGGCGCGATCGCTATTTTCAAAACAATTTTCATCTGGGCCTCCCTTTGGTTGTAAGTCCCATTTTTCTTCTTTTTCAAACACTTTTGGGCCTCTAATAAAGTGTAAGACCCAACCCCTTTTGTACATAAATAATTTGGGCCTCAGTCATTGTATAAGTCCCTACGCGATTTTCAAAATGAACAGTGTGGTCGCTGTTTTTCATCTGGGCCTCTCCTTCAGGTATAAATCCCCATCTCTTATATAAAAATAAACTTTTTGGGCCTCTAATAGAGTGTAAAACTCATCCTCTTTGTAAAAACAATAATTTGGGCCTCAGTCATTGTATAAGTCCCTCTGTAGTTTTCAAAACTACGACGCGATCGTTGCCATTTCAAAAGAGATCATATGGGCCTCTCTTTGAGTATAAGCCCCAAATTTCCTTTTAAAACAACTTTCATTTTTTATTTAAATTCAAATTCAAAGTTTTATCAAAACTTTCTTCAGTTTCTTGAAAAACTAACCATACAGTTGTAGTTAAAATGCTTGGGCTTGCACAACTGTAAGTTCCACTATCTCTTCAATACATAATTGTTTATATATTTCATCTGTGTGTGTATGTGTGTGTGTATATATATATATATATATATATATATATATATATATATGCTTGTACATGCTTGCTTAGAGTTTTCCACAGCAGTTAGGTCTAGGTTTAGATCAAACCAGAGGTTACTCTTTCAACACAATCAAAACTAGTTCTCCATAGAAAATTCCAGATACAGTTTTGCCTCCTCTTGGGCTTATACAATATGGAACACAGAAAGGCATTATTCTCGGTGAAACTTTTCTCAAGACGGTCCAAATTTAGAAGTATTTATACAAGAAATTCATTTCCCAAGAGGGGATTAATTCCCGGTGAAACCTCTCCTGAATTTCTTCAAACCCTATAACTGTTCTGCAAAGAAATGATTTATTCCCGGTGAAATCTTTCTTGAACTTTTCTTAGCTTTGGACCCACGGACTTCCTAAAAGCATCCACAGCCTCCCCTTGGGCTTAGTACAAGGACCCTCAGGCTTCTTAGAAGTTCTCATCCTCCTCTTGGGTTTAGTACAAGGACCCAAAGACCTCCTACAGGTATAGGACATAAATTAGTCATCTTTACTAGTTCAATCCTCCTGAGAGTCAGAATTCCAGAAAATCAGACCATCATAGGGTTGATCTTCATCCTTTAAAACCTCAACCTTCTCTTGGGCATCATACAAAGATCTCTCTCTATACAAGAGCCTACCACCTCTGGAGAGACTTGGACAGTCTCAGCCTCCTCTTGGGCATCATACAAAGATCATCCTCCAGTTAAGAGTCAATGTTGGTTACAGAATAGCGGCAAGCAACAAAAATATTTATTTTCGGAAGAATTCCCTCCGGGATTTATGTCGTGTCCACAGAGATCGGTTCGAGGGAAAGAATGTTGTTCTACAGTATCTCACGCTTATGAGTTTGGATTAAAATGTTTCAAGTAAATGCATAAAAGTAAACATTAAAACAAAAAGAAATCATTAATCAGAGAGACGAACTTATCCGGCATGCACATAATCGACTTCTCTCAAACTTAAACTTACCAACCAGTTATACTCTACCTACAATACTCCTCAATATCACCCAGCATCGCTCACAACAAAGGTTATATCTAACGCAAAGTTGAGAGAAGAACCATGCTACCATCGTCAACACTCTCGCACCCGACTCAAGACACGGAGGCATTAAGCTTCGACGCCGATTGAAGATTATTAGCTCTAAATCTATCTCTAGAGTCCAGAAACTAACAGATAATCATCCATAATTGAAGTTTGTGAGGTTTATCTCTAACACAACCCAAACTCCGCGCAAAAAGCAAAAATCAGAGACAATCACTAATAAAGATTTGTAAAGCAAATATCATACAACGCCATGGGCGACAAATATACATGAGTTCAGAACAAATACATATACAACAACCCAACAAAGAAGAAAAACACAAAGACGAAGAGAAATAAACCAAACATCTCGCGGTTTATCAAAGTCAATCGACGATCAATCCACCCCGGTTCATCCGTATACAAGCTTCCATGTTGTTTTCTAAACTAATCTCCAGAAAAATGAAGTTTGATGGAGTTGGGAGCAAAAATCCCCAAAACCATACCTAAAAAATGATTGAAAATGTCTTAAATACAATTACAAAATTCGTGCATTCGCTAAGCGAACGTTTTGCTCGCAAAGCGAACCTCAAAAAAGGGTACTTAAATGCCTCTGAAATTCTAAACTGCCTCTGTAAAATTCCAGAAGTTCGCAGTGCGAACGATTTATTTGCAACGCTAACGCTCACTGCACAGTTCGCAAAGCAAACTGTGGTCCTTTTCTCCCCTGTCCAATTCTGGGAGCCTTCGCTGGGAACTTGTCAGACATTCGCAAAGCGAACATTCGCTGGCAAGCTCGCAAAGCGAACTTGATAGCAAACCAGACCTTAATTTGACCACAACTTCTGAACCGTAACTCTGATTGACGCACGGTCGGAAGCGCTGGAAAGCTTATTCAATGCTCTAAATGAATATGGCAGAATATCCTTGATTGAATACCTGCAAAAATGAGAGAAAATCAATTAAACTCAATGATATTTACACGATACACAATATATACAATGAAATGTAAAGTAAACGTATTTATAAACAAATCGGGATTTATTCGAACGATATTAACCAAAAAGTATCGATAAGTGCAACAAAACTTATATACAAAAATAGTTCATTTTGTACTTATCAAACTCTCCCCAACTTAAACTTGTTTGTCCGCAAACAAGAATCAAGCAAACTTAAAAACACAAAAGTAATAACCAAAGAATCACGAATCAACAGGTTTTGAAAAACGGAAACAAATGTATGGTTCAAATGAAAAACGGTACACACAAAGTAAATACTTACCACTAAACTACGACGACAACATAGTCATGAAACAAATGCAAACTACAAAAATCATGCCCAACATTCTCAAACAACACAAGTTCAAATGTGAATCACACCTAGCAAAAACAATCATCGGTAGATGAAAAACACAAAATGAGGTACTTATCACTCACACAACAATCATGCAAACAATAGACTAAATTATGCAACCATCCAAAAACTCACATTGAACATACAAAGGCAAGAATCATAAGGACTTTCAAGGTTGTAACGTGGTCGGGTAAACAAACAAGGGGCAATTTCTAAAGGTAATTGAAACAAAAACTTGCCTAAACCTAAGGGAGTGATCAACTCACAAAGACTCAAACACACAATTCCAATAAACTTCTCCCAAAATCCCAAGTGTTACACATAACACAGTACTTATTTAGCACTACTATTTGAACTCTTTTTGTTTCCTTTCTCGTGGATTTTCTTTTTCTTTCTTTTTCTCTTTTCTTTTCTTTTTCATATTTTTCTCTTTTTTCTTTTCTTTTTCATCCTCATAGAAACCAACCAATGAGTAAACAATCATTCTCTCCCCAACTTGAATTCAACCACATCATCATGTGAATACTCCCTACTTTCTAAGGCAAGGCAAAAATTCATACAATAAAACAAAGTTGAGGGTTCAAGAAAAAACAAAATCCGTTCAAAAATAAGTGAACTAAAAACTCATAGACAAGCATTAAGTTCAAATAAAACATGGATAAAAAAGCTCAAAGGGGTTACGAATGATCACACACTTACAAGGTGAATGACTATTTGGCTAGGTAGTTGTGCTCAAAATGAAACAAAATGCCTCGATCCTTTTCATGCTTTCATATAATCAACACAAACAAAAGATTAAGCATAATAAAATCCAGTTAGAACAAGAATGTTGGTACTCCGCATATATGAACAATGGAAAGCTACCTCACAAAAAGGTGGAAACTAAAGTGATTCACACAAGAACAAGTATACAAAAGAATGAATGGCATGGAAGTTTGTAAAAGAATGAATGGCATGGAAGTTTGTAAAAAGCCTAAGATCGTGAATATGCTAAAGTCAAGAAAGCCATAAACACATACCTTGGACGTGTACAAAACTTAACAATATCATTACCATACATCCGCAAGTTGAAACGATCAAACTTGGAACATCACCTTAAATTAATCCTCAAATTTGCCAACCAAAATTTGCGTCCAGATAATAAAAAAATACATTAGAAACTTAAAAACAATAAAACATGCTTGTTTTACGTCGTAAGCTCGGCGCCTTTACAATGCTTAGCTAGCAACTTCCATCCTTCATGCCATGGTGATGCCTCACCGCGCAAACCAAATTGTTACGGGAACAAAATGTATACAACACTTGAACAATCATAATGGAAATAGACAATATATACGATATATACAAAACTCAAAAACAAAGAAACTATCGCAATGCGATTCAATATCAATACCAATCCCCGACAACGGCGCCATTTTGTTGGTTGCGGAATAGCGGCAAGCAGCAAAAATATTTATTTTCGGAAGAATTCCCTCTGGGATTTATGTCGTGTCCACAGAGATCGGTTCGAGGGAAAGAATGACGTTCGACAGTCTCTCGCTTTATGAGTTTGGATTAAAATGGCTCAAGTAAATGCATAAAAGTAAACATTAAAACAAAAATAATAATTAATCAGAGAGACGAACTTATCCGGCATGCACATAATCGACTCCTCACAAACTTAAACTTTCCGACCAGTTATACTCTACCTACAATACTCCTCAATATCACCCAGCAGCGCTCACAACAAAGCTTATGTCTAACACAAAGTTGAGAGAACAACCGTGCTACCATCGTCAACACTCTCGCACCCGACTCAAGGCAGGGAGGCATTAAGCTTCGACACCTATTGAAGCTTGTTAGCTCTAAATCTATCTCTAGAGTCTAGAAACTAACAGATAATCATCCCTAATTGAAGTTTATGAGGTTTATCTCTAACACAACCCAAACCCCGCGCAAAAAGCAAAAATCAGAGACAATCACCAATAAAGATTTGTAAAGCAAATATCTTACAACGCCATGGGCGACAAATATACATGAGTTCAGAACAAATACATATTCAACAACCCAACAAAGAAGAAAAACACAAAGACGAAGAGAAATAAACCAAACATCTTGCGGTTTGTCAAAGTCGATCGAGGATCAATCCACCTCGGTTCATCCGTATGCAAGCTTCCATGTTGTTTTCTAAACTAATCTACTGAAAAATGAAGTTTGATGGAGTTGGGAGCAAAAATCCCCAAAATCATACCTAAAAAATGATGAAAATGTCTTAAATACAATTACAAAATTCGTGCATTCGCTAAGCGAGCCTCAAAAAATGGCACTTAAGTGCCTCTAAAATGCTAAATCGCCTCTGCAAAATTCCAGAAGTTCGCAGTGCGAACGATTTAATCAAAACTCGAATGCTCGCTGCACAGTTCGCAAAGCGAACTTTGGTCCTTTTCTCCCCTGTCCAATTCTAGGAGCCTTCGCGTCGAACTCTCTAGACATTCGCAAAGCGAACATTCGCTGGCAAGCTTGCAAAGCGAGCTTGACAGCAAACCAGACCTTAATTTGACCACAACTTCTGAACCGAAACTCTAATTGACGCACGGTCAGAAGCGCTGGAAAGCTTATTCAATGCTCAAAATGAATATGGCACGATACGCAATATATACAATGAAATGTAAAGTAAATGTATTTATAAACAAATCAGAGTTTATTCGAACGATATTAACCAAAAATTATCGATAAGTGCAACAAAACTTATATTCAAAAATAGTTACATTTTGCACTTATCAAACTCTCCCCAACTTAAACTTGTTTGTCCGCAAACAAGAATCAAGCAAAATTAAAAACACAAAAGTAATAACCAAAGAATCACGAATCAACAGGTTTTGAAAAACGGAAACAAATGTGTGGTCCAAATAAAAAACGATACACACAAAGTAAATACTTACCACTAAACTACGACGACAACATAGTCATGAAACAAATGCAAAATACAAAAATCATGCCCAACATCCTAAAACAACACAAGTTCAAATGTGAATCACACCTAGCAAAAACAATCATCGGTAGATGAAAAAAACAAAATAAGGTACTTATCACTCACACAACAATCATGCAAACAATAGACTAAATTATGCAACCATCCAAAAATTCACATTGAACATACAAAGGCAAGAATCACAAGGACTTTCAAGGTTGTAACGTGGTCGGGTAAACAAACAAGGGGCAATTTCTAAAGGTAATTGAAACAAAAACTTGCCTAAACCTAAGGGAGTGATCAACTCACAGAGACTCAAACACACAATTCCAATCAACTTCTCCCAAAATCCCAAGTGTTACACAAAACACAATACTTATTTAGCACTATTATTTGAACTCTTTTTGTTTCCTTTCTCAAGGATTTTCTTTTTCTTTCTTTTTCTCTTTTCTTTTCTTTTTCATTTTTTTCTCTTTTTTCTTTTCTTTTTCATCCTCACAGAAACCAACCAATGAGTAAACAATCATTCTCTCCCCAACTTGAATTCAACCACATCATCATGTGAATACTCCCTACTTTTTAAGGCAAGGCAAAAATTCATACAATAACACAAAGTTGAGGGTTCAAGAAAAAACAAAATCCGTTCAAAAATAAGTGAACTAAAAACTCATAGACAAGTATTAAGTTCAAATAAAACATGGATAAAAAAGCTCAAAGGGGTTACGAATGATCACACACTTACAAGGTGAATGACTATTTGGCTAGGTAGTTGTGCTCAAAATGAAACAAAATGCCTTGATCCTTTTCATGCTTTCATATAATCAACACAAATAAAAGATTAAGCATAATAAAATCCAGTTAGAACAAGAATGTTGGTACTCCGCATATATGAACAATGGAAAGCTACCTCACAAAAAGGTGGGAACTAAAGTGATTCACACAAGAACAAGTATACAAAAGAATGAATGACGGGGAAGTTTGTAAAAAGCCTAAGTATCATGAATATGCTAAAGTCAAGAAAGTGATAAACACATACCTTGGACGTGTACAAAACTTAACAATATCATTACCATACATCCGCAAGTTGAAACGACCAAACTGGGAACATCGCCTTAAATGAATCCTCAAATTAGCCAACCAAAATTTGCGTCCAGACAACAAACAAAAACATTAGAAACTTAAAAACAATAAAACATTCTTGTTTTACGTCGTAAGCTCGACGCCTTTACAATAATTAGCTAGCAACTTCCTTCCTTCATGCCATGGTGATGCCTCACCGTGCAAACCAAAAGAAAGAGCCCTAACCAAACACTCCAACAAACGTTACGGGAACAAAATGTATACAACACTTGAACAATCATAATGGAAATAGACAATATATACGATATATACAAAACTCAAAAACAAAGAAACTATCGCAATGCGATTCAATATCAATACCAATCCCCGATAACAGTGTCATTTTGTTGGTTGCGTAATAGCGGCAAGCAATAAACATATTTATTTTCGGAAGAATTCCCTCCGGGATTTATGTCGTGTCCACAGAGATCGGTTCGAGGGAAAGAATGACGTTCGACAGTCTCGCGTTTATGAGTTTGGATTAAAATGGCTTAAATAAATGCATAAAAGTAAATATTAAAACAAAAAAAATCATTAATCAGAGAGACGAACTTATCCGGCATGCACATAATCGACTCTTCATAAACTTAAACTTACCGACCAGTTATACTCTACCTACAATACTCCACAATATCTCTCAGCATCGCTCACAACAAAGGTTATGTCTAACGCAAAGTTGAGAGAACAACCGTGCTACCATCGTCAACACTCTCGCACCCGACTCAAGACACAGAGGCATTAAGCTTCGACGCCTATTGAAGATTGTTAGCTCTAAATCTATCTCTAGAGTCCAGAAACTAACAGATAATCATCCCTAATTGAAGTTTGTGAGGTTTATCTCTAACACAACCCAAACCCCGCGCAAAAACCAAAAATCAGAGACAATCACCAATAAAGATTTGTAAAGCAAATATCATACAACACCATGGGCGACAAATATACATGAGTTCAGAACAAATACATATACAACAACCCAACAAAGAAGAAAAACATAAAGACGAAGAGAAATAAACCAAACATATTTTGGTTTGTCAAACCCGATCGACGATCAATCCACCCCGGTTCATCCGTATGCAAGCTTCCATGTTGTTTTCTAAACTAATCTACTGAAAAATGAAATTTGATGGAGTTGGGAGCAAAAATCCCCAAAATCATAACTAAAAAATGATGAAAATGTCTTAATTACAATTACAAAATTCGTGCATTCGCTAAGTGAACGTTTTACTCGCAAAGCGAGCCTCAAAAAATGGCACTTAAGTGCCTCTAAAATGTTAAACCGCCTCTGCAAAATTCCAGAAGTTCGCAGTGCGAACGATTTATTCGAAACTCGAATGCTCGCTGCACAGTTCGCAAAGCAAACTTTGGTCCTTTTCTCCCCTGTCCAATTCTGGGAACCTTCACTGGGAACTCGACAGACATTCGCAAAGCGAACTTGACAGCAAACCAGACCTTAATTTGACCACAACTTCTGAACTATAACTCTGATTGACGCACGGTCGGAAGAGCTGGAAAGCCTATTCAATGCTATAAATGAATATGGCAGGATATCCTTGATTGAATACCTGCAAAAATGAGAGAAAAACAATTAAACTCAATGATATTTACAAGATACGCAATATATACAATGAAATGTAAAGTAAACGTATTTATAAACAAATTGGGGTTTATTCGAACGATATTAACCAAAAAGTATAGATAAGTGCAACAAAACTTATATACAAAAATAGTTACATTTTGCACTTATCAAACTCTCCCCAACTTAAACTTGTTTGTCCGCAAACAAGAATCAAGCAAACTTAAAAACACAAAAGTAATAACCAAAGAATCACGAATCAACAGGTTTTGAAAAACGGAAACAAATGTATGGTTCAAATGAAAAATGGTACACACAAAGTAAATACTTACCACTAAACTACGACGACAACATAGTCATGAAACAAATGCAAACTACAAAAATCATGCCCAACATCCTAAAACAACACAAGTTCAAATGTGAATCACACCTAGGAAAAACAATCATCGGTAGATGAAAAAAACAAAATAAGGTACTTATCACTCACACAACAATCATGTAAACAATAGACTAAATTATGCAACCATCCAAAAATTCACATTGAACATATAAAGGCAAGAATCACAAGGACTTTCAAGGTTGTAACGTGGTCGGGTAAACAAACAAGGGGCAATTTCTAAAGGTAATTGAAACAAAAACTTGCCTAAACCTAAGGGAGTGATCAACTCACAGAGACTCAAACACACAATTCCAATCAACTTCTCCCATAATCCCAAGTATTACACAAAGCACAATACTTATTTAGCACTATTATTTGAACTCTTTTTGTTTCCTTTCTCAAGGATTTTCTTTTTCTTTCTTGTTCTCTTTTCTTTTCTTTTTCATATTTTTCTCTTTTTTCTTTTCTTTTTCATCCTCATAGAAACCAACCAATGAGTAAACAATCATTATCTCCCCAACTTGAATTCAACCACATCATCATGTGAATACTCCCTACTTTCTAAGGCAAGGAAAAAATTCATACAACAACACAAAGTTGAGGGTTCAAGAAAAAACAAAATCCATTCAAAAATAAGTGAACTAAACACTCATAGACAAGCATTAAGTTCAAATAAAACATGGATAAAAAAGCTCAAAGGGGTTACGAATGATCACACACTTACAAGGTGAATGACTATTTGGCTAGGTAGTTGTGCTCAAAATGAAACAAAATGCCTTGATCCTTTTCATGCTTTCATATAATCAACACAAACAAAAGATTAAGCATAATAAAATCCAGTTAGAACAAGAATGTTGGTACTCCGTATATAAAAACAATGGAAAGCTACCTCACAAAAAGGTGGGAACTAAAGTGATTCACACAAGAACAACTATACAAAAGAATGAATGGCATGGAAGTTTGTAAAAAGGCTAAGTATCATGAATATGCTAAAGTCAAGAAAGCGATAAACACATACCTTGGGCGTGTACAAAACTTAACAATATCATTACCATACATCCGTAAGTTGAAACGATAAAACTTGGAACATCACCTTAAATGAATCCTCAAATTAGCCAACCAAAATTTGCGTCCAGACAATAAACAAAAACATTAGAAACTTAAAAACAAAAAAACATTCTTGTTTTACGTCGTAAGCTCGACGCCTTTACAATGCTTAGCTAGCAACTTCCTTCCTTCATGCCATGGTGATTCCTCGCCGCGCAAACCAAAAGCAAGAGCCCTTACCAAACACTTAAACAAACGTTACGGGAACAAAATGTATACAACACTTGAACAATCATAATGGAAATAGACAATATATACAATATATACAAAACTCAAAAACAAAGAAATTATCGCAATGCGATTCAATATCAATACCAATCCCCGACAACGGCGCCATTTTGTTGGTTGCGGAATAGCGGCAAGCAGCAAAAATATTTATTTTTGGAAGAATTCCCTCCGGGATTTATGTCATGTCCATAGAGATCGGTTCGAGGGAAATATGTCGTTCGACAGTCTCTCGCGTTTATGAGTTTGGATTAAAATGGTTCAAGTAAATGCATAAAAGTAAACATTAAAACAAAAAGAAATCATTAATCATAGAGACGAACTTATCCGGCATGCACATAATCGACTCCTCATAAACTTAAACTTATCGACCATTTATACTCTACCTACAATACTCCTCAATATCACCCAGCATCGCTCACAACAAAGGTTATGTCTAACGCAAAGTTGAGAGAACAACCGTGCTACCATCGTCGACACTCTCGCACCCAACTCAAGACACGGAGGCATTAAGCTTCGACGCCTATTGAAGATTGTTAGCTCTAAATCTATCTCTATAGTCCAGAAACTAACAGATAATCATCCTTATTTGAAGTTTGTGAGGTTTATCTCTAACACAACCCAAACCCCACGCATAAAGCAAAAATCAGAGACAATCACCAATAAAGATTTGTAAAGCAAATATCATACAACGCCATGGGCAACAAATATACATGAGTTCAGAATAAATACATATACAATAACCCAACAAAGAAGAGAAACACAAAGACAAAGAGAAATAAACCAAACATCTCGCGGTTTGTCAAAACCGATCGACGATCAATCCACCCCGTTTCATCTGTATGTAAGCTTCCATGTTGTTTTCTAAGCTAATCTACTGAAAAAATGAAGTTTGATGGAGTTGGGAGCAAAAATCCCCAAAACCATACCTAAAAAATGACTGAAAATGTCTTAAATACAATTACAAAATTCGTGCATTCGCTAAGCAAACGTTTTACTCGCAAAGCGAGCCTCAAAAAATGGCACTTAAGTGCCTCTGAAATGCTAAACCGCCTCTGCAAAATTCCAGAAGTTCGCAGTGCGAACGATTTATTCGGAAAGCGAATGCTCGCTGCACAGTTCGCAATGCGAACTTTGTTCCTTTTCTCCCCTGTCCAATTCTGGGAGCTTTCGTTGGGAACTCGCCAGGCATTACCAAAGCGAACATTCGCTGGCAAGCTCGCAAAGCGAACTTGACAGCAAACCAGACCTTAATTTGACCACAACTTCTGAACCGTAACTCTGATTGACGCACGGTCGAAAATGCTAGAAAGCTTATTCAATGCTCTAAATGAATATGGCAGGATATCCTTGATTGGATACCTGCAAAAATGAGAGAAAATCAATTAAACTCAATGATATTTACACGATATGCAATATATACAATGAAATGTAAAGTAAACATATTTATAAACAAATCGGGGTTTATTCGAACGATATTAACCAAAAAGTATCGATAAGTGCAACAGAACTTATATACAAAAATAGTTACATTTTGCACTTATCAGTCAACCTCTTCATACCAGTAGACTTGGAAAGTCTCATTTTCTCTTATACCTCACCAGGAAAATCCCTCAAGCTTCCTAAAAGCACAGGAAAAAACCCTGATCATTTCACTAATCTCCAGCAGAGTTAAAACCTCTATAGGTTTTCAAACTCAAGGTTTAAACCTTCACTATAAAAAATCCCAGCCCAAGTCAATTTACCATCAATAAAACCCTTACAGAATCAGAGCCCCCATGGTATCTGATACTGTAACTCTTCCTTTGATCCCCAAAAAGAGTAAAAACCTTTGGGATTCCCCAACACATATTGGACCTGTCTCTGGATTTCAACAATCCTCAGCAGAAGCTAGCCTCCTCTTAGGCTTCATATAATAATTTCCCCAACCAGCCTCCTCTTAGGCTTTATATAATGATTTTCCTCAATAGAATTTGCCTCAATCTTGGGCTTTGTACAAGACAGATAAAACCTCCCCCGTAGAGTCAATCTCTTTTTAGCCTCAATCTTGGGGTTCGTACAAGACAGATAAAACCTCCCCAGTGAAGTCAATCTCTTTTTAGCCTCAATCTTGGGCTTTGTACAAGACAGATAAAACTCTCCCCAGTAGAGTCAGTTTTCCAACCTTTTAGCTTCAACCTTGGGCTTTGATCAAGGCACACAAAAATCATCATCCCCTTAGATGAGACCATGAGTCCACTCTGCAGGAGGACATTTCCTCTATACATCACATCTCAAAATAAATAAATAAAACCTTTTTCCCAGATAATTGATGTAAGTGGCACCCTTGTTGATTCAAAATCCAAGCTGGAGTCCTTCCTTTATCCTAGCTAAAAATCATTTTTCATCTAACAGTTGTAAGTGGCAAGCCTCCAGATTATTTGCATCCAAAAACCTCCCCAGTGAAGTCAATCTCTTTTTAGCCTCAGTCTTGGACTTTGTACAAGACAGATAAAACTCTCCCCAGTAGAGTGAGTTTTCCAACCTTTTAGCTTCAACCTTGGGCTTTGATCAAGGCACACAAAAATCATCATCCCCTCAGATGAGACCATGAGTCCACTCTGCAGGAGGACATTTCCTCTATACATCACATCTCAAAACAAACAAACAAAACCTTTTTCCCAGATAATTATTGTAAGTGGCACACTTGTTGATTCAAAATCCAAGCTGGAGTCCTTCCTTTATCTTGGGTAAAAATCATCTTTCATCTAACAGTTGTAAGTTCCAAGCCTCTGGATTATTTACATCCAAGCCAATGTCCCTCTCTTAGCATGAATGATTCATAAGGAAAAATGGCATTGCTCAATACTGAGTTAAAGTTTCTTCCTTCATGGCATCACCCTTTATAAAGGAAATTATGGCATTGCTGGATTCCACACATTCCAGTTAAAGTAATTTTCCTTATAATCAATTACCCAACTTGTGATGAATAGATGAGATATTCTCCCTTTAGAGATGACAAGTTCTCTCTCAGTCACCTTTTTAGCTTCAATCTTGGGCTGTAAACAAGACTACACAAATACTCAACCAGCTTCAATCTTGGGCTTTAAACAAGACACCAAACATCTTTCCTCCCATAGAATAGGAGGAACTATGATTGCTCTGATTTCCCAGATATATTTACAGCAATACGTAGGCATAAGATTGCGAAATCTTAGCGAGCGCATAAATAAAAAACTTAGGTCCAGTACCATCCCAAAAACAATGGAAAACCTGAAAACAACAAAAACACTTTCTCAACACTCTCAAAGGAGAAACTTTCCTAACCCATGACAGACAAACACTAGAAAGCAGTTCAAATTAACAGAGAAATATGTAATGCAAAGTCTATGGATAACCATATATACATTGGATGATTGACAACTTCCCTTTGTACTTGACCCCGACCCCCCCAATCTCTTAGCATTTGTTAAAGAAAACATTTGCGTGCAAGGTTAGTTTTAGATATCTTCCCTTTCCTTTCCAGCTTCATAGGATAAATAAGAAATCAGAAAGTATATGCTTTAAGTATGAAGTTCTTACATATGTTGGAGCTATGGTTTGAAAATTAGAATTGATTGAGCAATGCAGAGATCTTATCTTGGTGTGTGAGATAACGCCAGGAAGTGTGAAGTTGGGGATGCTGAAGTTAACTAGTAGTGTGTTGGAAAAATCAAAGAAGGTTAGAAGTTGTACTTGGGATTGACTGACCGGTTATTGTTAATCAATCAAGGTAAGGAGGTATACTTTAGAGTATATGAGAATGAAGTTTTGAGAGTCTGAGATAGACTTTGTGTGCCAGATTTTCCAGAGCTTAAAAAGAGAAATCTTGAGGAAAGTCACAGGAGTAGTTTGAGTATTCATTCCCAGGCTACAAAGATGTATCAAGATCTTAAGAAGATGTTTCGGTGGCCAGGTATAAAGAAGGATATTGCCAAGTTTGTGTATTCTTATTTAGTTTTTCAAAAGTTGAAAAGCATACATCAGAAACTGTTTGGATTGATGCAACCTTTGAGTATTCCTGAGTGGAAATGGGATAGCATTTCTATGGATTTTGTGGTAAGTTTGGCAAAGACCGCTAAAGGAATTGATTTGATTTGGGTTATGGTGGATAAACTGACTAAGTCGACTCATTTTGTTCTGATAAAGATCACTTATCCTTTGCAGAAGTTTGCAGAGATCTACACCAGCGATATTGTGAATATTCTTGGAGTTCCTTCGAGTATTGTTTTAGATATAGATTGGAGGTTCACGTCTAAGTTCTAGGAGAGTTTACATGAAGCCTTGGGAACCAAGTTGGGGTTATGTTCTGCCTACCATCCGCAGATGAACAGTCAAGTAGAAATGACTATCCAATCTTTAGAAGATTTGTTGAGAGCTTGTGTTTTAGAATAGGGAGGTAATTAGGATAGTAACTTGCCATTGATCAAGTTCACCTATAATAACAGTTACCATTCTAGTATTGGATTTGCACCTTTTGAGGCTTTGTATGATAGAAGGTGTATGACATCTTTGTGTTGGTATGAATCAGATGTAAGTGTTGTGTTTGGACCAGAGATTATTCCATCTCAAATGAAGAAGGGTGTTAGATTTTGTGTACTTTTCCACCATTTCAATTGATGTAAGCTATTGATTTTTTTTAAGTTTTCTAAAAAAAATAGAGTATTTAGGGTTTGTTTTTAAAATAGGATAAATAAAAATAAATTTAGTAAAAATGGTTTTTGGAAAAACACTCTTATATTTAATCTTTAAAAAAGATTAACTTAGGGGTGGAAACGGATTTGTTTATGTCCGTTTGTTATCTCTCCTTTAACTTTTGAAACTACTAACTTGTATTGCAGACAATATAATTAAGTTAAATAGTTTCATTTTAAAAATCATATCGTCAAATCTGCTGATATTTATTTCAGTGGCAAGACATGATGTATATACAACATTATTATTTTAATGAGTGATATTGAAAGAAGTTGATTCCATCTTCTTCCTTATTGTCCTTTCCTGAGTATCTTATTCGTAGGATGCGTAAGTAGCACATGTGAATGTCATGTGAATCTGTTATCTCTGTCTTTCCTTGCAATTATTCATTATTACTAAGATTCAAAAACAAGTTGAACTTCCAAGAGACTTGACATGGAATCTTACTTCACAAGACGACACCGGCTTACATACAAAATTCAAGAAATGGGTTAGTAATTAATGATATGTTTCCCCTTAGTTCTTGAAGCATTGAATGGGTGGACAACTTGGACTACCGTAAAACAACACATCTTTTAGATAAGATTAACGTAAACAGATTTCACATTTTTTTTCTTCAACTCTTTTTCTTCATCTACTAAAAAAAAGTTTTAAAAAAAATGGTTTTAAGATTAATTTTTTATTCAAAACCATCCATCTAAATTCTTTTTTCTGTCTTTTTCATTTAAATAAGTTTTTTCACCTATTATTTTTGTTTTTTTTCGTAATTTTATCGTCTTAGTGCGACATTGTGTTGGTTCTCGTATTATTGTGGTGTTGTATTTTGTTTTCCGTTTTAATGCGGTGTTTGTTCAGTTTAGATTAAAATATTAGTTTTGACTCAGTCCATATTCAATAAATGATTTTGATATCGTCAACATTGCAGACTCGGAGATATGGGTATTTCGAACATTTCAATTTCGTCATATCTGTAGGTTTTGTTACATTGGTAGGTCTTTTTCCGTTATATGCTATTAACGTGGATGTCGTGAGTTTGTTCGCAAATTCATCATTTTCAGTTTATAACGGTTTTAAATTTGTACTATTCAATGTATTCTATCAATTTAAATGAATGAATGTGGTTTTTAGTCAAAAAAAAAATTACTTAAACTTCCGTAAAAAAAAAGTCTTAAACTCAGTACATGTCACCACTAGTATTTACTCCCTCTGGTACAAAATTAAATACTCTCTCTGATCATTATTATAAACAAATATTCTCTTTTTATATTCATTGAATAACTATTGTATTTGATCTCTATATAGACCGGATACATCGGTTATTGAATAAACTAGAAAAGAGAATATTTGTTTATAATAGTGATAAGAGGGAGTAACGTTTAACTTTTGCACACACTAATGAATACAATGATATTGTTATAAGATACTACTCCGTCCCATATAAGCAAAAGTTACTTTTTAGATACATTAAATAATTAATGTATCTAGTCTATATATAAGTCAGATACATTATTTATTTAATGTATCTAAAAAGTAACTTTTGCTTATAATATGGGACGGAGGGTGTATTGCACTTTTCTTTAATTAATTTTATTATTCCCTTCGTTTTATAATAAATGTCTTATTTGAGTTATGTGTTGTTTTTTAAAAAAATGATTAGTTGTGTTGATTTTAATTAGAAACTTAGTGTCATTTACTAAAATGTTTTTATTAATTATAGTTAGTAGAGTAGTTGAATAGACCGAAAGTCACTCCCTCCATTCTCGTTTATAAGAAAATTTTAATATTTTAGATTCTTTTAATAAACGATGTATCTAATCTATACATAGTCTAAATACATCATTTATTCAATGAACTTAACAAAAAAAATTGCTTATAAAAAATAATGGAGGAAGTAATAAATAAGGATATAATAGTCGGAAAAAATAATAAATGTTGTATTAGTATTGTAAATAAATATATTTACTTTGATATAAATAAAAAGTATAAATCAAACACTTTTTATGAGACGGAGAGAGTAATATTGATAATGGTGTCCAAAGTAATAATTAAGGGATTGAAAAAATAACAATTATATATATATTTAAAACAAATTTTATTTGTTAAAACGGAAATCATTTTAAAATTGATGAAATACTAAATAAATGAATTCATTTGTTTCAAAAATTGTCAACAATTTTTACTAAATAAAGCATTCCATTTGTTTGTTTAAAAATGAAAATATAATAATATTGTCATAAGCTATTAATGTGTTGAGTGTTAAAAGTGTACGAAATAATAATTAGAAGATATAGTTGACAAAATTATTATTTTTATATTAAAAATAATAATGACTTTCATTTAAAAAAATATATTTTACAAAAAAGTTGTTATTTTAAAATGGGTGGAGTAGTAAATAACTTTCCATTGTAATGAATATTACAAATTTCTTTTCATTTCTTGAATTGTTGTGAATATTTGAAGCTATCTTGCAGTTTAATAATTCTTAGATTTTCTGACGTTGTATCTCTAAATGTATTTGAGCATTTTTATTCTTTGGAAAATCAACCTGGTACCCCTAGAGTTCATCCTGGCACCCCTAACTAACAATTTGATCATAATACTCCCAAATATAAAAATCAATTTTTACAATTAAAATTATATATTTCTGTTAATTCAATTCAGTTGATAATTGTGTAGAGATATTAAATACAGAGACGTGAGTGTAAACTCGTAACATTTCATTTATTTATCTTTAAAGGGTGAAATTTCCCCACTAAACTACTTTACTAAAAAAACACATTTGAGATTTTTTTCTCAAAAACAATGTTTTGTCTCGGAGATTTATTTGAAAATAGTATATCAGTAACGTTTTTCATTCAATTTATGTGTTTTCACCAAAAAAAAAATTGATAGAATACCGATTATTTCACATAAATCATGTAATACGCCAGCTTTTTTTAAAATTGTTGGTATCAAATTTATAGGGTTATACTGAATTTTTAAAAATACCTGATATAATCCAAATTTAAGGTTGTAGTTTTACGACATTTTCTAAAAATTCGGTATAAATAATATAAGCTTTTACTAAAAAAATTTAGAATAGTCGGTAAAAATGCATATTGCATATCAAAATTTTACAAATTTCCAATAAAATATCATATATCTTATCGGATTTTTAAAAAATTCAGTAAAAATGCATATTGCATATTAGATTTTTAAAAACTACTACTAAAAAGGCATATATCATACCAGATATTTTAAAATTGTCGGTAAGAATACAATCTTGGTTGTCGAAGTTTTCAAAAATTCAAATATGTAGGGGTGTGACCAAATATTTCAAAAAATCTGGTAGGCCAATATATTTTTAAAATTTTTTTTGTCTTTTTTTGTGTTTAGTAAGGAGAAAGGAAGAGATAAAAAATCATTCCTAGATTGAGCGAGAGACCAGTTGTAGAGAGCTTAGGTGGAGGCGACTGAGATGATGGAGAAAATCACCTGCAGACTATAACGGGGAGAGTAGTCGCTATTGATTCTCACTACATGAGGATCGAGCAGACTCGTGGACACATACTCTCCAGCATATTGGAGGAAGAGTTGGTAGGTCCATAGATAATGATGATGAGCCAAATGTCGTCGTTAGCGATGATGTTTAGGCACAGGTGATTGTTCAGGATGATATGAAGGTGTCAATTCATATTTGATACAGAGGTTCTTGCTTTGGCTGATACGAAGGTGCCGAATCAGATTGATACAGAAGTGCTTGTTCAGGCTGACACTGATGGGGGTTCCCTAGAGATCCCCCTGACCCTACTTTTTTCACTAGATACTCCAATCATGTGGCCTTTAGATTATGGCAGAGAGAGATATACATATTATAATTTAAGTTGTTTTAATTTATTAATGGTTAATTAATGTAACTCATGATTTATGCTTTATTTGTTACAAGACAACGCTCCATTAAAGGTCTTCACTCATGGGTTGAAGTTGAAGAAATTCTCGGTAGTGCAGATTCATGATGAGGTTATGGTAATTGTTGATGTTAACATGTTGCCATTGGTGGATTATTCGTTCACCATGCTTGAAACTCCCTTGTATCTACTTTTGTTAAGCAATGACATAAGGAGATGTTATAGTTTTTTTCGGAAGAACAATGATAGATAGTGTAGAAAAATAAAATGCAGTCAAATATATGAACACAAAGATATATCTTAGTTCTCCTTTCCAATCAAAGGTGCATCTAGACCCCTCACACCTTGTGTGACATTTTTCAATATGTTAGATCTTTGTACAAGTCTTACACCAAGACATATCCTACAATCTTCTAACATAAACTAACACAAAAAAACAACACCACTTTCTTTTACAACAAACATCAAAATTATGGTGGACTTTGAATCTCCCCGAATCAAAGAGCCTTATTCAACAATCACCAACATTTTTTATGATCACACCAAATAACAATGATGAACAAACAATACAACCTTGTATATAATTTTGAGTAATAATTGACTTGGGTTGAATTCCAAGATAATCAATTTGATCTTCTCTTTTTCTTGATCACAATCCATACATATATATACTTAAGTGCTCAAAATAATTGAATGAAACTTATTTTCAATGATATGAAAGTTATGCATAAAGTTTTACTATAATAGATATATGAACACTTGAAAAACTTGTTTGAATTATATGAAAAATGATGTATGAAAGAGGTCATTGAAAAACTGATGTATTTTGACTTAAATACATCACATTATGCCTATTTGATTTGATGCAATATTTTGGAAAAGTTTCATGATCATTGAAAATGATTTGGAATCATAATGTTCATATTTTTCAAAATAGTATGTTGTTTCAAAAGAAGAAAAATGTGCAAATTGCGGAGGTTTCAAACTGCCACAGTTTACGAACCAGTGTGTTGTTTAAGAAAATAGTATAATTGCAACGGTTTCAAACTACCACAGTTTGCGAACCAGTGTGTTGTTTCATAAAAACAGTAAGATTACAGGGGTTTCAAAATGCCATAATTTATGAAAATCAACTTTTCAAACAGAGAGCACATCAATCTATTGACCCATTAAGTAAATCGTTGTACTCCCTTAAAAACATGTAATTTTGCCTTTTTAAAGTTATATTTTGAATGGAAATCATGCATGAATGTTTAGGAAACATAAAATGATGTAGATGAAAAGATTTTAAGCACCTAAAGCTTATATAATTGCCATTGTACCTTAATCTTCATGATTCAATCCTTTCATTTCTAAAACTTATGCAATCTTGATACTTGATTTCAATATTTTTCTTCTTTTATCTTTCTTCATAGATAAGCTTTTTGTATTTGTCAAAACTAAGCTAAGATAAATGATGAACATCTTCACTATCTTCCCATTTTTTATGATGACAAAATATATTATTGGAAAGTTTTTGCTTGATACTGGATTGCTCCTTAATGGCAGTCGTCATTACATAATTTTTACTAGCAAATTCAGAAGAAAGCATTGAAATGATGAGCATGCCAAAGTGTGAAGAATAAAGAAAAAACTACAAAGAGTGCGAAAATTGGGACTTAGAAGAAATTTGAAGAAAAGGTGAAGAAATTGTGAAGAAACGAGCATTTTTTCAACACAAATTACATTATGACGTTTGTCCAGTAATTTGATCATATCTAGAACTTTGTAACTAGGATTTAGACGGGGTTTTTTGAAGAAAAAAAGGCTAAAAAGGAGATTTTTTTTCCACTGCAATTATAGTGGCGCGATGCATACCATCGTGACACGATGCTAATCCACTCTGACACACATGAATTGCTAAAAATAGGTATGTTTTCTACCTTTTTTAGGGGTTCTGAAATCAATAGAGAAAGTGACGAGTATGAGCTTTTGGAGCACGATTTTGTGGAGTATTGGAGTCACTAGAGAGCTTATTTTCCATAGATTTTGATGGAGACTCCTTATTATCTCATGGTAATCGTTATTGCCACTACGAATAGCTAAGTTGTTTATGTTAGGTCTTTTGAGATGAAACAAATTGTACTATGTTGGATCATATGTCAGTTTGATATTATTTGAATTATTTTATGTTATTATCTTATTTAATTGGTGTTGTGTTCATTGCTTTTTGCATATTGAAGAGTGTGTGAATTGATATCAGATGAGTAGGAATTACTGATCGTAAGCATACCGATCTAAACTAGGACAATTAGTCAACTTAGTAATTAACTAGGAATAAATAATTATAAGTTATAGCTAGGAAATTAACGAACTTAGTAATGTCTAATTTAACTCTGAATTGACCTAAGGAATTATGGAATTATTGTGTAAATAAGTGAGTTGTACACCAAGGAATTGGGTGTAGTGGCCTTGTTAATTAATCGTGAGATTTTATCATAATTGTAATTTATCTAATCCACAGTTCATCAACATGTATAATTAGGGGATTCAAAATAAAGATTTAATCGCTTTTCATTAGCGAATTTTCTCTGCTTATTTTGTCGCTCTTGTTTCAAACCAAAACACCTTTGAAAACCCCCGATTATTTATTTTAAATTGCATTGTTATACCTAGTTAAATTTACAATAATTGTGGAGAAAATTTTAATTTATTACTTCGACAATACTTGTACACTTCCTAGAATTGTCCATCATGTTTATGACGACGTTGTCGAGGATTGCAAAATTCAATATGGTAATTTTTGTGCTTAATTTGTTATTTTTAAATTTTTAGATTTCATGTTGAATTTTCTTTGTTACTATGTATTTGTCATTTTATCATTATTTTGTCTTTAGTTTGTTTTACTTTCTTTATTTAAGTTAGTGGCTATTAATACTTAGAATTCTATCTTATTTTTTATTTGAATTTTTTTTAGTATTTTAATTTTAATTTTATTTTAGTTATTATTAATTATTTTTATATTTTTGTTTTTTTAATTTTGTTATTTTTAATTTTTCGTTTTATTCTACTTTTTCAATTTTTGTTCTTATTTAGTTTTTATCTAGTTTAGTGTTACTGAGGTATTTTTCTTCTGATTGTGAATGCTAGGTGAAGGAAGATATGTATGATAGAGATAAAGTTGCTCTGTTAGCAAAATTTCAAGCATTATCAAAGCAAATGGCTGCTTCAACTCTAGTTCCAACATATGTTGATCAAGTCAGGGCTTTACGATTTGATTTCTGTGGTGAATATCACACCAATGACTATTGTGTACCATACATTGAAGAATCACCTTATACAAGAAATTATCAAGAGTCAGATTCTTACTCCAACAACTATAATCCATGGTGGGATGATTGTTTTAATTAGAGTAATAATCAATTTCAAAATTTTAACAAAGAAGTTCCGCAAGATCCACCACCAGGGACGTCATCCCCTATAGAGGATACTTTGAACGAATTTATGAAGTTTATTCAAAGGAACTTTGGAGAGATTAAGTTCACTCAAGAAATACCTAAAAGGGAGTCATCTATTCTAGAAGAGACTATGAACCAATTCATGCTAACTCAAAGCAACTTGCAAGCAAGACACTAATAAATTGAAGTATTTTGCAGGACCCTTGAAGCATCCAACAAGGACATTGAAGCATCCAACAAGAACATTGAAGCATCCATGAAGAATATTGAAAATAGCATTGGGTAGTTATCTAAACAAGTGGCAACTCGATCAATTAGAGGTTTTAATTGGAATATGTTGGATAGTTCTAGGAATGATGAAGTTAAGAGAGAAGTCAAAGTTGAATGGGAAGTAGTTGATGAAGGAGGAGTTGAAAAAGAAAAATAAAAATGCATGTCATCAGATAAAATTGAATCAAGAGTGTAAGAATTTGAGGTGGAAAATAGATATGGGAAAAGAGCCAGAATGGTATGCGAAGACGATCTAGTTTTAGATTCAACAAGTTGTCTATATACAGATATCCAACAAGAAAATCTTCAACAAAATAATTTCTCTAAAATCTTTGTAGCAAAAAGGAAGATAAAAGATAAGAAATAGACAAAGTATTGGACGCCATATGCCTTGTTCGTTCTATCAAGCTGAAGAAGATATGGAAGCAACATCATCGATATCTCAAGTTCAATGGAGTCCGACCAAACAAAAGAAATAAGGACCATGATGTGTTTTTGTGTCATATATGTCGCCCTAACATAGAATCAAACAGTTAAGCTAAGGAGCTTAAATAAGCACTTCATGGGAGGCAACCCAACTAATTTTAAGTTTTTCAGTTTTAGTTTAATTTCAGTTTATTTTCCTTTTCATACAATGATCCAAGGAAGAGTGATAGCTAGCTCTTAAGAATGGTATTCCTTTGGTATTTCTCTTTATTTTAATTAATGAACTTGTTTGCTTCTTTTGTTGTTATTTTTTTCAATTTTAATTTGCTACGTTACTGGTATAATTATGAAAAGGAAAACAAAAAGTCACTAGAAAAAGAATGAACAAAGTGATCATCATGGAAGCTCCCTTGCAGATTTACATTTGATGAAGAAAAGAGAAGCCATCTACTTTTACTCAATCTTCAGATGTAACACCCTTTTCTACCCCACAAATAATCACGGCAAAATACACAAAATATCAGAGTAAAATCACCTCATAAGGGTGTACATTTCTCAATAAAACTCAAATAAACACATTTGCTCTGTAAACAACAGGTTTTCATCAAAATAACTCAAAAGCCTTCTTATGGCAGCGGAACTCGATAATTCAAAATAAAAAGGTTTTTAATAAAAGCCCTCAAAATAGGCAGCAGATCCACCATAAACACCACCAACACTCAAAAAGGTTTTATACTAAACCACAACATCAAACAACAACAAATAATTCAACATGATTCGACTCGACGACCCAACCCGATGTTACACTATCAGAGCAAGACCCTCTACATCGACCAAAAGCAAATAGACTTCAAGGTCCTCGAAAGCATCCGCAGCTAAACCTGATCACCTGCACGTTACCCACGTGGAGGCAACATTCAAACAGGCAGGGTGAGTAATCACAATTCATAATAATCATTATAAAACAAGATATACATAAAATAGCATTATCCTCATATACAACATCAACAGGGTCATCATCAAGAAAAACATCAGGAAACACCATATCACAAAGTCATCAATGCCACATAAAATGCAATGCATAACAAGACTCATGCATGTGGTACCAATCGTCATAATCGATGGACACTAGGCCATCACCCCTCCAAAGATCCCCGTCAATAGGATCGATCCCGCAATCAAAACCGGAGCACATCATAATTACCTCATATCCGCACAATGGGAATGAAGCGTCATCACAGAGTATGCATATGAATGCATGATACACAAACGTCAATACTCATCATCATCAAAACATCATTATGTGCATTGTCATTCATCAAAACATCATGTTCGTCATGTCGTCATTTATTCATCAAAACATCATGCGTCATCGTCTTATCATCATACATCATACATAAATAACTCCTGGTCATCAATATACGTCATAGTAATTCATATCATCAAGTAATCATCATACGTCAAATATACACAGTTCATAATCATCAATATTCTCATGAAATTCATCTCATCAAGTACTCGTCAAAACATCACGAAATCATCACGTCATAATCATCATTAACGTCACTAACATCAAGGTAAAACATCATAAATATCACAGCATCAAACACCAGGACAACACAGTCACAAAAATGAAATCTCGCGAAACAACAGACGTTCGCTCCAGGATTCGCTAGGCAAACTTATTCGCTAAAACCTTCGCTTGGCGAAGCGGCCAGCGAATCCCACAGACACCACACTAAGACACCAGAAAGCACCCTTTGTCATACTCGCGGGTTTATTCGCTTAGCGAACCCACTCGCTAGTTCATGCGCTGCTCGCTTCGCGAGCCTTGGCGAATATTCGCCTAGCGAAGCAATGGTTTGCCTAGCGAACCTGCGATTACAGCAAATCGCTGCTACGCATCAGTAGCTCCACAACCACCAAAGTACCTGCAATTGCAGCCCCAAATGACCCAAAAACATCCCCATAACAGTTCTAATATATCACGGAAGTCAAAGGCATAAAACCTACGTCTAATAGGTCAATTCGTGACCCTATGGGAACCTTAAATCCCCTAAATCTTCAAAACTCTCAAGCTCCCCATAAACTCCATAAATCCTCTCACCACAAGGTTAAAACTACAAGACGGGGAAATCGGCCCCAAGGTCTGTTTTTATCCGATTAAATTCAACCCTTAATAATCGATTCACAAAATACCTTCAAATCATCAATTCGTCACAAAAATCCCATAAACCCTCAAACACAAAACAACCACTTCAATTACATCGAATCCTATAATGAAAACAATGAAAGGTAATTACTCCCCATACCTTAGATTGTCGAATTTGAGCTTTCTCTATCGATCCTGCGGAAACCTTCACGAATCCTCGTCGTTTCCCTTATTTCCTTAGAGCTCTGCACCTTCTTTCCTTCTTTTCACGGTTAATCACAATTGAATCCTAATTCTCCTCAATTCCTCTTTTTTGGGTTAATTTAACTCTTGGGCCTCAAATATGGGCTTTCCCCATAATACCCTCACCAATCCACCTAGAAAGTCCAATTTACCCTTAGTTCCTCTAATATTATTTAAATTAATAATAATACTAATATATTCACATTATATACTATTATTTAATTAAAATAATCAAACTCCACCAAAATACCGACATCGACACAAACCACCATATTCACCGAAAATTCACCAGCATTATATTTAAATAAATTAAATAAATATTCTAATAAATTTGGGGTGTTACACCAGATACCTCAGGTAGTAAGATTTGAGCCAAATATTCCACTATTCACTTTTCCTTCTTATGAGAGTATTCGTACATTAGTTATTTTCTAGAATTTGTATTTTTCTAATTTAAGGCAGTTGTTTTAGAAAACTCTGAGCCTTTTTAAGCCACCTTGTTTTAATATGATTATATTCCTTGGTAACCACTTTGAGTCTTAGCCATTCTTTCAGTGACATAGCCTTTATTACATAGACATTTGACTTAAAAGATTAGATCTTTCCACCCTTTTTGGAGTTAGGTAGAAATATTTGTTTTACATATCCGATGCAAAAGAATAAGTTAAGGGTTGCTCATTAAAGTTAACAACATTTAAGTTTGGGTTGGGGTACTAGAGAAATTTGGTCAAAAATAAAGAAAAAGAAAACGAAAAATCAAGAACTTAAGAGTGACTTCTTCAAAAGTAATTATGAAAAAGAAAAAAAAAACATAAAGAATTCTCTAGTACCAAGAGAATAAGAGAAGAGTGATATGAAAGGAATCATATAGCATCAAGAAAACTAGATACCTAACTCCAAAGGTGTAAGCCTACTATCCCAAGTTATCATAAACTGGCATAAGTCGTGTTACAACCTTGAAAAGACCAAAAAATGTGTATTTAGATATGACTTTTTATTGATTTTGTTAGAAAATTTACAAACTCATTGTTAAATTCTTTTGTACATTAATTGTGTTAGTATCCTTTCAAATTTATATCCTATATGTGAGATGGGAGACAGTTTGAGTACATGTATGTTTGGAAGAACTTTTGTGAATTACTTGGACTAAAGCATAGAACGGAAGTGTTGATTAGAAAAATAAAGGTGACGTTCATTGATAAGGGTAAGCATCTAAATTTCAGTGTGCAGACAGGTTACTTGAGGACAAGCAACTTGAAAATTTGCCTTTTAAAAGTTGTGTTTTGAATGACAATCATGCATAACTATTTAGAAAACATATAACGGTTTAGATGAAAATATTTTTAGCACCTAAAGCTTATATACATATGAATTGCCATTGCACGTTAATCTTCATTATTTAATCCTTTGATTTCTAAAGCATACGAAATCTTGATACTTGATTTTAATCTTTTTCTTCTTTGATATTTCTTCATAGATAGGCTTTTGTCTTCATCAAAACTAAGCTAAGGTAAATAATGAACATCTTCTTCATAGGATGTCCTTTGTTACCCTAAATTCAAAAGGAGTGTTCACGCTGTTAAAGTAAACAAATGCGCGATGCCAAAATTGAGACAATGCAATGTGTTTTTGTGAACAACATATGAGGCATATTTATACAAGTTCTAAATCATTTGGATCATATAAAAGTGTTTGTGCGATCACAACTCTACAAAAGTTTCTATACAATCAAAATCGTAAAAAAAAAATATCACCATCGGATTTTTAGGGGTGAGAGAAATATCTAGTATATTTGATTTTTGAAATTTCCGATAAGCAATAACTACGCACTAGATATTTTGAATAATCCGGTAAAAACACATACCAGGTTTTTTTTAAAAAAAAACATATTTTTTACATTTTTTAGAGTAAAAATTTCATAAAAAATGGTCAATTTTGAGAGATAAATAATGAGAGTGTAGTTTTAGTATTACTGAAATATGTGTAGTGCCAGGATCAAATGTAGGGGTTCCTGGTAGATTTTTCTTATTCTTTGAACAATTTTTTAAGATGAGATTCAAACTCATTTAATATGATATCATTGATGGTTCCACCTGCAAAACCTAGAGGCTTAAGGCAATAAAATTTCCACCTAATAATGTCTTTTGTTTTGGCAATGGTTCTTAGTTATTTCCTAAAATCATATATGTTATACTGATTTACTTTGGAAGAATCCTCCAAGAACATGATGCCTTTAAAAGGATCCTTTCAAACATGATAAAAAAAATTATGGGGTCTCTAAAAAATACACGAAAAGTATTGAAAAGATTTCTTAGAATAAAACCATTTAAAATTTAACAATAACTATGTAAGGCTCAAGACGGCCACCTCACTCGCCGCCCCCTTAGACTAACCTTGATATCAGAGTTTGGTAAAGGAATGTGATGTAGAAATTAGATTCAGAATTGCACCAGATGTAAGAGTAAGTGTTAAAATTGTATTGAAGTTCAATACTGCTTAGGTAGTGAGTATGAAATTTTATGGAATAGAAAATAATTTCTTTGTTAGGATAAGTTAAAATCGGATGAAGCAAAGATAAATACAGTGGTAACAATTTTAATTTTATTCCATCATATACCACCATTTTTCTTCCCTTTGGGTTTGAATAGAATGATAAATTTATTTATTCTGTATTAAAATATTTAAATAATAAAATAAAATTTCTAGTAGTTTCTTTCTATCCCGTTCAAATCATTTTAATATATTGAAATTAACATTATTAAATAAATTTTTTTAAATGAATTTAAAACGATGTTTTCTAATTTTATTTTCACCTAAATTAATTAATATACATCTGAGAATATAGTTTCAATGTTTTTCACAACATTTTATTTTTTTTATAAAGTTTTAAATAATTAATTATAGTGTTAATTTTTTCATTTTCACATGCTTGTAAAATTTTATATTTTTCTTTATAAAATCACTCAATTTTAGTTTGTCTTTCATATTTTTAGATTGTAGAATTTGAAGTTTTTCGAACTACATTAAGAAGTAATCATTATTGTTTGATCAGTCACGATGTTAGTCATTTGGGTCCTTTGAACTCGGCATTTGACATTCACTCCCCTTTGACAATTTAGATAGCCATACGAAGGTGGTTTCAAAATATTACTCTTGAAAGGTTGTTTCACATTATCATTTGTTAGAAATTTATTTAAAGCATTCATTTTGGCAACCTGATTCAAATTGCTTCATCTATACAATTGATTCACATTTGTTAGATAGTCTTCCATGGTTTGGGGATGATAACTCCAATGGCATGCAAGTTTTTGTAAGGTCAAATGTAAGTTTTTCTTTCATTAGGAGGTATATAATGCTTGTTTTTATATGAATGTATTTGTTTATCCTTGTATCTAATGTCATTTGATTATGGCTCTTTATCCTAAATTACTTATTTTGCCTTTTGTTTTTCTAAATCTTTCTTCTGGGACATATCATAACATTTTAGTTAGCATTGCACTTCTTCTACAACAAATTGATCAAGGTTTCTTTTATCTGAAATAAATTTTACTCGATGTACATTCCTCGAATATTTCTATTGTTATGTCTATGTTTTCCTTTTCTACAGTTGGGATTATTTATACTACCCATATGCTTAAGTCAGGCTCAACATATTTAATTGACACTTGAAAATAACTAACATTCATTTTTATGATTGGCTTAGGCTTGTTCTCGATCATCAAACAAACTTCTTCCATTATTTTATATATGGTATCCTTGAAACATTTACATGAGTTAGTGTGATTGTCACAAGTGTTGTGAAATTTACAACATTTTCTCCATCAAATTTGTTTTTGAGAGAGAATTTAATAACTTTTGCTAAGAAATATATTTCTGTCATTTTGAAGGACATCAAATATTTTATTAACATTATTCGCGATTTTCCTTCAAAATCTAATTGTAAAAAATGAAAATTTTAAACTAAAATTAATGTGAAATGACATTATATTACTAAGATTGATTTGCATACTTCATACAAATTATGGGGTAAAACACACATAGACAAAATAAAAGAACATAATAACAACAAAAGAATAATAAAAAAATCTAAAATCTAAAAGAAGAAAAAATATTGATTGTTGTCTAATGATAACCAAAGGACAAAACTATGTGAAAATTGTTATAACATATAGATTATCATCAAAAACCTCCTTGAACTCATTACACCCACACTTTCTAAAACAAATATCTAATTCACCTCTCATAACACTCTAACACAAAAGTATAAGAGAAAAGAAAAAAATATATATACAAGCTTAAAGTACTTTTGATTGCTGCATTTTGAAACAAATACCTAAAATATCTCTTGTTAAGTGTAGCAAGTGTGAGTAGTATGGGTAATAGTCTCACATTGGTTAGAAATATGGAGACTTGAGCATTTATAAGTGGGAGAACCCACACACCTATTACCTTAAGGTTTTGGGTGAATATGTGGTGTGTCTCTCACAAAGGTGTTGCTCTAGAAAAGAAGTCTCACAATGTTCAATGCTCCCTAGTTGAAAAAAATACTCCCAACAGTGGTATCAGAGTCTGGTTCGAGTGAAGGACCGACTCACTTGTATCGAAAGTACTCCCCACAGGTAGTGGGTATGAGGTGTCCCGTTGAAGAGTGTCAATGGCGGTACAAGTGTATGTGGATGAAAAGAGCTTCTGCTTAAGGGGTAGCATTATGGATAGACTTACACTTAAGAGGGAGTATTAAGTGTAGCAAGTTTGAGTAGTATGGCTAATAGCCCCACATTAGTTAAAAATATAGAGACTTGAACATTTATAAGTGGGAGAGTCCACACACATATCACCTTACGGTTTTGGATGAATATGTGGTGCGTCTCTCACAAAAGTGTTGCTGTAGAAAAGAAGTCTCACAATGTTTAATGCTCCCTAGTTGAAAAAATACTCCCAATTTGTTATTTAGTTTGTTATTTTAGTGTATATAAATAGACACTTTGTAATTCATTTTTATTAATTCAATAATATCAATCCTTGTTTATTTTTTCTCTCTTTTTCTCTCTTCACTGAAAGTGCCTCACGCACTAACAAACTAGTATCATGAGCCTTTGGTTCGAGTGAATGACCAACTCACTTGTATCGAAAGTACTCCCCACAGGTGGTGGATATGAGGTGTCCCGTTGAAGAGTGCCAACGGTGGTACAAGTGTATGTGGATGAAAAGAGCTTCCGCTTAAGTGGTAGCATTGTGGATAGACTCACACTTGATGGGGGGTGTTGAGTGTAGCAAGTGTGAGTAGTATGGTAATAGTCCCACATTGGTTAGAAATGTGGAGAGTTGATCATTTATAAGTGGGAGAACCCACACACCTATCACCTTAAGGGTTTTGGTGAATATGTGGTGTGTATCTCACAAAGGTGTTGCTCTAGAAATGAAGTCCCACAATGTTCAATGCTCCCTAGTTGAAAAACTTTCCCAACATCTCTCTCTCTCTCTCTCTCTCTCTCTCTCTCTCTCCATATATATATATATCATATGAAACTTCTACTCCCAGCTTCCTCGAACTCCCCAAACTAGTGGTATCATATTCTAATTCGACTTTGTGGTAGGAGTTGGATCTTGTGTTTTATCATGTTATAGGAGGTGAGAACTCACACTTGTAGGACATAATGTTGTGTTCACGAGTAATTGAATCTCAAATCATTAATATACTTAATGACTTTAATGTTTTCAAAATCTATTTTACACCTATTTTTTTAAAACAGATGTAAAATCATATTTTGTTTTTTAAATCTATGATTTTATATCGGTTTTTTCAAAAATTCAATATAAACTCATATTCTTTTAGGCCTATTTTTAAAATTATAACATAACCCCGAGATTGATTGGATCGATCCTGCCTAAGAATAATAATTTTGATAGGACAAATATTTACCTCTTTTGACATTTCTTAAAGAAAAATGAACTTCTCTTTTTTGAAAACATCTACTTATTCATAGAAGGCTATCAAGATCGAATTTTTGGCACATGTCCTATTCTATATAAAAAATGTTTTAAGAACTCTTAATCTTCCTAAACAAGTTTTAAAGTAGTCGATTGTTGGGTTTTGGCTCTCTTCCTATGTGGAGAAATGCCCAAATATGATTAGCTCATTTTTCTAACTTATTTAAGTGGAGAGGATCAATTTAGGTTGAAATATATAGAGAGAAAATAAGGATTCAAAAGAGAGAAAAGAGGAAAGAAACTCATTTCAATTTTTCTGCAATCAGTCTCACTACTCATTTCAAGTTGAGTTCTAATCAATGTCCTTCAAGTGAATATGAAGCATTTGATATGAAACGCGTTCCTTATGAGTTTGCTGTGGGTAGTTTGATGTATGCAATGGTGTGTACAAGACCAGATATAGCCCGTGTTGTTGGTACAGTCAGTAGATTTTTGTCAAATCCATGTAGAGAGCAATGGAGTGCTGTAAAATGGATTTTAAGGTATCTTTGCGGTACTACTTCCGCAAGGCTTTATTTTGGAGGAGATAAACCTACTCTAGTAGGATACTCTGACTTTGATATGGCTGGAGATATTAATTTCAGAAAATCCACTTCGGGCTACATGATTAAATTTGTAGAGGGAGTTGTGGCTTAACATTCCAGATTGCAAAAGTGTGTAACACTATCTACTACAGAGGCTGAGTTCATTGCAATTACCAAAGTATGCAAAGAGTTACTATGGTGAAAGAAATTTTTGCAAGAGCTTGATTTTTTTCAAGACAAATATGTGTTATTTGTTGATAGTCAAAGCGCTATTCATCTTGGTAAGAATTCGACTTTTCATAATAAGTCCAAACACATTGGTGTGAGATATCATTGGATACGTGATATTTTGGATGCTAAGTTGTTGGAGTTAGCTAAAGTTCATATAAATGATAATGGTTCTGATATGATGATTAAGCATTACCAAGAGGGAAATTTGAAGCTTGTTGTGATATCGTCGATTTGGCAATTTCCTCCACATAGTGATGAGGGGAGGTTTTTTTGGGTCTGCGCTCTCTTCCTATGTGGAGAAATACTCAAATATGATTATCTCATTTGTCTCACTTATTTAAGTGGAGAGGATCAATTTAGGATTGAGATATATTGAGAGAAAATAAGGATTCAAAAGTGAGAAAAGAGGAGAGAAACCTATTCCCGTTTTTCTGCAACCAGTCTCACTAAATCAACGATCTCTTATTCGCTAACTGTCAGATTAAGCTCAAATTTGGAGGGCATGTTCGTAACACATGTATCTAACTTTGGACCGTTTAGAATTTCAAATTAACGTTTGAGATGAGGGTTATCTACTTCGCACTGAAGAAATAGATTTGGGAAATTTTTTCAGCTTTTTTAGTCTTATTTGTAATTCAGTTTACTTTGTGATTTGCGGTTTTAACACTAGTTTGTGAATCACTTTAAGACTCTCTTGTACCCTTAATTGATTATAGTGGAGTTATTTCTTTGGTTTAGACGACTCATGGTTTTTACTCTCATATTGAATGATTTTCCATGTTAAAAATGTCGGTGTTCTTTTGTACTTTTATTTGTTCGATTTGTCGTTTTATATTTGTTGCTGATCATCAAGGTTCCTATAATTTTGGGGAATTTTATATTTGTTGCGTATTGATATGTTATTATATCTTAATTTCCCATCATCTATGATGTCCTAAGCAACTTTACTATTTCGAGTTTTGACTCTTCAAGATGTCCTCTTTGAAATTTGAAAAACTCTTATTCTATTCATGTGTTTTGAAGAAGAGATTTTGACAACCTCTATTGTCAACTTGTAACCATCTTTAACATTTGTAAACCTATTGTTAGAAATTTAATTTAAACTTAATGGATCGATGCTAGAATCGTGAACAAAATCAATTTCCTTAGAAGTATTTCAAGCACGCTTAAATGTCTTAGAGTTGGAACACAGGAATACCCAGGATAATTCATCATAATATCGAATTTGCGCAAGACCGACGAAAACTCGATTTGTAGTGAAGAGTGTTTGGAATATTGTACAAGAGGATTTTCGGTTTTTGATATGATTTTCTGAATTCTGGAATGGAGTATTTATAGGCCATGTATGTGTTGTTTCACAAGGTTGCGACCCTTGATGAAAGAACACATTTTAACCAAAAGTTGCATTGTTTCCAAGCATTGACTATATTCATTCCAAAGTAACACTTCATGAAATGTTGCTTCACTTCGAATTCCTAATCATTTTTTTGGCATTTACTCACTTTCAATTTTCTTGTCATTTTGGAACACACACCCATGGACATTTATTGTTCATAAATTACAACAATCCCCCACTTGTTCTAATAATGACAAGACCAATTCCAATAAAGAGAAACAAAGCATACTAGTACAGTTAGGTATCTTTTGATTTAAAACTTAACCTTAGTAAAGACAACGCAAAGTCTAATCGGAATGTTAGGTAGTAATGCTTTTAGACCATTAACCCATGCGAATAGACTGGCGTTACCTCACATATATTCTTTAAGGTTCCTCGCCTATATTTCTCACCTAACACTTATTTATGACCATATGCTTTCTTGTTTCATGAATTTTTCATGATAGAAACTCCAACTCTCACTTTGAGACGACACCATCTCGAAATTCACATAGGTGAAGTTCATATTGTATCATTTTCCATGAGACACATACCCTTGATATTGAACTTCATTAAGAGTTTGAATAAAAACTCAACCCTCATTTTAAAGGTCAACATTATCACGAAATGTTCCACAAACATCCAAATCAACGACTTGTTGTTACCCATTGAATCTTGAGGTTAATGTTCTGTTAATATAAGATTTGGTTGTCGCCGCTGTCGGAACTCTTACTCAAGGAGTTTCAACCCCATGTCTCTCGAGGTTATTTTTACTAAGTCTATGTTCAGTGCTTAGTAAAAGGATCAAGAATATTATAGCTCGATCGTATATATGTGAATGATTACTTCCTTAATCAATTTTCTCACGAAAGAATGTCTAATTCCTACTTGCCCACACTTTCTGCTATACACTTTTTGTATGCTTTAGTTAAAGTGGTTTGACTACCGCAATGTATCAACACCTTTGAAACATTGTCTTTAGCCAATGGACCTTCCAACAGAAGGTCCCTCAACCATTTAGCTTCTTCACCAGCAGAAGCCAGAGCATCGAACTCTGATTTAATGGTTACGAGAGTGATCCACATTTATTTCTTGCTCTTCCAAGAAATTTCACCCCCGATAGTGTAAATATCCACCCAAATGTAGATTTATGATATTCAACACTCGATATCCAACTCGCATCAGTATATCCTTCTAATATGACAGAAAATTTACCATAATGGAGACCAATATTTTTGGTTTTCATAAGATATTTGAAAATTCTAATGATGGCCTTCTAGTGCTCACCATTTGGATTGATAGTAAAATCTACTCATTTTACTAATTGCAAATGATATGTTAGGTTCAGTACATTGCATGCATTTGCATACTCCAATTGAACCACAACTCTTCCATCATTCTTTTAAAGTTTGACACTAGGATCAAATGGAATGGTCAATTCCTTAAAGCGTGGGTGTTTGAACTTATCAAGCACTTTTGCAACATAGTGTGTTTGACTAAGTTCATAACCCCCACTATTTTGCTTTACTTTGATCCCCAAAAGTGTGTTAATTAATCCAAGATCATTCATCTTGAATGTGGAAGTTAGAAACCTAATGAAATTATGAGCAATATAAAGTAGTATAATATAAATTGCAACGAGCACCTTATTTATATTCACTTGTCTCAAATATTAACTTGAATTTATATGCTAAACCTTCTTAATCAACTTCATCATTGATGTGCATGACACTTTTGAACCTTTTCTTCTTTGATAATCTTTGTCTTCATCAAAATAGAACTAGATATAAGATGTATTCTTCACACCTATACTAATGAAACTCGTTTAAAACATTCTTTCAAAACTTTAAATTTAATGAAACTCGTTTAAAACATTCTTTCAAAACTTTAAATTTTGCTTATAACATCAATATTTCATATTATCTCCATCACAATAATTCACCCTAAATTTTTTAAGATAAACAATCATCAAACAATTTAGAGAAAGAAAATAAATAAGTTTTCACAAAATAAACAAACCATAAACCTTTCATCTCCTTATTACTCCCTCTCTCTCATAAATAATTGTTCATTTCAATTATATATCTAGATAGCATTATTATTATTTTTTCACTACTTACCTATATTCATTAATTTTTACTTTATTTAACTACATTATTATTTACATTTAATAGAGGTATTCTAGTAAAAAAACATTAATTTTTTTTCACTAAACATAATACATCTAATCATTTTTTTAAAAACTGCTCAGTGTTCAAATAAAATATTTTTTATGAGACGGAGACAGTAACAATTTTAAATAAACCTATAAAGTAAAGATGAATATCTCTCGATGTGTGTAGCTATTTGATGATAATAGACAAATACTATTAGTAGTACATTTCTACAGGGAAAAAAAAGAGCGTTGATAATATTCTTCATAAAGATAGAGATAGGTGTTAAACCCATTAATTATGACCAAAAGATGCCCAACACATGAAAACACCTTAGCTTTATTGTATTCGCCATGCATTAATATATTCGCGTTCACATACTTTTCTTTCTTAATCTAATGAAATACTTCCTGATCTATATGATAAATTATGGACTCTGTCTGTATAGTGTATACTTTGATTAGTGTGATGCAAAGCGTGAACTTTCCACTACGCTGCTAATGGCAGCAGCATCGGGTTTGGCAACGGAGTGCCGTTATTGTTATGGGACTTTGTCGGGGAAATTGTGGTACTTCATACGAGTACATCAATGTTGACTTAAAAAGCATAATTAACCACAACATGAGTGTCTCCTCTTGATCGCAAGAAATAGTCATGAAATAGTATAAGATCACTCACAATTATATTCATTTTGGTTGTTTAAATAGTCCACTCAATTCTTTTTTAAATGAGTTCAGTCAATTTTTTTAAGGTATTTCACACTACTCAAATTAATTAATTAATTTAACTATTTTTAAAATATTTATACAATTTATCAAAACTTTAAAATAAGTTACACTAGACTCCACAATATACCCTTAATTATAATAATTTTTGAAATAAAAATTGTTCCGCAAGAAAATCAAAATTGATAAGAGATTGGAGGTTGCAGATTGCAACGGTGGATTTGAACTTTTATATGGTGGGAAAGGGTTGACTTGCTGTTACCTTGAATTTGTCAACCTAACTACAAATGGCAAGTGAAAACAATAATTATGCCATGTGGAGAGTCGAAATTAAATGGAGGCAAATAGAAATCAAGAGTTGGTTTAATGTCGAAGATTATACATGGTGATGTTGGTCAAAGCAGTGGAAGTCGAAGAAACGTTGTTAGAGTCTGGAGACTTGGTGAATTGTTTATGCTAGTCAGTTGTTGCCTGGTTGAGTACTATGTTATGTTGGCTAAGGTTGGAGTTCATCATTATAATGGAAACAATGTCGACATGAGTACTGCATGTAGAAAGTACTACAGAGTGTGTTGTCTCAACATTGTTGATCCTGGTGATTCCGACAATATTAGGTTAGTTCCTGGCGACCAGTAAAAGTAGTTAAGATATTTGAATTGTGCTGAAAGAGCGGAAATTGATTTAAATGGACGGTTACTCAAAGACGCGTGGAAACTCGTCGAAGGAAGTGGCTGCATGGGACTGAAACTAAAAGCTCAAATAATTTGGACAAAATTTTGGTAAAACTCAGTGCTGAAGAAGATGTTCCAACATGAAGACCAAAGCTGAAGAATTCTGCCAAAGAACAAAGATGTCGAAGAAGATGTCTCAACTTGAAGACTCGACATCCTGGACTGCTATAACAGATTGTTTTAAATCTGTTTCAAATCTGTTCCAAGATCCTAGGCGCGCTCAGCAGTGGATCAAGGAAAGATTTGAAGCCTAACTGAATACTATAAAAGAAGAATTAGTCCTAGGGTTTTTGTATGTACCTTGAAGATACCTTTTGTAACCTAGTTCTCTTGTGTAAAAATAAGGGTTTAGGGTTTTGAGAGTCGTTGGCTCTCTAGGTTTGTAAGTCTCCCTTTGTATCGATTGATGCACTGTGGTAGACATAGGTATCGCACAGGTCCATAAGCCTTTAGGTATTGGATTGTGTATTGTTCTTGGATGAAGCTTTTAAGTAAATCCAAGTTAGCATGTTGGTCAAGTATGCTTGATAGAGTTCTGTATTGACAGGGATGGTTTAGATATCACAAATTATGATTAAGGGAAGTGAGTGGTGATTCTCATATCAAAGGAGATGTCTTTGATAAAGATTTCATTGGGTAGTATTTAGGAGATAAAGTTGTAAACGGGGGAGTTTAACATTATAAGTTTACTACAGATAGTGGAGTCTTCTTCCTGGATTGGTATCCCTCAGATGTAGGTGAATTGCACCGAACTGGGTTAACAATTACTGTATCTTTTATCATTCTGCAGATTTACATATTCTGTTATTGGTCTTGATAAACATGTTGGATCAGATGTCGTAACATCTGTGATTCTGCAGTTTTGATATTCAAGGTATCAGTCTGCCGTTCTGTTCTTTGTTTAAATGTTTATGCATAACAATGTCTTGACATGTGTTAGGACATCTGTTGTCTGCCTTACCAGAATTTCAATTGGTATTAGAGCAGACATCCTCTCTGTTTCTGGATGAGATCTTTGGGAGATACTTTATGGAATTTAAACAAGGACGAGTTTTGAAGATCAGATCAATCAACTCAGACATACTCAAGGGTATTAATGGATGGGATGGATGTTTTGGATCAAAGGTAAATACGCGGTGGTTGATCATGTTGCTGAAGAGGTTCTACAATAACTGCAGGAGAATTGGCTAGTTCTTCTGTTGAGGTGTCTTATAAGATGTTCTGACATCTTATTAGGGCAAGCAGAATTTGTTCCTTGGTGGTTCCACTGCTTATGTTTCTGATGGATTATGGGATTTTGGAGTTGTTACTGAATACAGATGGTGGAAGATCTTAATCGTCGGCCTCTATATTTGAAGATATCTGCATCTTTTTATTCCAAAGTCGAGAGCGATGGAATGAAGGGAGTTGCAGCCTTAGTTACTTGAGTCAAGGGTGGCAGCCTTGGTATCTCAACAATTTATTTGTCAAATAAGATACTTTCAAAAGATTGAATACTTGATAAGTGTTCATGAAGTAATCTGGTGGAGTGTGGCTTTAATAGTGAAACAGGATTATTGAACAAGGATTTAAGATCAATTGCTATTTGTGTTACTCACAAGTATTTAATTGATTATCCTTGTATGTGAAGTTCAAGATTGCTGATGTTCAGCACGATGTTGGAACATCTCTTCATCTGGTTTGTGCAGAATCATGGGCGGGGTTCTACATAAGCTTTAGGATCTATTTATCTTAGGTGTTGACCTAAGAATCTGCTTCAATGTGGTGTAGTAGAAGCATATGATCTCTGGAGAGTTTCCTGGAAAGAAACTGGTTTAGACAATGGTGATGTGGAAGATGAAGAAGAAGACATCATAATCTTGATGGATAGTTCTTGGATCAGTTTATTTCTTATCTAGGAGTATTGGAGTGCAGCAGGTGTGTTCAAGTTATTATTAGAAGCATCTGGTGTTTATCTGGAAAGTGTCCTGGCAAGAGACTTGTCCAGATTGGATTGCTGGTGATGGCACGGTTGGATCAGTTTATTTCTGATCTAGGTACTTAGGAGCATGGGATCTTGCTCATTTTGGATGTCAAGGTTAAGTGGCAATAATCTCTGACTTTCTACAGACTGCTCTACTAAGGAAAATGGCATTCTTTGGTATAGCTATGGTGTAGTCTAAGACTGCTTATCTTCTGAAGAATCAGATGTGGCAGGTGTGAATTCTTTGGAATTTCAAAGCAGATTTTCATCAAGGTGTGAGCTTGTATGAAGTACCTGTGATAAGTTTAAGCAGGATGGAGGTTGTCTACTCAAACTTGGTTGTTGATCAAGTCTATGAGAGCATGGAACTCTTGTTCTGTAATAGGGAAGAGGTTCTTCTAAGTGGCAGAAGGAGGAGCTAAATTCAGCAGTTGGATGTCGTATCAGAATGTTCTGACATCTAGCTTAACATCAGGGTCTCAGCTGGTGATGTGGCACATCAGCTTAAGATAAGGTGATCTACAGGAGAATGGAAGTTATGGATGCTTCAAAAAGGTCTATCTCGTGCAGTTTACGGGAGCTGTGGAAGGAGAAAACGTTACATGTCTAAGGCTTGGTGGATCCAAGATGTCTTGTTATGGAGCAAGTAGTTCATGTAACTTGAAGATCGGATTTCATTGGTGGATCAGTGTATCTTGTGAGAGTTCTGAAGAAGGATAAGATCAGTCAAAAAGTGGAATTTGGTTGATCTTTAGTGTGCATTCAAGCAGGGTGCTTGGAACCAATTACTCTTGGGCAGAAGGGTAGGTGGTTGAAAACGTAAGGAGGTTCTGGTTCAGGTCTATCTTGGAGCTGGTGGTAGAAGTTCTAAGTTGATGATGAAAGATTACCTTCTTTTGGTGGATGGGAGTTTATTTCTCTCTTTGGTTATCTGGAGTTCTTGTTGATCAAGCTGGTGGAGCAGTGTTGTTTGAAGATCTTCAGTTGGATTACTATGCAGATAGTAAGTCTAGTGGTGGAGCATATCTAGAACTATGTTGATTGGTGTCTATGATATGTGAAGGATGTCCTAACTGATGTTAGAACATTTTTTGGGTTGATTATCCTTGGAGAAGGATTCTAAGTTCTGTGAGGAACTTGTTACTTACATCGTTTCTAAGAAGTATCTACATCGTCATACGAGAGAATGATGGAGTATGAGGGTTGTCTTGGAAGACTGATGTGAAGGTTTTGGTAAGACTGTAGTGGATCACAAGTTGGTTACATGAAGGTCTGGACTCTGATGTATTCAGAATATGGAAGTGGATATTCACCAGGAGAATCAGAAGTATTCTAGGTTATCATACAAGAGAATAATGAAGGAATGACTATCTTGGATTATGGGGTGTCTGTATAATTAGTTATCCTTGCTAAGATCAGTAGAAAAGATTGTGAAGGGGATACCGCCCTTGCTACGAGTCATGCTAGAGAGAAGTGGATCAGTTTGGCAACCTGAGAAGTTCTGGAGCATGTATATGACATCTGACATCGTTAAGAAGATAATAAACTAAGAGGTAAGGTATCTCTTTGAGGAATGTGGAGCATTCCAGATCAATTGGGTTTGTCTCAAGGAACATGGAGGTCTGTACATGAGACTTCAAGAGGAATTCGTGTGGTGTATAGATGGGTTCAAGAAGAGAGGGATCAATGGAGCTTTGGTCTCAATCCAAGAGTTTGTTGATTTAGGATGTTGATCCTAATGTGATCTCACGGGAAGCATGATAGTGTTCATGTGTGAGTGATTATTGGTTCTTGTCAGAAGAAGCAATAAGTGCAGTTGATGATTGCGTTCAGCAGGTGGGTTGAACAGATGGTGCGCTCTTAAAGACATGAAGATGCGTCTTATGTTTTCAATTCATTAATATAAGTGTTCATTGGTGGAGCACTGGTTATCTTAGATAGAGGGAGTTGCTCCTTGATCTAAGAAAACTGTGGTTATTTTGAATATGAGATGTCAAGAAGGATGCCTTGACATTGCTCTGCTGCTGCAAACTATGGGGATATTGATCAATATAGAAGTTTTTGATAAACAACATCTGACATGATGTCAGGACATTGTTAAGGACATGTTTTTTTTAAAGTAACAGGGTCATTATGGACGGTGTACCTTGGACAGTGAAAAATTTCGCGTGCAAAACATGCTCTTCGGTTTTTGTAAAATCTTTGGACGGTGTTCTTTATAGGAGAAACAGTCAAAGCGTTCTTGGACGGTGCACTCTCGTTGTTGGAGAAGTCTCATTCGCGATAAATGTTCTTCTTGAATTGACCCTTGGTTCGTTAATTCCTATGAAGACCGCTTGGGTATTTATAGGAAAGTCTTGGTCACTTTTGGCTCAAGATGTGAATCTAATATGTGTTCTCATGGCATTATTCAGAATTATTCCTTGGTTGTGGTGTGTCTGGGCTGGCTTGGTACATTTTTTGTGTCAATTTTTGGCAAAAAAAGGGAGAAAGGTTTCGTACCTTAGTCTCTTTTGTGTCTTGTGTCCTGAGTTAAGAATTATACCTAGGAATTTCAGGAGTCTCCAATCTCTTGGGTGTGTATGTGGATGTGTACTTATAGATATCTCAGTGTTTCAAAGGGAGTCACATCATTACTCTAATCATAGCCGACACTCAGGGTGAAGAGACGTTAGGAACATCCTGGTCTTAGGGTACAAAGAGTTTTAGCCAAAATTTGTCAAAAGGGGGAAATTTAAAGATCAAATAATTTGGACAAAATTTTGGTAAAACTCAGTGCTGAAGAAGATGTTCCAACATGAAGACCAAAGCTGAAGAATTCTGCCAAAAAGTAAAGATGTCGAAGAAGATGTCTCAACTTGAAGACTCGACATCTTGGACTGCTATAACAAATTGTTTTAAATCTGTTTCAAATTTGTTCCAAGATCCTAGGCGCGCTCAGTAGTGGATCAAGGAAAGATTTGAAGCCCAACTGAAGACTATAAAAGAAGACTTAGTCCTAGGGTTTTTGTATGTACCTTGAATACATCTTTTGTAACCTAGTTCTCTTGTGTAAAAATAAGGGTTTAGGGTTTTGAGAGTCGTTGGCTCTCTAGGTTTGTAAGTCTCCCTTTGTATTGATTGATGCACTGTGGTAGACATACGTATCGCACAGATCCATAAGCCTTTAGGTATTGGATTATGTATTGTTCTTGGATGAAGCTTTTAAGCAAATCCAAGTTAGCGTGTTAGTCAAGTATGCTTGATAGAATTCTGTATTGACAGGGATGGTTTAGATATCACAGATTGTGATTAAGGGAAGTGAGTGGTGATTCTCATATCAAAGGAGATGTCTTTGATAAATATTTCATTGGGTAGTATTTAGGAGATAAAGTTGTAAATGGGGGAGTTTAACTTTATAAGTTTACTACGGATAGTGGAGTCTTCTTCCTGGATTGGTATCCCCCAGATGTAGGTGAATTGCACCAAACTGGGTTAACAATTACTGTGTCTTTTATCATTTTGCAGATTTACATATTCTGTTATTTGTCTTGATAAACATGTTGGATCAGATGTCGTAACATCTGTGATTCTGCAGTTATGATATTCAAGATATCAGTTTTCTATTCTGTTCTTTGTTTAAATGTTTATGCAGAACAATGTCTTGACATGTGTTAGGACATCTGTTGTCTGCCTTGCCAGAATTTCAGAAACGTGTCGTGATAGGGTTAGTCGACTGTTTGTGGGTATTTATTTTAGATTTGTATATAAAGGGACTCATGTTCATATTATAAAGGGTCCGCAATTGTACTCATATCTCTATAAACTCAAAGTATCTGCGTATTTGAGAAACGAGTGAAGAAAATGTACGTATGTGTTCCACATTTATAAATTTCAAGTATTTTACATTCAAGCCTTTTTTCCTGAATTCAATTACATTTCGATTTTCGCATTACAATTCTTGTCATTTTACTTCATCCTACCACTACGCCAAAATTACTCTTTGGCAACACTTCATAGGCAGCGCTTTATTACAAAAGCGCTGCTATAAGTTAAAAAATTTAGAAAACACGGAAACTGTTCACTTAGAAAAATAAAAGCGCGTCTAAGTATAAGAGCTTAGACAGCACTTTTGAGGAAAGCGTTTTCTAAGGTCTTATAAATTAAAAAAAATTAAAGGAAAATATTAGACAGCGCTTTCCTTAAAAGCGCTGTCTAAGGTCTTATAAATTAAAAAAAAAAATAAGACTTGAGACAGCGCTTTTGAGGAAAGCGCTTTCTAAGGTCTTATAAATTTAAAAAAATAAATAAATAAAAATATTAGACAGCTCTTTGCTCAAAAGTGTTGTCTAAGGTCTTATAAATTAAAAATAAATAAAATCAAAAGCGCTGTCTAAGGCCCATATGAGACAGCGCTTTCTAAGGCCCACCTTAGACAGCGCTTTCATTCAAAGCGCTGTCTAAGGTCTTTTTAATTAAAATAAAGATTGAAACTGTATCAGTATTCTATACTTTTTCATTTCATTCTTTCCCTCTTTCTGCGAACAAGAACGAACCAGAGCTGAAACCACCGCCGTCGTCCGTCCTTTCACCGCCGTCGTCCGTCCTTTCTCGCCGTCGTCCGTCCGGCCGTCATCCTTCCTACATTGTCCTCCACCATCTTCCATCGTACTCCACCGTGCTCCACTGTTCCGGTAAGAGTTTTTTTTTTTATGTTGTGTTTTAAGTGAGTTTCATATTTTTCTGTTAGGTTTTGTTCTTGTTACCATATTTTTGGAGTTCTTTAGATATAATGATGTTCTGTTAGGTTTTGTTCTGTTAGGTTTTGGAGTTCTTTTGATAGAATGATGTTCTTTTGATAAAATATGAGTAGTTTAGATTAGTGTTATTGTAGTTTAGGTTAGTTTATGTTAGTGTTATTGTAGTTTAGGTTAGTTTAGGTTAGTGTTAATGTTGCTCTACATTGTTATTGCTATATAATGTGTTAGTTTAGTTTAGGTTAGTTTAGGTTAGTGTTAGTTTTAGTGTTAATATTGCTCATTATTTTAATATTGTAAATCCTTGAGGTTGTTGTTCTAAAGAACCGAAATTCAAAGCAATTTATTAGGTAAAGAAATATATTGTAAATCCTTAAGTCATAACTTTCCTCCTTTTGGTTTTGATTTCTATTAATTACTAATGGAAAAACCATGGATAAAAAATGGATAAGTAGGAAAATTGTGTTATGTTACAAGCCCTGTTAGAAGCTCATTCAATGTTCTATGTTTTATCATAACTTTCCTCCTCATTCAATGTTTTGATTCCTCATATAATAGTGTTTTTGTTGACCTTAATAAGTAGGAAAACCATGGATAAAAATGGATGGATGTCGATCGATTGTCTAAAGAGTACGAGAATGGGGTATTGGATTTCGTTAAGTTTGTTGTTCAACACTTTAAAGACCTCAGTCGAATGGACTGTCCTTGCTTGGGTTGTTGTTATGTGGGTAAGGTTGACGCAAATGGATTAAAATCGCATTTATTGATGCATGGAATTGATCGAAGTTATAAGTGTTGGATACATCATGGTGAGAAAATTAACGAGAATGTTGAACAGAAGGGGAAAAGTAATACGACCTATGCTTCAGATGACAAAGACACGGAAACATACGATTGTGATCGAGTCGAAGAGATTGCAGAAGCAGCTGAAGAAGATCTTCATGATTGTCCCGAAATGTTTGAGAGGTTGGTAAGCGATGCAGAGAAACCGCTCTATCAAGGTTGCACTAAATTCACAAGAATGTCTGCGGTATTGAAGTTGTACAACTTAAAGGCGGGCAATGGATGGTCGGATAAAAGTTTCACAGAGTTGTTGGCCTTTTTGAGAGAAATGCTACCGGAGGATAATGTTCTTCCCAATTGAACCTATGAGGCCAAAAAAATGTTGTGCTCTATTGGCATGAGCTATGATAAGATACATGTTTGTCCAAATGATTGCGTTTTGTTTCGAAACGAATATGCATCGTTAACTGAGTGCCCTAAATGCAGTTTGTCTCGATATAAGAAAAAATTGTCTCCAGCCAAGGTCTTATGGTATTTTCCTATAATTCCGAGATTTAGGCACATGTTTCGTAGTGAAACCGATGCAAGACACCTAACTTGGCATGCAGATGAAAGAATTATTGATGGAAAGTTGCGACATCCGGCTGATTCACCACAGTGGTCGAAAATTGATAATGATTATCTTGACTTTGGAGAAGAAGCAAGAAACCTTCGCTTGGCATTATCTACTGATGGAATGAACCCGCATGGTCTTCAAAGTATCTCACATACCACATGGCCTGTGATTCTTATGATTTATAACCTACCTCTGTGGCTATGCATGAAGCGTAAGTACATGATGTTATCTATGTTAATCTCTGGGCCTAAACAACCAGGGAATGACATAGACGTATACTTGACACCTTTGATCGAAGATTTAAAGATATTGTGGGAGAACGGTGTGGAGGTTTATGATGGATATAGGAAAGAAAGTTTCAATTTGAGGGCGATGTTGTTTGGCACAATTAATGATTTTCCAGCTTACGGGAATCTATCAGGGTACAACATAAAAGGTGAAAAAGCGTGTCCTATTTGTGAAGATAAAACAAATTCGAAGCGATTGGAGTTTGGTCATAAGAATGTCTTTCTCGGCCATCGTAGATTCTTAAATGCCAAACATCACTACCGTGGGTGGAGACAAGAATTCAATGGAGACACCGAACAAGGTAGAGCTCCACCTATGTTGTCAGGTGACCAAGTTTTTAAAAAGGTGAAAGATATGCGTACTCAGTTTGGCAAACCTTTTGCACATAAGGTTGTCAAAGGTGGGTGGAAAAAGAGGTCGATATTTTTTGAATTGCCATATTGGAAGTCTTTGTACGTGGGACATTTTCTCGATGTTATGCATATTGAGAAAAATGTATTTGAAAGTGTTATTGGTACGTTACTCAATATAAAAGGGAAGACTAAGGATGGCCTTAAAGCAAGAAAAGACTTGGTAGCGATGGGGATTAGAACTGAATTAGCACCCGTGAAGAAAGGAAGACGAACATATCTACCACCTGCTGCTTTTACTCTGTCTAGAAAGGAGAAGAAAATATTGTGTAAGTTTCTGAGTGAAGTTAAAGTTCCAGAAGGATACTCTTCAGATGTTAGAAGACTTGTGTCTATGAAAGACCTCACGTTGAAGAGTTTAAAGACACACGACTGGCATGTTATAATGGAACACTTTCTACCAATAGGTATACGTTCTATTTTGCCAGTGAAAGTAAGAAGCGCCATAACTAATTTGTGTTTTTTCTTTAGGTCAATTTGTAGTAAGGTAATCGATCCTGATATCTTACCAACACTACAAAAAGAGATAGTTATTACCTTGTGTGAGCTTGAAATGTATTTTCCTCCCTCTTTTTTTGACATAATGGTACATCTAGTTGTTCATCTTGTGAAAGAGACACAGTTGTGTGGACCAGCTTATATGAGATGGATGTACCCTGCTGAACGTTATATGAAAATATTAAAAGGGTACGTGAAAAGCCGAAGTCGACCAGAGGGGTGTATTGTTGAACGATACATTGTTGAAGAAGCGGTTGAGTTTTGTACTGAATATTTGTCCAACGTTCAATCGATTGGACTCCCCAAAGCTCATATTTTCGTAAAAAAGGATGGTAAAAAATTAATTGGAAATAAAATTGTGACTGTATCAAGGGATGAACGAGATCAAGTGCATTTATATGTTCTGCACAATGATAATGAGATTGAGCCATATGTTGAGATGCACAAGGATGTACTCCGAAGGTTAAATCAGAACAGAAATGAAAATTGGATAGTACGAGAGCACAATCAAAGTTTCATACAATGGTTAAAGGATCATATTTATTCGAAGCACTCTTCAGATCCTGCTTCAGTAACAGAAAGGTTGAGATGTTTGGCATATGGTCCAAGTTTGCATGTGTATTCTCATAGCGCATACGCAATTAATGGATACACATTTTATACCAAAGAACAAGATGATAAAAGTACTATGCAAAATAGTGGTGTCACCGTCCTAGCTGAAGCAATGCACATATCAAGTATGAAGGACTTAAACCCCAAATATGCAAATCTGTCATATTTTGGAGTTATTGAGCACATTTGGGTGTTTGATTACGAGAAGTTTCAGATTCCAATCTTTGGTTGCAAGTGGGTAAATAGTAGTGGCATACGAATGGATAAGTCTGGATTTTTGCAAGTGGATCTTAATAGGGTGGGGTACAAAGATGAGCCTTTTATTCTAGCATCTCAAGCTAAACAAGTGTTCTATGTCACTGACCCGACGAGTACGAAATGGTATATAGTGCTTTTATCTAACAAAGTGGTTGATGATAGCGGTGTAGATCAATGTGATATTGATGTTGAGAATGAGTCATGCATTAGACGGAATGAGTTGAATAGAAATGATCAAGATGAGGATCTTATAGCGGATGAGTCATATATCAGAAATGACCATAACGAGGGAATTTGGATCCATTCATCCGTCTGCATTACTAAGAAACAAGTAATTCATATTCCAACCAAGAAAAGAACGAGATGTTAGTGAAAGAGGTAAAATAATAAAATGTTATATATTATGTCATATTATATTTGATTTCCTTGATTTCTTTATCCTTGATTTCTTTATTATATTTGTTATATATTATGTCATATTATATTTGTTATATAATATATTTGATATCCTTGATTTCTTTATTACAGGTTAGATGACTACTAACGATGATCACCCACATGATGATGATCACCCACATGATGATGATTACCCACATGATGATGATCCTATTCAGGATGAAAGTAAAAAATCTATGGAAGAAGAGATTAAAAGAGGAATAACCGTTATGAAGAAAGTGATCCGTGCTAGAGATCAAGGCATCATTTTAGATGTGCATTGGAGCCCTTCAAGCACTCTTGTTGAGCCTAACAGTCATACCTTGACAAGTTTCATTGGTGCACTTGTAAGGAATGCGATTCTTATTACTTGTGATGATTGGAGAAACAAACAGTTGAAGGAAGCCAAAGAAAAAATTTGGAATGAGATAAAGGTACCATAATTATGTCTTTAATTATGCCAACTAATCATGTATTTTAAATTATTTGTACTAACCAATGTGTATGGTTTTTTTAGAGGTGCTTCAACGTTGAGGAAGAAAGAAAAGCTTATTTGATCAGATTGGCAGGGAAGCTCCTAAGAGGGTTTAGGACATATTTAAACCGCACCTTTCTTAAGGATGCTGAAGGTAACTTTGTTGATGCAGAGTATCCATCTAAATATGCAAGTTTGATTTCACCAAAAGAATGGGTAACGTTTAAAGCCAAACGACAAACCCCGACATTTAAGAGTTTAAGTGCAATTAATCGGGAAAGAGCATCAGCTCCCCAGTATCGATACAGGAAAGGATGTGTTGGATATGGACGTTTGGAGCAATCTTTGGTAAGTATCAATAAATTGCAATGATATAATAATTGTTCATCATGAGTTATATTTGATCATATTATTTGGCTTTATATGTAGTTACAAAAGGAGAATAGCTCTGAAACATCTCTTCCTGCACATGTCTTGTGGAAGGAAGCCCGTGTAGGCAAGTCTGGAGTTGTTGCAGAAGAGGTTCTACAAGTATTTGAGAAATGTGTAAGTATAACAATATTTATTTAATTAAATCAAAACTTTATTAACAAATATTTGACAAATATTCATTATTCATCTGATTTTCAGGAGGCGTTATCTCAGTCTGTATCTCTAGATGATTCCAGGAGAATACTTAGTCGGGCATTAGATGTCCCTGAGTATTCTGGTCGGGTGAGGGGTAAGGGATTTGGGATCACTCCGACCTCCTTGAATATTAAAAAAGGAAAGGCTCCTAGTAATACAGAACTTCAAGCTAGATTGGAAGCACTGCAAGCTGAAGTTCGGGAATTAAGAAAGGAGAAAGAAAGGGATAACGCTTCAGGTTTTAGAGATGGATCGGAGAAAGATAGTATCAACTGCAGCTTTCGACCGAATATTCCAGAGGTAAATATATATTTTTATGAAATTAAATTAGTAGCTTAAATTATTTAAATGACATATATACACATTAACAATGTCATATTTATTTTTGGTTTTAGGGCGTTTCCCATTGTCAGCTTTTCTTATCTTCACCAACTTATCGGAAGGTTGGCAAGGGAAAAGTGTATAACACTTCGGTAGAATTACTTCACAATAACCCACTCCCTACTGGATGCATGAAAGTATCGGTTGATATTGCTACAGAGGCGGGTGCATTATTACCTTATCCTGGCGATGTTTCGGATGCAACATTGGTGGGAGATGCTATAGGGTCGTATGTTGCATGGCCGTCAAACCTCATACTCGTAGGATATGAGGTATGCTTAAAACCGTTATGAACCTTTGTTAACCTTAATGTGTAGATTCAAAGATTTTACGAGCATTTTATTTTCATTTTTTACATGGTAATGTTATTTAGACTCCAACAAGATCCAAAACAAAGGATAAGGGGATTCCGGAGCATACCGAGTCTGTTGTCTCAAAAAAAGAGGTACATCACAATTATATGATATTTATGCATGGAAAATGTTAAATCGGATATCTTATACTTCATATAACAAATTATATGATATATAGCTGCCTGGTAAAGAGATTAGCAACGTTTCAACACAGAAAAATGTTGGTGCTAAGAAGAACAGGGCTAGAAAACAACCTATCTCCAAGTTTAGGTCGTGCCTTCAGACGTTTCTACAATTGACAGATATTCCGACCGGAGGTGTTCGTCTTATACATATGGAGAAAGGTATATATGGCTTTGAACATGAACAAAATATTGGTAATGAAGACTTCGAGCAAGTTTTCAATCATGAAGAATTGGGCGTCAGTGTTGTCAATACATACGTGAGGTATATATCCGATATACTTTGGTATATTAATTGAACAACTTATTTACTTTATGTTTCGAATGAATAGTCTAATGTTAATGGTGTTTTTATTTAAGGTTTCTGTATGACAAAGTTATGCGCCCACGTGGATTGCAGCAAAGATTTGCATTCTTATGCCCCGCGTCTGTCAACTTATCTTTAATAATAAATAAAATAGATGAGGTCCTGGCGTATGTACGCGACGTCTTTATGGACAACCAAGAAACGGAAAAGTTGTTCCTTTTACCGTTTAATACTGGGTTAGATTTTCATTCTAAATTCATCTATTATAGTTTTTTTGTATTTTGACGCCGTGTAGAAAGTTTCCATCTAACACTTGTTTAATCTTACAGTGGACATTGGCTGTTGGTCGCAATTAATCCTAGCAGAGAAGTGGTGTATTATCTGGATTCGTTAGGAAATGATTGGACAACATACCCGGATATGAAGAAATGTATTGACACGTAAGTGAGATTGTTCTAAATATGAATGTGTATATTTATTTATGTGAATTGTTCTAAATATTCATTTATATTTTATTAGCGTTATACAAGCTTTCCGAGCACTACGAGATGACCAAGTACCAAAGAGGAGAGTCAACCCCATTACATGGAATACAGTGAAGGTATATTAATTATCACATGTTTTATTATATTAGTGATGCTACTTGATAAAACTTAGGATTTATCCATATTTTCTTTTCATTTGTAGTGTCCTCGGCAATATAATGAAATAGATTGCGGATATTTCATGTTGAGATTTATGAGAGACACTCTTTTTTTGGATCGAATAGAGATTCCATCTGATGTATGTATTTCTAACTTATGAGTTATTTTAATATTTAACACATATCTCTCATATAATGAAATAGTTAAAACTAAATCAAACTATGTTATATTATTATGTAGTACTTTGAAGAATGCAAGTGTGTTCATTACTCAATTTCTCAATTGGATGAAATTAAAGAGGATTGATGTCAATACATTATGGAGCTCGGAGTTTTATCAGGTATAATATTGTACTCTTACTTTAATTGATGAGAATTTAAATATGTGTAACTTTCTAACTATAGACATTGTTGATGTATTCTTTTAATTGAATTACAATCTTTGTGTTCTTTCAGGACCTATGTAGATTTGAAGCAATGCTTTGGTTGGATGCAAAAGTACTAGTATAAGTAATATGTACATTTGTAGAAAAAATATATATATTGGTTTGAATTGCCAATTGTTTTGGATATATAATTTTGGTGTAAATTGGTACATTTAAATAAGCCAAATTGGATTGATTTGAATCTCCAAATTGTGGTATTTTTCTGGAAAAAAATTGGTTGAAAAACAGGTCAAATTCTAGTTGAAAAACCTGGTAAAAATTGTGGTTTAAAAAAATTTATATAAAAATTTTCGTATACCTTATAGACAGCGCTTTACACTAAAAGCGCTGTCTAAGGTGGGGCTTAGAAAGCGCTTTCACCAAAAGCGCTGTCTAAGGTATGCCTAAAAAAGTTCAAAAAGGTGGGGCTTAGAAAGCGCTTTCACCAAAAGCGCTGTCTAAGGTATACCTAAAAAAGTTCAAAAAGGTGGGTCTTAGACAGCGCTTTTTGTGAAAGCGCTGTCTAAGGTATACCTAAAAAATGTCAAAAAGGTGGGGCTTAGACAGCGCTTTTACCAAAAGCGCTGTCTAAGGTATACCTAAAAAATGTCAAAAAACGCTGTCTAATGGTACCATAGACAGCGTTTTTCATTAAATATACCCCCCTTTAGACAGCGCTTTTGGTATTACCCAAAGCGTTGTCTAAACCTTTAGCAGCGCAGGTTTAGACAGCGCTTAAAAGCGTTGTCTAAGGCCAAAAAAAGCGCTGTCTAAGGTCTTGTTTTGTGTAGTGTACATTTCGATTTCAGTCACTTTCATTTTCAAAACCTTGAATTCCAAGTCTTGTTAAAAGTTGCATTATTACTCTTCAAATATTATCCTTCGATTTCAGCAGTAAAATGTTGTTTGAAGGTTTAAATACACACAAATATGTTCTAGGATATTTTCAAGTTTAATCCCTTAAGTATTAATAGAAAATCACCTTGTTTACCAAATTTTCAAGTAAACAAATTGGCACACCTGGTGGGACACTTTTTGTGTGTATTTTACTTTATATTATGAAAATTATAATTTTTCATTTTATTAACTTCTGATTGTGTGAGCGTGCATGAGACTAAGGAGTGGTAAGATAACAAAGAGAGAAGTTAGGAAACCTGTGAGGAAGTACGTCCAGAGAATGGTAATTCCCAGGAATAACAATGGAGAACATCCCTCTAATAGCATTGAGGAAGACACGGTCACCAGAGTGTCGACTGAACCAATTTCCTCGAGTGCTAGCGTTATGGCCACACCGTTTATGACGGTTGCGCCATTAACTCTACCAGATGGGACAGTTTTGTCCCCAATACCCCAGAGTCACCCACTCCTAGACCAATTATGGCGATAGAGGCTAGGCCTTTCGCCACAAGTTTTACAATGCCCATGTTGGGACATGAGAAACCTTATGGGATGCCAACGTCAATGATGGCAAACCTACATATTAATCCGGCAACATTTTTTAATAATGCTGCAAACACGTATTCGCCAATTTTGACGTTTGGATCGGCCATAGGTAACCACGGTTGAAACATGCATGCCACCCTAGATGGGAATGGGATTTGGTTTCTAGGCAATGCCAACATTTACGACAAATTCTGTAATAGAGATGAGACAGAAGATGGATGAGAGTAACCATTACATGGTAAATACTCTAACTCAACAGATGGGTACGATATTCAATCCATTGATTCAAAATACGAATCATAGTTACCAGTAGTTGGCAACTCAAATGAATTAAATTATTGAATTTTTTGGCGTTCCTCCAACGCAAGTTCGACCTATTATTCAACCTCAAATCGTTAGGCAGGTTCGAAAATAAGGGGCAGTCTTGGAGGAAAACACAGTAAACTAGGGACAACAAGTCATTCCCCGAGTGGTCGAACAGGAGATACCTAGGGAGGCAGAGCGTCCGCCTGTCATGATAGTCAATCGAAACCAGGATGTCGACCAAGTCGTTCATCAAGTTCGACAAAGAAACTTATTAGAAGAGAATAACCTGGCAACCTTCGTTGAGAGGATAATGGCGCAGAATGGGGTGAACATGGGGCTGCAGAGACTAAATTATACATCTCCACTTTCAGAATACGTGTTGCAGACTGAACTGCCAAGGGTTTGGAAAGTCCCTAAGTTCACAAATTTTGCTGGTGACACTAATGAGTCTCCCGTCGAGCATATTGCCTAGTATCTGACTGAAGCGAGAGACATAGCTAATAAAGAGAATTTAAGGATGAGATATTTTCCTAGTTCTCTCACAAATAATGCTTTCACATGGTTTACAACCATTCCTACTCATTCCATTAATGATTGGACTAGATTAGAGAGGTTGTTCCATGAGCAGTTCTACATGGGACAATCCAAGATTAGTCTGAAAGAATTATCGAGCATAAAGCAAAAGTTTGCTGAATCCATTCCGTTTATTAAAAACAAGGTGTTTCACTCAAGTACCTGAACATGATCTAGTTGAAATGGCCTCTTGGGGATTAGATTATTCTATTAGGAAGAAGTTAAATACATAGTATCTGAGAGATATGGCCTAGTTGGCAAATAGATTTCGACAGGTCGAAAGACTGAAGGCTAGAGTGAACAAGGGTTAGAAGGAGCGTGTGGCTTACGTCGATATGGAAGACAACGACTTAATGTCAGATGTCGAATATAACCATGTCGAGGAGTCTTAGGTCGACGTGGCTGAATTAATGCCTGGTCCTCCATATGTGTGTAAGTTGCTTACTCCTACGAATGAGAAGAATCCTTCTGAGTCTGAGAAAAATGATAAATTCCCTAAGAAAACTTATACTTTCGACGTAACCAAATGCAATGAAATTTTTTATTTGTTGGTTGCAGATGGTCAAGTACTTGTGCCACCGGGCACAAAAGTACCACCATTAGAACAAAGAAAGAAACGAGGGTTTTGTATATATATCATAATGTTCTAGGGCTTAAGACCTCACAATGTTTTCTTTTTAGGGATCTTGTTCAGAATGCATTGAATGAATGCAGGTTGAAGTTTGCCAAAGGCAAGATCCCAATGAAGATTAACTCTGACCCTTTGCAAGTCGGGGATGCTAGCTATGTGGAGCCTGTGGCGATTAATATGGTCGAAATTACTAAATATTTTGATATGGATGAGTTCGATGATAGTGAAAATCAGATTGAAAATGTGTACCCAAAAGCTAGTGAAGGACTTGTGGAATTTTCTACAAGTTCAAAGCTGAAGACTCAGAGGTGATGATGTGTCCTTAATGCAATGATGTATTCGATAAGAAAGCTGCAAAAAAGATAGAAAGCTCTCAGCAAGCAAAAGAGAAGGAGAATTGGAGGAAGAATAGACCCCAATTTAATTTCGATAAGAGAGGGATGCTCCAGAAGAAGGAGCAGGCCCCTGCTCAGCAGAAGGCCAAGCCTAATACTTACAAACCTACGTCCAACGCTCCTCAGGGGAGGTGGACCAAACCCGGTGGTAAAGAGCAAGCTGGAAACCCTAAGTGGGGGAATTTTGAAATGGGTCTAGGGTCTTGCATGACTTATCAGAAGAACTTCCAGATGTCAGAGCAGCGTTCCTATGGGCCTAGTAATTACAAAGGCAAAAATCTCATGTCAAGGACACAATGGAGGAGGTTCCAGAGAAAGAAAAAGGTCGAGAGAGATGTTGCAGAGTCAAGTAACAATTAGCAACATCAAAATCAAGTAAATGACCAGGTGAAGAAGCTAGTGAGGAGAAAGTTGTTTTCTCCTAAGACAAGTCAGTCGAAAGTAAAGGTCAAGGAAGAGGAACAGGCGAAGGAAGATGAATTAGTGACTGACAATTTTGATTTTGGGTCGGAAGAGGATTTCGACGTACTGTGCAATATGGTCTATGTGCTCCCTAGGGAGTACAACTGTGTGACAGAAGTTACTATGATCGAAGATTGTGAGAAGGAAGAAATGGCAAAACACAAGTCGATGTATTCCTTTGTGATGAACAATGGATGTATTGAAGAACAAAATGCATTTTCAAAAGGTCCCATGAGGGTATGAAAATCCATTTGAAGCCCCTCTTTATAAGGGCAAAAGTAGAAAGTGAAGGTGAGAAAAAGTACACAAGAAAGGGGGTTGAATTGTGTTTTCTGTTTTCTTAATTTACGTCTAATCAGAGTTCAGAATCTAAATTGGTGTTCAGATTTTGGTTATACTTAGCAGCGGAATGTTAACAAAAGTAAATAAATAATAACAGAAGACACAAAGATTTATACTGGTTCCTCCCAAATGAGAGTAGTCCAGTCCCTTTACTTCACAAAATATTTTCACTATAATCAAATCATGATTACAATCGCTTATGCATTCTGCATAATACTTTTACAATGCTCATACCCTAAGTCCGAGACTTCTTGCTTAAACCCCTAAGGCTCAAGACTTCCTTGCTCAAGTCCTACAAACTCAAGACTTCCTTGCTTAGACCCTCAGCCAAAGACTTTACTGCTCAGGTCCCTCAGACCCAAGACTTCCTGCTCAAGCCCCTCTGGCCCAAGACTTCCTACTTAAACCCCTCAGGTTCAAGACTTCTTACTTAGACCGCAGCCTAAAACTTTCCTGCTCAAGCCCCTTAGGCTCAAGACTTCTGCTCAGACCCTCGATCCGAGACTTCCTTGCTCAAGTTTCACGAACCCAAAACTTTTGCTCAATCAATCTACTTGATTAAGACTTTCAATGCTCTAGCACATAGCAGGAGACTTACATGGTTCAACCATCTTTGCGAGAGACTTGGTTTGCTTAATCAATCTACTTAATAATGACTTTCATTGCTCTATCACATAGCATGAGACTTACATGGCTCAAGCATCTTGGCGAGAAACTTTGATCTAAACTGCTAATGAACATGTTCAGCATAATAGAGAACAATGTGTGCTTGATACAAATATCACAGGTACAGGGAAATCACCATAACAAAGACCTAAAGCTCTTAAGATTTCTAAGATATTCAATTTTTTAGAAATCTTAAGGCTTTTACAATTACAACCTATAACAAAAATTATGCATAACCAATTGTGTTGATAATTGTTGATCTTGCTACTCTCCATCAGGTTGATCCTTGTTAAAGATTCAGTTTGAACCTTCAACTACTTATATAGCATTTGCAGAAGACTAGCCGTTGGAGAGATATCTTGATTATGTGTCTTTTATTTCTCCATAGTACAAGAGACGTTGAAGATAGATACACCAAACGATCTTGATCCATTGTGTAACATGTTTAACCATTGAGTCTTCAAAGAGATCCTGTACTATAGATTCGTTGAGATTAGATACCCGTAAAGCATACCAACTTTTCTTGAGCCTTGTGAACTAAGACTCTGGCTGACAAAATGATTTGACAATGCATCTTGCTTTCTGCAGTATGGATAACTTCAGCTTTATCACTAACTCTGAATGATCACCAGAAGCCAATTTACATTCACCAAGTGTAGATACAATTATGTTTCTTCTTCTGATACTAAGACCTTCAGCTTCAGAGTCTACGCCAGACAACACTTAGAGAGTGTTCTTCAGATTTTGTACCACCAGAAGCTAGCAATTCAGCTTCTCTCAAGTGTGCCCTTGTATATCACATTTTGAATATATATTTACAAGTATTAGAACCTGCATACATGAAATACACATCAAATATAACCATTGTTCTTTTAATACTTTGTTATCATAAAAAACCAAGGAATATATGCCATGAACAAATCTTGTTCTAATAGAAAGCACTACGGTAAACAAAATCCTGGTGGATGATGGGGCAGCTGTTAATTTGATGCCTCATTTTTTGTTGGCCAAAATAGGTAAGTAAGATACTGACTTGAGGCCCCATAACATGGTGCTTTCAAATTATGAGGGTAAGTTACAATCTGGTCGAAAGTAAGTTACAATTCGGTCGTCGCCCCAGCCTATTCACCGGATTGTATCTGAATCATAAAACATCTTCCCCATGATCTCTCTATCCAAATGGACATAACTCGACCCACAGTTTTTATGGTGATAGCGTCAAGGGCTAGTTACAACCTGCTGTTTGGGCGAGAATGGATACATGGAGTGGGGGCGGTCCCTTCATCCCTCCACCAAAGGATAATGATCTGGCGTGAGGATGGAATAGTCGAGAATATTGAGGCTAGTCAGGGATACTATATGGCATAAGTGAATCATGTGGATAAGAGAAATTTCAGCAAAATTTTGGCTAACACAGCACCTTGTGCATCAGCAAAGTTAGTCTACATTCCCATGGAGGAGGCATTTTACTCTTTGAAACTTCACCCTACCCATGGGTTCACATGGGATAGAGAGATCATAGGGGAGATGTCTTATGATTCAGATACAATCCGGTCGATAGGCTGGGGCGACGAATTTGGTGATGATGACTGGGTTTGACCCATTAAAGCGAATCAAGACCTACGTGGCCGAGAACAGACTCAAAGTGGCTTTGGAAGCCGAAATACCACACATGGCTTTCGAGTCTTGAATGATGTCGAAACTAGGTATAGTCTTATAGAGAAGATGTACCTTTGTTTGTACTTTTCTTTTATGAAATTAAAGTATTACATAAAGCCACTTGATGTCTATGTATCTTCCCATATCGATATTGTCAAGCATATGTTGCCTAAACCAATTTTGCATAGTCGAATTGGGAAATGGGAATTTGCCTTAACAGAATATTCCCTTACATATGTTCCTTTAAGGGCCACGAAGGGTCAGGTATGTTAGAACAAGATTTGTTCATGACATATATCCTTTGGGTTTTGATGATAACAAAGTATTGAAAGAAAAATGGTGTTTCCACTTTCACATCCTTCCACAGTTCCTTCGACGATCATCATGTCTACAAGTTGCCTTTTCCCAATCTCCATCTCCACCTTCTTAGCCTGGTTAGAACTATTATTTCTATTGGTCTATTGTCTTGTTCACTTCTTCCTTTTAATGGTTTGAACCTTTTGACTCTCCTATTGACCTTCTGCATCTTTGAAATGTCCACTGCCCTAAGAGATGATGCAACTTCAATCTCGAGTAAATTATCTTCTTGTTATGTCTCCTTTTTTTCGCGGCCACTTCTCTCCTGCTTCCACTCTGCTTCTCTTGGAGTTGTTCTACCTCTCCATCCTCTCTCTCTTTTCTTTGTCTTTGTTGTCACATCTGTTTTGCCTCGAGGAAATGTTGAACAAGCTTTTGCTACACGAATTGGAGTTTGAGTCTTTCTTCTTATGTTTTTTTGGGATCCTTGACAAGGGAGAAGCTCTCAACCAAAGACCATATGAAAGTTCCTGTTCTTCCAAATCCTCAAATCATTCCTCACTGAGATCTCCAACCGCTTCATAATCCTTCAATTGATGTCCAACTCTCTCACAGACAAAACAAAATGTTGGAAGTCTCTCATTTTTGAAGTGCACACGAAGATTTTTTATCTTTAAACCTCACCATTGTTCCCTTTTTTATAGGTTGTTTGAGATCAATTTTCACCTTCACTCTCAGAAATCTTTTGTTCCTATGAGCTTCCTTTTGGTATATCCCCTCAAATTCTCCAAGAATACCTTTCAACTTCCTCGCCATTGCCTCAGATCTAAGCATGAGAGGTAGTTCGTAAATACGAACCCAAAAAGTCCTGAAATGCATGTTCAGCTCCGAGGGTTGTTCTTCGCCTGACACATGAGCCAACAATAGTAAATTCCTATCAAAGCTCCAAGGTCCATTTTGCAACACGCTCTCCAGGCCCCTCTTAAAAGCAAAACGAAATAAGAAGATGTTCTTGCTCAACTCTTGTGTTTCGACTGGACTTTTGAGCTTTCAGACATCAACCATTATGTTTGTAAAAGCCCGCTAATTGAAGTTATTTTCTGTCCATAATTTCCCAACAAGAGTACGTTGGAAGATCACTTCGTCGTATACCTCTTCAATTTCTGCGGTTACCCCTTCTTCTTCTTTCGATAATGGAATTATCTTCCACTTATCCATTGATAAACAAGACCTCAAGAAAGACAAATCTGGAAAAGGGAGAGAACAAATGGGAATTGTTTGACACGCTCTTAACTAAGGGGAGAGAAGAGGACTTCCTAAGAACAAGAATAGAAAGACCAGACCGACTTGGAAAAGAAACGAATATGTCCCCACAAGAAACCCTAGAAACGAAAGGGAAAAAGATACCCTAAAGACAAGGGAAAAGGGAGAGACACAATAAGTTTCTAAAGAGAGCGGGGACATTCTCTCTAAAAAAACACGTGGAACACCTTAGGAGTGTATTTTACTATTGAAATGTGCTTATGTTAAACTAAATTTTAGTGTATTTTTTTGTGCTAACCTTTTTTTTTCTAGTGGATTGAGACACCGGTGAATCGAAGCTAAAACAAAAAAAATTAAGTAAAGTTTGATTAGGAATTATGCTCTTTAAAATTAAAATTCAAATTCTTTCAAACAGTTTTTTTTTTTAAGTAAAACTCATTAACAGCTTAAGTTTAATCATTTGTTTAATCTATATTTAAATTATAAAAAAAACATTAATAGGCAAAATTTTAAGAATATCTTAGCAATTAATTATTTTGAAAAAATAATAAGCATGATCGACCTAATCAAACTGGAGGTTCAGTTTTAATTTTAAAATGGACTAAAATTATAAATAAAAAAATACAATTATAATAATTAAAAATAATACATAAAAAATATAAATATATATTAGTAAAAATAAAATTTAATTATAATTATTTTAACTTTGATCAATCTCATTTTTTTAATGTATTAAATTTTTATTATAATATTTTTTTAAAAAAATTTTATACATACTATTTTTTTATATTTATTAATGTTAGGGAAAGATTTCTGCCGATGACACTTTCAACGGGACACCTCCTAACCATCACTTGTGAGAAGTACTTTTGATACAAGTAAGTCGGTTCTTTACTCGAACCAAAAACTCATGATATCACTGTTAGGGAAAGATTTTTACTTGGGAGTATTGAACATTGTGGGATTTCTTTTTTTACAGCAACATCTTTGTGAGAGACACACCACATACTCTCTCAAAATCTTAAGGTGATAGGTGTGTGAGTTCTCCCACTTATAAATGTTCAAGTCGCCACATTCCTATTTAATGTGAGACTATTTTAACTACAATACTTTAACATTAAAAAAATTAAACTTTTCAAATTTTAAGACCTCTAAAATTTGAAACTGTTGTAGAGGAGCAGCTTGGTGCTCTGAAAATAAGTTTTATTGATTAATTAGGATCTCAGACATCATGTTATAAATAAATAAATAAATAAAAAGAGTGATCAAATGATTATTTTTGGATGAAGGTGCAACTGAATGAAAGGCAAGCCAACTATAGATTCTAATCTAGACAACTCTTATAAGTCAAACCATCTATCAAACGTACAAGCTCTACATTAGTTTAACAATTCTTACAAACTCAGCGAAAAAGATGGCTGATCATATTTTATTTTATTTGTGAAGAACTTGGTGAATTGACTCGAGTTATTATTTTTTTTTTGTCAATTATTTGCATCCTTACATAAAAAATATGAGCAAAATGTCAAATTAGTCCTCACAAATAATAGCCCTCATGAACACATTTTTTTTATATAAATAGAACATTTGCGTGCAATTGTATAGACTAATTTTTTCAAATCAGATAGAATCACATTGAATAACAAAATTTTTTCTAAAAGAAATTTAACACTGCTACATATTTATGATTGAATTCAAACTCATAATCTCTAGTTAATTTCATGAACATTGATTATTGATTATTTTTGTTTCTGGAAAATTGTGGATTACAATGTAATAATCATGGGACCCTTTTGATTAACTAAAAACCTACCCATATTATCATCATTTAATGGAAAAACACCAAATGATATGTAGTAGTCTCTTATTAATGACATATCACTTTCTATCACTTTCACTTTCCTTTTATTTAACACTGTTCTAATTTATATTATTTCTATTTTCCTGACAAAATGCCAAATTTATACTAAGGTTTTAACTATAGGGTCCATGGCCCATGCCAACACACAGTCTATGGCTACTACTCATTATAGCAAGTATCAACTATTTAAAAAAAAGGATAATAAAGTGTGACATGTATTTGCCATTTGTATTTATGAACATCTATGTATGAACATACTTCTAAATTTCACCCTTTCACCAATGTAACAAACTCTATGCATATAGTAATAGTACCTATCCTTTCACAAAAATATTTTGAGTAATTAATGCTCCAGCTATACATGCACCCCACATAGAAACAAATTTGTGAATCATGCTTTTTTTTGGGTACAATATGGATCAAACCTAATCCTTGAAATTGAAATGTCATAAAACATCAGTATCTTCTTGTTTTCTTCTTCGTAGGCATCACTTTCTCGCCTATCACATTGCTTACTCCATGAACAGAAATTATGGACATAAATATTCTAAAACATGTGTTGACTCCGTGCAAATACTCTTTCTGTTTCAAGATTTTGGTGATTTTAGCATTTTTATTATGTAAAATATTCTTCATCTTGCATAATCATATATAAAAGTAATTTGATTATCCAACGATAATATGTCAACTTATGATCTTGATTTGTTAAATATATACAAATAAATATATCCAAAATATAAAAGATATTTATATATTCTAATATATTTCTGTAGTTGAAATAAAAGTTGTTAAATATTGAGATTAAATTGAAAATTATCATAGTTTTCGTTGAAGATCTTTAGTGAAGATATTGACTATTTGATATCGTGAAGGGACGTGTAACACATCAACTTGTCCAAGAGCAACTTTGTCACACAAAGTGAATATCCATCTTATTGTGCTTAGTGAGTTGATGTTGAGCGAGATTACCGGCGAGATACACGACACTTGCAGTCGCGGAACCAGAACAATTTTATTAAGGGGGTCATAACATCAAACAAAAATAAATATTAAAACGTCCAAATTCTAATCATATTATTTCATAGCTGGCCATATTTTCTGTGGATGTATGTGAGTTTGATTCCTTTAAAAGACAAGACAAAATATTACCTTGTCCGAATCGAAATGACGACATCGGATTAGTAAAAAGTAATGTTTGACCACTAAACCACATTTAAACAATTGTCATAGATTTGAAAAAATATATAAAGATAAACATATTCCATTATAATTTTTACACCAAAACCTTAAAAATTTATAAAATTTTAAAATGTTTGGGATGGCCATGGCCACCCCCTGTCATGATGTAGATCCGCCACTGGACACTTGCATTATCATAATAGACTAACATGACCTTCGAGACAAGGGTAATATAGTTCTAAAAGAAGATTTTGAAATCAATGTGACTCATATACTACATTAGCAACTCCACGATTTTCGACTTTAGCACTGGAACGAGACAACGTAGGTTGTTATTTAGCAAACCAAGAGATGAGGTTGTCCATAAGATATACACAATATTTAGATATGGACCTTTTGTTGTCTAGTCTTGTAAAAGTCAAGTATTGAAAATCCCTAAGGGTTGGTCTAGTGGTGAAGGATTGGCTCCTGAGAGGGTATTTCTTTCAAGATCTCAGGTTTGAATCCTGCTAGGAGCAAACAATTCTTGTGTTAGGTCATTTCCATATAGAGCTTTGGTCTGACTTTAAAAAGCCCCCCTGCAAGTGGACGACGAGATTAGTCCCCTTGAATTAGTCGGTCGCAAGACCAAATACCAAGATTTTTTTAAAAAAGGGTCAAGTATTGAAGTGCTTCAACAAGACTACGATACTCAGTGGGGTCATAATATGAATTTTTATAAGATCCACTTAGTTTGTCTTGGGTGTCCATCAATGTAGAAAATAATTTGCAAGAAGACATACTTGCGCGCTCAATAATTTCCTCGGCATATCTCTTTTGTGACAAAAAAGACCTCATATGTGTCTGGTAACAGAAACTAAGGACCTAAATTCTTCATAGCAAATTCGGAGTCGAGTTTAATAATGATGGATTGACTAAGGGAATCTGATGAGGCAGCTAGATGTTGTCATCTACATAGAATTTTTTGTTTTGTTTTGGGCAGACCAAAGACCTAAATAACTAAGGCCCAATTCATCTCAAATCCACCACTTGACTGATGACAAAACTAGCAAGTGTACTAGTATGTATCGAAGTAATAATAAAATATTTGTCTCCACGATGATTGGATTTTAATAAGGAAAATGAGTGCGAGTTAACATAACACAGAGGGGTTTGTTTGAAAATTGTTTGTTTGATCTGAAAACAAAATAAAATAAACTATGGAAAAGATAATGATACAGAAGATTAAGTGTTTTTGTTAGAATCCCCTACTTCTATTATATTGATGAAATGCGCATTAATAGACATGCAGAGACAAGAGTTACACAACAAATTAACTTTACCACTCTACTCGATCCCTTGGTGTGCAGCTTATTAGTCTAAGCATTAATATCTTAATCCCTCAGGCCAATTAGAACGTCAGACTAGACACTAGAGTGTGTTAATCCCTAAGTTACAATTCCTAATTAGATTATCCCTAGTTAATTAGAGAATCAAACAATTATCCTATTTCTGATAAGAAGTCCTACGGTCAATATGTCACTACTTACCTATATCAAACCGCGTGTATAACATATAATAGTCAATGAACACAAGCGATAATTGAATAATAATAATATATCAAAGCAATAACATTAACATCATCCATTCATATGTCCCAATAGAACGGAAATAAGTTCATCATATAAAAAGACCAAACCTAGAAGAAATTTAGCTACTCATAGTGTAAAATAAATATACCATGAGTTTATATTCAGAGTACATGAAAAATCACTGAAGAAAATATTTTCCAATGGCCTCCAAAAGTACCCAAAATTTCTCTTTGTCGTCACTCCCAATCTTCGAATTCAGAACCCTTAAAAAAGTAGCCAAAAGATGCTTTAAATAGAAAAAAAAATGTCAGTCGAAAAGTATCATCGTGTTCGCAATAGTCAGTATCTCGTCACAATGCAAGCCTAGTTACGTCACGGTGAGATGTATCACGGGCGCGAGAATTCTTGTGGCGAAATCACATGTGTTTACTTCCTTTTTCTTCACAAATTTCACCAAGTGCCTATTTCTTCCTTGTTTTGGATTTTTTCTTCTATCAATCCACTTTGGTTTTGCTTTTGGTCAATATTCTTTATAATTTATTCGAATTTCCTCATAAAAATCACGTAATGATGACTGTCATCATAATCCCAAACTTGAACTGTTGCTTGTCCTTAACTAACCTGTCTGCGCACTGAACATTTCATCAGACTTAAAATGCTTATCCTTACCAATTTTCCATCACCTTTATTTTTTATCAACATTTCGGTTCCCTGCTTCGATCCAATAAACTCAAAAAAATTCTTCTGATATATAAGTACTCAACATGTCTCTCATCTTACAATGGTGCACTCAAATTGACAGGGTAATCACCCAATCAACATACAATAACATTTAACAATGAATTCAAATTTTTTTCTCATCGAATCAATCAAATCCATATTTAAACACACATTTTTGAGGTCTTTTATAGGTTTAACGTGACTTATGTCAGGGTAGGATAATTTAGGATAATAGGCTTAAACCTTTGGAGCTAGGTACCTAGTTTTCCCGATGTTATTGAATTCTTTCCATATCACTCTTTTATAATTCAATAGGTCCTAGAGAATTTTCATATTGTTGGTCCTATTTTTCAAAAAATAATAATTAAAGAAGCTATTTTAACTTCTTATTTTTCTTTCTTTTTAACCAATTTCTATAGTACCACAGTCTCGAACTTATTCGTTGCTAACTTCCAAGAGCAACCCCAACAAGTAAAACAATTATTTCTACCTAACTCCAAAGAAGGTGTAAAGAATTTATCTTTCAAGTCAATGACTATATAATATGACTATGTCACTGAAATAAAGGTTTTAGGCTCAAAGAGGTTAAACAATGGATATTATCATATTAAAATAGAGTGATTTAAAAAGCCTCAAAATTTTCACAAACAACTGCCTTGGTGTGTATTTATCATACCAATAAACTCAAAATAAAAAAAGAAGATGCAAATTCCAGAAAATGACTAATGCATGAATATTCTCATAAGAAGGAAAAGTAAACAATGGAAAATTTTGGCTCAAACCTTACAAGTTAAGGTATCTAGAGATTATGTACAAGTAGTGTTTTCCACTTTGTTTATCAATCTTCAATCTGCAGAGGAACTTCACTACTGATCTCTTTAATTCTTTTCTTTTTCTGGTGACTTTTTCTTTTTCTTTTCACGTGGCACTAGTAAGGTAGCAAACTAAAAACTGAAAAAAAAACCAGAAGCAAACAAGTTCATTAATTTCAAACAAAGAGAAGTACCAAAGGTAATAATTCTTGAGAGATAGCTATTACTCTTCCTTGTATCGTAATACAAAAGGGAAAACAAACTAAATTTGAAAACTGAAAATGACGGGTTGCCTCCCATTAAGCACTTTTTAAGATCCTAAACTTTACTGTTTGCTCCTCTGGTAGGGTGGCATGTATGACACACAAAAACACATCATCTTTCTTATTTCTTATGTTTGGTAGTACTCCCATGAACTTTAGGTATTGATGATGTGACTTTCATATCTTCTTCAGCTTGATAGTAATGAATAAGGCATAAATTATATCCATTACTTTATCTATTTCTTTTCTTCCATCTTCCTTGTTGCTACAATATCTTTTAGGGAAATTATTTTGTTGAAGATTCTTTTGTTGGATATTTGCATTTATACACATTGTTGAATCCAAAACTAGATCATTTTTGCTTGCCATTCTTTCTATTTTCCTATATTTATTTTTCACCTTAACTTCTCCTATTCTTGATTCAATGTTATTTATTGGCATGCATTTTTCTTCTTGTTTTTATTTTTGAACTCCTCCTTCATTAACTACTTCCTATTCATCTTTGACTTCTCACTCAACTTCATCACTCCTAGAACTATTCAACATATTCTCATTAAAACCTCCATTTGATTAAGCTTCCACTTGTTTAGACAACTGCCCAATGTTATTTTCAATATTCTCAATGGATGCTTCAATGTTCTTGTTGGATGTTTCAATTTCCTTTTTGGATGTTTAAATGTCCTTGTTGAATGCTTTAACTTTTGAGTGTTTACTTCTAACTTGCTTTGAGTCAACATGAATTGGTTCATAGTCTCTTCTAGAAGAGATGTCTCATTTTCAAGTATTTATGGAGTGGTCTCCTTTGTTCTAAAATTATAGGTCACTACTTTCCTAGATCAAATTGTGTGTCGTAATATACAATAGGCAATGAACACAAACGATAATGGAATAATAACAATATTTCAAAGCAATAACATTAGCATCATCCGCTCATATGTCCCAATAGAATAAAAATAGGTTCATCATACAAAAAGACATAACCAAGACTAGCTACTCATAGTGTAAAATAAATATAACATGACTTTAGATTTAGAGTACATGAAAATCACTGAAGAAAATACTCTCCAATGGCCTCAAAAAGCACCAAAAATCGCCCTTTGTCGTCACTCATAGTCTTCGAATTTGGAAGCTTTGAAAAAGAAGCCAAAAGATTCTTTAAATAGTAAAAAGCATGTTAGCTAGAAAAAAATACCATCGCGTCTGCAACAATCAATATTGCGCCGCGATGCAAGCCTCTTAGTCCCGTAATGAGATGCATCACGGGCGCAAGAATTCCTGTGGCAAAATCACACATTTTGCTTCCTCTTTCATCACAAATTTCACCAAGTGCCTATTTCTTCCTTGTTTTGGATTTTTGCTTTTTCTTCACACTTTTGGTCAATGTTCTTCATAATTTATTCGATGTTCATCGTAAAAATCACATAATGACGATTTTCATTATAGACCCAAGGTATAAAATGAATTCATATGCCAAGAGCAAGGTAGATTCTTTGATCTCCATTTTTCACTACACTCATATAGAATCTTGAACTGACTTGGGCGTTGGAGTTCAAACCATGCAGATCCACTCCGCACCACCGTAAAAGAGATTATAGCCACCGTTTAAGACCATCAATTCTTCAATTGCATCAATTTTTGGTTCTCGAACGGAACTATGGCACCGTATGTAGGAAACGACTTCTGATTTCGACGATTTCCATAATTTTAGATTTAATCTCTGATTTACCAGTTCGTAACCTCCTTAGATCACCAAATCAAGAACAAAGAGACTTCTAATTCCTATGATTTCCATGAATTCACTTTCGCTTTCCAACTCCCTAGTTTGCAACATCCTTAAATTTTAGAATCGAAAAACGCTCATAAGCGAATACATAAATCTATCGCAATTGATTTCAGTCGATCAATGTTTCAATTACAATTTCTCAAAATTCTAGATTTATGATTCTCTTGAGAACTCCATAAAGTAACTGAAGTAAGAATTTCAGATCCTGGTCAAGGGTTACGTTGGGGGATAAAGGCAGTTTCTGTGAAAATCATGTCAGAGGTTCATGATCCTTCATCTGATCTAGGATCAGTTGAAGTTCCTTTCACTAACATTATATTATCTGAGGCAACATTGAAGATTCAATGAGTTCATAGTTAATGTCGCCAAGATACGACAAGTTTGTACTTAACGTCAAGCGCAAATCAAATTTTGTGGCAACTTCTATAGTTACCAAAGAATCTTCGGTTAGTGGACGAGCCTACCTCATGTTAAATTCAATGTTCTCCTTATCGCTTGGCCCATTCCTCTCTCGGAAAGCCAGCCCATGGGCATTGTATTAGGGACAAAAACATCAAAGCACATAAACATCATTCTCGGGCGGCACTCCCAGATTGGATAAATTGACAAGAAAATCTTTGGGGTCGAACCAGCAAAAGTGAATGAGTCTCGACGAATATAAGCCAGAAGGAAAGGTATCGCAGATTTTGAGGGTGTAAAAATCAGTCGGTGGCTACCTCCAATCCACACCCAACATTGGCGTTCCAGAGGAAAGAATAAACGAGAAGAATGGTCCAAGCTCCAGCCAAAAGTCAAGGAGGCAAGTCTCCCAAGAAATTTCATCCATATCCGACCATCCTTATGTGTCCAGGGAAAGCCGAACATTCAGTCAGATTGCCCCTAGGCAGACCTTCGGACACATATAGACTACTTGAGATAGATACCCATTATGAAGTAAAAAAGAAGCGAGAAGTTTAAGCCCGGTGTTCAAAACGCACCTTGCTGGAGCACTCAACAAAGGCAACCCCAGGATTCTAAGCTTTCAACGGTCATCCTCAAGCCATGTCCCTAGTGAAGTCAACTACCCAACAACGCATCGGTGGGCAAATACAAAGTGGGGTGCTTTGACATCTCGTATAATAAAAAAAGACCTCTTGAAAATGAGAAGTACACTCTAGAGCTTTGAAAAAGGACATATGTCAAGACTCGGGATGACGTCCATCCACAAAGGGTTATCATTGAAGGTTTGTATATCCAGTCAGCATGGAAAATCTAAGTCCTTCAGGCAAAATTGTATACAACCCGACTGATGAGACTATAAGTCCCTCAAACAAGGCATTCAACCTACTTGGATGAGACTTCTATCGAGACATCATACAAGACTTGCGATTAAGTTTCTCAAGATGGATATATGTCGGGCCTCTCAAGTGTGATTCTTGAGTATGGTCCCTCCCGAAGAGACACTGACTCCTTCACGAAAGAGTTTAGTTAGCCTGGAGAATCTATGTTCATCCTGCATAATTGTATATAGCCCGACTGAATAAACCATAACTCCCTCAGGAGAGGCATTCGACCTACTTGGGCGGTACTTCCATTGAGCCCTCAGGCAAGAATTATGATAAAGTCTCTCAAGTTGGATATCTGTTATGCCTCTCATGTGTGATTCTTGAGTTTGGTCCCACCCGAGGAGACACTAAGTCCCTCAGGCGAGGAGTCGAACATCTTATTCGTATTGCCCTATAGCGCGACAAGGATCTTTGTCATGAAGTTCAACATGTAAAGTATTGCCTCAAGGGGAGGTAAGGATCTTCGTCATGAAATCCAACATATAAAATATTTCCTTAAGGGGCAGCAAGGATCTTCATCATGAAGTCCAACATAAGAACGTTGCCTCAAGGGGCGACAAAGATATTCGCCATGAAGTTCAGCACAAGGAATATTTCCTCGAGGGGCCTAAAAGATATTCTCTATGAAGTCCGACACATAAAATGTTGCCTTGAGGGGAAACAAGGACCTTCTCAACGAAGTCCAACACATAAAATGTTGCCTCAAGGAGTGGAAATGATCTTCTCCATGAAGCCAATCACATAAAATGTCTGAAGAAATATCCCTGTGGGAAATAAATCACTCAAGAATTGTTCATAGGTGCATATAGATGATATTTATTAGAGAATTACAAATAATTTGATTGTAATAATATCTAAGATGGAGAACATTCCAGGTTCTGAGTTGTAGCAGTCCTTCCAGTTCCTGTAACTTGTATGCTCTATGAGGAAATTTCTAAAATATATGGTACGGTCCCACCCAATTAGTTGTAGTTTTTCCTGCTGCGCGGGTAGGACCACTTTTTTCAAGACTAGGTTGCCTTCTTGCATTTCTCTCGGTTTGACTATGGAATTCTATCTTTTGGCGGCTCTGTGTTTGTAAGCAAACTTTCGAACACGGGCAACCTCCCTCAATTTTTCGATCAGGTCTGCCACACACTTCAATCTTATCTCATTTTCTTCTTCATTGAATTGGGATCTTCGCCACGAGGGCGTGTCAATCTCCACATGTCGCATGGCGCCCGCTCTGTAGACCATGGAAAACGGGATTTCCTTGGTGGTGGAATGCGGAGTGGTGTGGTATGACCATAATAACTCATGAAGTAGTTCCTCCTATAATCCATTCGAATCGTCAAACTTCTTCTTGAGTCCCTTCAGAATTACTTTGTTTCTTGCTCGGCTTGACCGTTGGCGTGAGGGTGTATAATGTACACAACATTTGTTTGCACTCTCAAGTCTTTGCAAAATTCAGTGACCATAATACTGGAAAACTGGGTCCCATTGTCAGAGACAATGGCTCTAGGAAGTCTGTATATGCACATAATCTCTTACCAATAGAAATAGAGCACTCTCTCCACTTTGATTTTGGCGACAACCACTGCTTCTATCCATTTGGAGAAGTAATCAACTCATATTATCAGGAATTTCAGTTGGCCCAATGCCAAGGGGAACGAGCCCAAAATGTTCATGCCCCATTGATAGAAAGGCCAAGGCAAAGTCATCGACCAAAGAAGCTCTACAGGGGTGTGGTGAAGGTCAGCACGTCTTTGACATTGATCACACCTTTTAATAAAGGCGATGCTATCTTTCATTAGGTTAGGCCAATAATACCCTGCCCTTAACTATTTGTGTGCGAGGGCTTTTTTGCCAATGTGGCTGTTGTAGGCACCCTTATGTACCTCCACAAGAACCAGGGCAGTTTCATGCTCGCCCAAACATTGTAGCATTAGAGAAGCCCTCCCTATTTTGTATAGTTTACTATAGAGCAGAATGTACTTGGCATCCCGTTTCTAGATCCTTCTTGCTTTTCCCTCGTCTAGTGGAAGTTTGCTAGACTGCAGATAACATAGTATGGGCGACATCCAGCTAGATTCTGGGAAAACTTCCAGGGAGTACACCTCGTCTACCTCAATTCTAAAGGAGGATATAATCTCCTGGATAACTGTTTTATTGAACCACACCGTCTTTGATGTGGCTAACTTGAACAGAAAATGTGTTATACAGTTTTGCTTACAGGGAACATGCTATATTTCAAATGAGGGTAAGTGAGATGGTGGATTATGTACCTTTCCCAGAGACTTGGTTGGAAACAAGATGTGAGTCACTTTTGGCCTTCAATCTGAAGACTTACATCTTTAAGGCAAGGATCATTCCGACGACGAGTGCCTCATACTCTGCCTGATTGTTGCTGGTAATGAACTCAAACTTTAAGGCTTGCAAGAGTATTTCGCCAACTCATTCTAGGACTATCATGGCGCCCCTCTTTTTTACGTTGGAAGTGCCATTTACATATATCTCTTATTCTAAAGGCATATCTTCATCTATACGCGAGCTGAATTCTGCCACGAAATCTGCCAGAGTTTGTGGCTTGATGCTTCTCCTTGGGACATGTTGAATATCGTATTCTGAAAGTTCCACTGCCTAGGATACCATTCTTCCTGCTAAATCATGTTCCTTCAAGACTTGTCGAACATGAAAGTTGGTTTTTACTAGGATCTTGTGACCCTAAAAGTATGGTATCAATTTCCTTACTGCAACGATGAAAATTAGCCCTAGTTTCTCAATATTATGATAGCGTACTTTGATGCCTCTGAAAATCTTGCTTACAAAATACATATTTTTTCCCTCCTTATCTATATCGTGGACAAGGGCTGAGCTTATCGCCTGATCTGTGATCGAGCGGTAGAGGAGTAATAACAACCCATCTCTCGGGAAAGTTAGAATAAGGGGTGATGTGAGGAAATTCTTGACCTTGGTTAATGTCTCCTCACATTCATAGGTCCATTTAAACCTATCATTATTCTTTAAGGCAATGAATAAGAGAAAGGTTTTGTCGTCTGCGTAGGAAATGAAACGTGATAGAGAGGCGAGGAAACCTGTGAGCTGTTGTACTTCCTTTACGTTAGTGGGGCTTCTCATGGTGATAACTGCTTAGCACTTATCTAGGTTAGCCTCGATGGTCCTCCGTGTCAGCATAAATCCTAAGAATTTATTTGACTGAACTCCGAAAGAACACTTGGTGGTGCTTAGGCGTATATCATATCTCTTGAATGATTGTAGGATATCCTCCAAGTCTTCTGCTTGGCTGCACCCATTGATAGTCATAACTATCATGTCGTCGACATAGACTTCTAGGTTTCTCCATATTTGGCATGCGAAGACAACATCCATGAGCCGTTGGTAGGTGGCGCCAATATTCTTAAGGACGAAAGTATGACATTCCAGTAGTAGTTGCCATGATTCAACATGAAGGCTATTTTGGGTGTGTTCAGGGGATCCATATGAATCCAGTTGTAACCTGAGTATGCATCCATGCAGCTCAACATACGGTAGCTTGATGATCCATTGATGAGGCAATTGATGTTTGGAAGCGGGTACGGATCTTTAGGGCATGCGGCGTTTAGGTCGGTAAAATCTACACACACACGCCACCTGTTGTTAGCTTTTTGTATTAGAACCACATTGGCCACCCATGTGAGGTATTTTGTTTTCGTGATGAATCTGACGTCAGATAGTTTTCCCACCTCTTCATTAGCGCCGACCCTCTTTTCCTCGCCAACTTTCCGCTTCCTCTGTGCCATTGGTCTAGCAGAAAGGTGGATGGTAAGGCGATGACTAACCACTTTGATGTATATTCCTATCATGTCAGAGGGAGCCCAAGCGAACAAGTCGACATCCTTAATGAGTTGGTCGAATAATTCTCGTTCTTTCTCCGTGGACAACAAAGTACCTATCTTTGTCACCTGATGGGTGTGAGAACCCGTATGAACCTTCTTCAACTCCTCTGTGAGCATGAGCCTCTCTACTTCCACACCTAGTATGAGGTCCCAACACTCTAAGTCAGCATCTGGAACTTCAGAAGGAGGGACATCAACAAGGGCGAGCTCTTTTCTAGCTGTCTCTAGGCTACTTTGATAACATTATCAACCTTCTTGTCGGTCTCCTCAGATTGTACTGACTCGCCCATCAGAGAGCGGATATTTCGAGATTAGGTACATGGTGAACACGATTGCTCCCAGGGAGTTGATAGTCGGTTGCTCTAGAATAATATTGTATAGTGATATGGCGTCTAAAATCAGGTAGCTGATAGCAACCACCTTGGTGTTCTCTGCCTCGCCACATGTGTTTTCCTGGGTTATGTGGCCCATTATTTGTACTTGTTTGCCTGATAACCTTGTCAAAGGACCACTGAACAATTTCATGTCATTCGGGTCGAGTTGTAGTTTCTAGAAGGTGTCCAAAAATAGGATGTCAGTACAGCTGCCTGGATCTCTTAAGACACGCCTGATATCCTAGTTACCGCATTGTACAATGATGACCAATGGATTATCGTCGTGAGGATTAATGTCGAGAGCATCCTTCTCGGAGAATATGATGTTAACCCCTATTTTCCCTTGAGAGCTACTGGGGAAGCCAAGGGATATTACATTTGATGCGAACACCTACCTTGTGTATTTCCTACGAGAAGATATAGAGTTACCTCCACCTATGAAACCTCCAGCGATGAGTATTTGTGTTGTAAGTTATGATTTTTTAACCCATCTTTAGAGAGGATATATGAAGGGAGTTAGAGTAGAAGTGTGGCCCATATTAGTTTTACCAGGGTCCCATGGTGGGCGCCACTATACTGGTAAAAAAATACAGGTGTGTGTGTGTGTGTTCCCCCTATAAGGGCAGAGAGATTCAGAGGCCTTAGTAGATGTATAATGTTGTATGATGGTTATGGATTACCCACAATAGTGAGAAGCCTTGTATGACAGTGTTTTATGGTGGTTTTAAGAGTCTTACTCATGTGAGGTGAGAAGCTCTGTAAATGATTGATGGGCTTAGGTGTAAGCTTCAGTGGAGTGTGATCATATGAGAGATAATTTTGATAAGCGTTATGCTTTAGGGTGTAATGATCTGTATAACTTAAGATCTTTCATTTCCTCCTATAGTGAGATATATTTATAGATGCCTCTAGAACCTAAAATTCTCTTGGGAAGGGTCACCGTCCACTTAGTTAATGAAGGACTGTTAAATCCCCATTTCCTAGGAAGTCGTGGGTCAGTTATTGACCCTGACTTCTCTTTGCACCAGAAACGTCTTTTTCTCATATTTCCCATGATTGTGCGAAAGGAAGGTCATGAGGGCAAGGCGATACCTCCCCTCGAGAAACATGTTATTGTCGCCTCTCTTGGGGCGTCCTCTAGCCACCGCCCTAGGAGAGTCCCCTTGCAAATATACACTACTTTTCCAAAATGAGAAGAATGACGAAAAAAATTCTTCTGAAACTTATTATTAAAATGAAATTGTTTGGGTGAAGATAACTTAAAACTAGAGTGCCCAGGTGTCCTAAGCGGTTGTGCCATAATTCTTTGGATTAAGCGAAAAATTCGGTGAGAAGTTGCTAGTGGTTGGTCTTGTGGTAATTTGATAGAGGACACCCGAGCTATCATATCTCATTAAAACCAATAATTGGAATATTATGACCACTATCGATAGTAATATTATTGTTCATATTAGAATAAGATGTGGGATTACTTCCATTTGCAGTGATGTGAAAAGTGACTCTGGTATCCATGTACAATTGATCATTAAAAAGAGACATAAGTATAATATGTATCATAGTTTAAATGATGCTTGATGCATATGATGGTTAGACGTCAGTTGTTGATGTGACTGTCATATGAGCTTGCTAAAGATTAGACCAAATAATTCTTAGTTAGTGATGAGAAGTAAACTAATTCTGCCAATTTTGTGTTATTGGGTGTTGACATAGTGGCATGGCCCAAGGTTGCCACATAGTATCCCATGGTTTAAAGACCCAATGTTGTTGTTGTGACGAAAATGGCGGCCACTATTGATGTTGTGATTGGTTGCCGCTACCTCAGCCTCAACCCTTTGCCAGAAACACCATGACCATTGCCTCTACCGCTGTTAGAGGGTGCACTATTACGTCCGCCAAAATAGTTGTTTCCATTTTGTCGTTATGTTTTTTATGACGAGAAAAAATTCCAACAGAATTATCATATTGGGATGTGAGAAACACAATGTTGCCAGTGATGGTTGTTTCCTTTTTCACCCTTACCATTTCCTCTAAAACGTATCTCCATGTCAAATATATGACTCGACGATGGCATAAGCATCAGTTAATCTAGAAATAAGATGGAGTGCCAATTACTCATTATATACAAGAACACCAACATTGGATAATTGATCAAAAAGTGATTTTATATGTTGACAATACGATGAAACATTAGAAATTGCTCTATCTATATTTGTGAAAATTCTTGTTCCTAATGGAGTGCTCTTGAAACCTTGTCAATTTTTTAAAACAATCGGTTCCAAGTAATTTCAGTCGTTGAATCACGTTCGACGATTGTCTTGAGCAAGTCATCAGATATAGTATCATAAATCTATTATAGGACAAATACATCAACACACGACTAAATTTTTGGATCAATTTCTATGAGAGAATGATCGATCATATCATCTCTGTATGAAGGAATGATATGGTCAATGACTTCGTAGGCTTTTGCATGCATCTTAAAGAGTTATGACCATTTATTGCATTGATTCTTTTCCATATCTGGCCTAACTTTGATGATGTTGGTGATTTTCAGAATAATGGAGGCAAGATGGGGGACAAGAGTATGGAGTTTGAGTAAAGACCAAAGAGAATTTTAGTTGTGACGAAGCAATTAGAAATGGAGGATTAGATTCAGCCATGAGGTAGAAGGAAGCAGTTGGAGAGGGAGGATCAGATTCTTACATAAGGTAGGAAGAAGTCAATTTCAACCGACGACTATGAAAAATGAGAAAAAGCGATTTTCAACGACGAAAAATAAGAGTTGAGTTTAGAAAGCAAACCTTTTTAATTCCATGTAAAATAAGTATTTGCCTTAGGTATATCATTGCATAAGCATTTATATACACAAAATATTACTAAATAAATACATTTTATATTATTTATTTATTAAATCAATCTCATTAATAATAAAAAAATTATTCATATGATTCAATAACATCTTGATAATCAAATTATTCTTGAATATATACAACAAAATATGCAAAGAAAAATATTATCTTACAATCATTTTAAAACAAACTAAATTAATTAATCATTCAAACTAAATAATTAAGATCACAATAAATAATAAAACTCTCACTAAATTTTTTCAACGGGATAGATTTTCTAAATATCTGAAATACTAGTGTACAGTTCATGTTTTATGCATTTAGTGCATTTTGGTTTAACCATTTTGACCAAAATTCTCAAAAGGCAAAAAAAAAGTTTGTGGTTCCCACTTTTGAAATTCCAAAACCAGTAAACCATAGTCAAATACTTGACACAAAGGCTATATCAGTAATTTCACCCATAGACTAGCACCTACAACACTTTCCAGATACACTAGGCATTACACTGAAAAAAGAAGGGTATTTTAGTCTTTTCAATGGTCCCCTCCTTATGTTCTGTCTGAGACAATGATTTTCCGTTCAAGAATGGCTTGCATAGTTGGCAATGTCCTTCTTCTCCTTTACCTTACCACACCCATGGATCCGTACTCTTAAACCTGCTTCTGTTCACTCTTTTTGTTCCTTCTCTTTGGCAGTTAGTTAAGCCGCTCCAATCCACCCACCCACCTACTTTCTCTCTCTGACTACTCTAAAAATCTCATCTTTTTTTCATTCTCTCTCTTCATTCCTTCATTTATTGCTTCCCTTTGCATTCATTCAATCCAAAGTTCACATTTTCATTGGTTTCAGAAGGAGTTATTAGGAGATAGAATAAAGGGTCTTTTTGTGGGGTTTGGAAGATGCCTCTGGTGAGGTTGCAGGTGAGAAATGAGTTTGGTTTGGGGGTGCCTGAACTCTATAGAGATGTTAATAGAGAAGACCCTAAAGCTGTTCTTGATGGTGTTGCTGTTGCTGGACTTGTTGGGATCTTGAGACAACTTGGTGATCTTGCTGAGTATGTTTGAATTTTGATTCTTTCAGTTTTTTTTGTTCCTTTTCCAATAGTAGTTGCAATTTTTTTACCTTTCTTAGTTGTTGGGGAAATGGGTCTGGTTAATTTCTCTTGTTTCGAGTGGATTGGAGCTTTGGAGGTTGTGGATTGGTGAAAAAGTTGATTTTGGAAGTGACTTAATGTGGCTCTTTGGCTTAATTGTTGTTCAGAAAGATGTCCCTTTTCTTAGGTTTTTGGGCCAAATTTCAGTTGGTGAACTAAAAATTTCTCTTTGACTTTTTATTATTTCTTTTTGTAGACAATTATTAGTTGCATACAGCTATACCTTGGTTATACTTTAGATAATCACTCAAATTATTTTGGCTTCTCAACACTCTGAGTGGTTCACCAGGTGCAAGTTGCTCCAATTATTTTGACTTATGAGGAATGGATTTGTGTAAAAATGCTTTCTTGCTCTAATATTTTGATTCATTATTTCTTCCATTTTGCACTTAAGCAAAACATCGGTAGAATGCATCGCGTATATCCTTTCTTGAAACCTTATCCTTGATGCCTTAGAAAGTTGCATAATGATGGGTAGAGGTTATTCTTAGTTTGGCTTGATATAAATCCTGGTTCAGGAGGGTCTGTGTTTTCTGTCTTAAAAACAATGATGCGTAGATATGATACGTATTTGATATCAGAATATGATTATTCTTGAAAAAGGTTGTTCGCGTTGAAAATGTTTTAGGCCTATAGAATAAAATTATGCATCGAAGTGTTGTAGTACTGACTAGAAATTATAATGCCGAGTTGGTAATTGCATGTCATACTGAGTTTATAATGAAATAGTTCCTGATGATTGTGACATTTTCTTTATGCTTCTTAAGACCTTGTTCTTGTTATGAATGGTATTTGGTCTTAAGTAGTTTAGTTTAGTTTTCTTTCTGTTATTTTTGTTCATGTTGAATTTTACCGATGAAACTTTTTTGAAAATGTAGTTTTGCAGCAGAGGTTTTTCATGGTCTGCAAGAGCAAGTCATGACAACGGCTTCTAGGAGTCATAGATTGATGATTCGTGTTCAAAACATTGAAGCTTCCCTACCTCCCTTGGAGAAAGCTGTATTGGCACAAACAAGTCACATACATTTTGCCTACACCGCCGGTATGGTTAATTTAAGCTACGATCTCATCCTGCATGTGAATTTACTGGAAATATTAGCATTTATGCTCAGAACGAAGCTAATTAACTCTAACCTGATTTAGAAAATATTTGAGCAAACAAGTGGCAAATAATGGAACATTACATTATTAAATGGTTATGATTTTGGTACTCGGACTATATAGTATAGGAGCTCTTAATGAAAACCAGTTTCGTTTCAGGTTGCGAATGGCATCCACGTATAAAAACTGCTCGAAATCATTTCATATACAATGACTTGCCTCCTTTTATTATGGATTCATATGAAGAATGTCGTGACCCACCACGAATGCACTTGCTTGATAAGTATGTTGAATTTCCTTCGATTCTATGTTGTTTTTTCTGTTCGAGAATATTTAGATTGGTTAAATACTAAAGCATAAACAGTTGATTAGTTTCAAACTTCTTTGGACCGGTATCCTGCGTAAATTAAGTGTTCTGTACTGGTTATTGAAATATTTTGTGTGTCAATCAGATTCGATACTGGTGGCCCAGGATCTTGCTTCAGGAGATATTCCGATCCAACCTTCTTCAAGAGAGTATCAGCAGTTTCAGAAGAACGGTACTCTGAGAAGACTGAAAAGGCTAGGAAATCCCGTAAAAGCAAGGTACAATAGCGATCCATGCATTTCAGTGGGAAGATTGTTTTTAACCAAGTTCTGTTCCTGAAAGAAGCATATTTCTTTGGAATGATAAAATATTTTTGCTTATATGAAAAATGTTTACAGAAGAGACGGGCGTCACGGAGGAACAGCGAACTTTTGAGGGGCGAACAGATGCACAGAAATAGTGGCAGGTATACTTTCTGCGTCTACTGTATAAGTACTTATGGTATATGTATTATATATTTAAAATCATACTTACATAGTGTACTGACTATGCAGAATGCAATTTATTTCTCCCTCAATCAATGGCCGAAGCTCATCACAAACAGCCTCTACAATAGACATGACCATGAAATCGGATTTGGAAGATCGTTCAAATTCTTTTGATTCAAAATCTGGTGCTGGCTACATTGAATGTGTTTTCCATCCAAGCAATTCTATGCAACCTGATGAACAGGATTGCGAGGAACCATCCTCTTCAAAGTTGACGCAGAAAACCGAGACTCTTAAGTCAGTATCTCCTCCTATGGATGATAATATTTCACACGATTCATTGGAAAAGCAAGTTGCATCTTCTTCATCTGGTGTTACTTGGGATGAAAAGGAAGAGATATTGGAATCCAATATTCAAGCCTGCGAGACAGATAAAACTCCAGAGAGGCTTGTGGAAAAACAAAACTCGGATATGCATGTTAATGAGGCTGTTAGCGTAGCAAATATTAGTTACAATGATATTCTATTTAATGAAGAAAGAAACCTGAAACCAGTCTTCAGAGAGATTCAAACCGATGATATCGATAGTGAGCCTGATAATGATAATTTCATGGATGCTCTTAACTCAATTGAATCAGAATCAGAAGTTGATTTTGACTATGAAACAAAACGAGAGGTGCAGCGAGTTGCCTCACATGCTACTTGTGAAATGGTTGAAAATGGAGGCACTCAATCTCCTAATTTATTTGACAATGATATTCCTGACTCGCTACAAGAAAATCCTCCTCTCATGTCTGAGTCACATGCTTCTAATTTGGGGTCAGCAGCTACACCAAATATTCTCGATATTGAAAAGGTGACCAGAGACACTGTTTTCTCAAACGACGAAGCAATCGATGATTTGCATGAATCGCCACAAGAAATTCCTCATCTCACATCAGAACCACATGCATCTGATTTGGACCCTGCGATTCCATCTGATGATCCTTGCCGCAAGGAAACGTTCGGAATTTTTCCTGACACGCTACCAGATATTCCTCCTCTCACATCAGAGCCACATGAATCTAATTTGGGATGTGCGAGTCCATCAGATGTTTCTGCCAGCAAACAAATATCCAAGAGTGAAGCTGATTGTCATTCGTCTGAGAGTCCCATCTCTGAAAGGGATCCTCATACACATGATAATTTTGCTTTAGATCACTTAGTAGGGACTCATACGTCCACTGATTCTCCTACTGTTAATGATACAGTGTCAGCGCCCATCAATACTGATACAACATTTTCTGGCTCAAAATTACCAGATGAAAAAGCCGGGAAGATCAATAACATCTTCAAATATGAAGACACGCATAAAGAGTCTTTCAGCGATAATTCGGTTAGGTTCTGGACAAATGGTGGATTATTAGGACTTGAGCCATCAAAACCTCCTGACTTTACCATGTCAAGTTCCTTAAACCAAGGGTCTTTGATATCGAATAATGAGATGAATGGTGGTTCACTTGGCAATTCAATGCAAAAAAGCAACGGTTCAACTTACAAAGAGGGACATGAATCATCAGAAAAGGTTACTCAACAGATTCTAAAGGAATCAAGTTCTAGGTATGATGATCAGGCTTGTACATCTGAAAATACTTCCCGGGGTTCTCAGCAGAGTAATGGTCACACTAAGAGAAGCATTTTGGCGGAAGGTAATGTTACTGCACCTGGAACTGTTCTCTCGGCAGCAGCTGACACAAAGGATTGTGCTGAAACGGACCTGAAAAATGGTGAAAACTCGTCACAGGTGTTTGGACTTGGTCATAGATTATTAATAAAAAGCTTCAACCGCAAAGTTTCGTTTGACGAAAAATCTGGACCTTATGGTTCTCTGAAATCTGTTATATTGGAACAGAATGAACAAAATGCCATTGTAAGACAGCCGCATCTCGAGACAACCTTCAAAGAGAAAGTTAGTTTCAGATACCCTATAGATTCACTCCCTCCTTCACCGCCACTCGAACATATGAAAATATCTTTCCAACCTCTCAGTGGACTTGAGACCTCCAAGCTAAAACTGCAATTTCCCGACGGAAGTAATCATCATGAAAGTATAACAGATATGTTTCCTTCGTTCCAATTGGTACCAGAATCCTCCATTCCTATGGACGATTCAGGCTCTCACTCCGACGGTGACGACACGTTCTGTAGATCATCTCCTTGTGCATCATATGATTGTCATACCCCTCGCTCGGACTATGACTCTGATCAGTGGGAGTCCGATGAAACTCCCGAAAGCAGTGACCATGGTGGCATACATGATTCTCCTCACAGAAGCTCATCAACTGAATCTATTTTAAGCACCAAAGAACATGGCAGAATGTCCAATAACGACACTGACGTAAAAGACGATCATACGAATCGCGTGGAATCTTCCTTATCCGGGCCGATACTTGATTTTCCATGTTTTGACAATGTGAATCCCGTACTTGAGAAAGAAAGCAATACACATCATGAACACAATAATGATGTCACGTCGCATAATTATGCAGAGCCTACTCGACCACCACCACCTCCTCCTCCGGTTCCTCCAACACAATGGAGAGTCCCAAAACCACAGTTGGACAAGTCAAATGAGATACAAAATTCTATATCCGAAGATTCCGAACGAGTCAGTGCTCAAACTCTTCCAGAATCTACTATCTTCCAACAACCTAGGCATACCGAGGTTGAGCAAATACAACATAATCAAGACGAGCACGAGTCTTATGATACTGTTATACATAGATTGAAGGAAAAGGTACTAATTTGGTCTTGATACCTCTTTATTTCTCAGACATTGCATTCATTTAATTTAACCACGACGGATAACAGAATCTTTCAAAATATTCATCGTGTTCTGTCTTTCCTGCAGCTGGGTCCGCAGAGGTTGAATAGTCAGAAGGAAGTAAATCAGTTGAGAATGGGACATGAGACAGATGAAAGAGAAGATTTCCTTTATCAAATCAGAACCAAAGTAAGTAATCATTGTATAATCTCAACGATTAACCGGCAAACATTCATTTCCGTCCTCCAATTCGTCAAGTTTTAGAAGTTTCTATATAAACTTAGCATTATGTTGCAAAGTAACAAATCTAACTTCTACATTACTCTACCATTAATTGGTTCAGTCCTTCAACCTGAGGCCTACAGTAACAGGAAAGTCGAACACTTCAACAGCCCCCACTGCGAACGTCCAAGTTACAGCAATTTTGGAGAAAGCAAATGCAATCCGTCAGGTATTTCGCCGTTTTTCTTTCTCCCAATTGTTTCCGACGCTTACATTTCATATCTAACTTTGCATCCATAATCAACAACCACGCAGGTTGTCGCGAGTGATGAAGGCGAAGACGACGACGATGATACCTGGAGTGATACATGATTTCTTTTTCCTCTTTTTAAAATTCTTTTAATTTTCATACATGAGTAGAGTCATTGCATGAGGCTTTGTTGTATGTAAGCATGCATGTGTGAATAAATCATGTCTATTTTTGTTATTAATAGTGCAGTAGTGGTTAGTTTCCTTAATCTTCATTACCTTAATATGAGTTTATATGTCTTCATTAGCTTTTTTTGCTTTGAATCTTTATGTAGAATTGATGAAAAAATTTCTGAATATTATTTCGAAAATAACGAGATTACAATAACTGATAACTGAATTGTTTAAATAGACTACAAATTGTCTAATCAAATGATTATGAAATTATAAAATTAAAATTATATTTACAAAACTTTATAAGTTGACTAAATTAGTTTGAGCCATTTTGTGTTTTAGAGATAACAGAGTCATTTCATTCCTAACAAAAAGGTCATTTGAAAACAGTGATAATCCGGCTGTTTGTTTTAATAATGATTTTTATAGGGTAATGTAGGACCTTATTGTTTTAGTTTTAAAAAAATAGATTTTTCTTTGTATTTTTAAAAATGAATTTTGTAAAATTGTTTTTTTAAAATATTACAGGTTTTTGTATATTCATTTTTTTATAAATTGCAAGATTAATTTTTATTTTTGAATCAAAGAAAATATATTATATTCAAAAACTCAGTGTACACAAAGTGACCCCAAAGGTCCAACCACCAAAAGACTAATTACATTAACATATGAGCTATCTTAGGCCTTAACTTTATATTTTTCCAACTCCTATAAACCACATTATCAATTATATTTCTAACTAAACTAGTAATATCTTCTTTCTTACCAAAAACAATAGAATTCCTATAACTCCATATACCATAAACCGTTTCCGCTATAGCTATTCGCAAGAGGGCTGCTCTCCAACCCTTGCCCTTAACCTTGTTAGTAGCCCAAATCAATTCCTCATCCCACTTCAAAGGAGTGTGCTTAATGTCCATCCACTTTAGCTCTTCATTCCAAACCATATTGGACTGGTCACAACAAAAGAATAGATGGTTCAAGGTTTCATCTTCTGATTTGCACATTCCACAGACGGTTTCCTGTATCATTTTAAACCTATACAACCTTGCCTTTGTTGGCAGTTTGCCATGACAAGCAAGCCAAAGGCATAAGACAGCCCTGGGCCTAGCCGAGTTGTACTTTATCAAGTATCTCCAAGGAACCCTATGGCCATCATCTATCAAAGCTGCATACAGAATAGAGGATTTGAATTTCTGAGTTTCCACCATATTGTCCCACTGCTGCTGCACCTTATCAATACTATCGGTTTAATTCATTATACCCTTTAACACCCATGAATGATGGATCTTCAAATCAAATTCCAATACATTTTTTCCTTTGAAATAGTATGTATGAATCCATCGAACCCAAAGATTATCCGACTTCATACAAAGATTCCAAAGACACTTCAATAACAAGACTTGATCCCAAACAGACAGGTTAAGAATGTGTAATCCACCCTGAGCTTTAGGTTTACAGGTAGTTTTCCAAGCCACATAGCTCTTTCTCTTTACCTCTTTACCACCACTCCAAATAAAACTTCTACATATGCTGTCTATTCTATGAATTACTCCTTGAGGCAAGAGGAAGCTCTGCATCCAATACTGAGTAATAGCACTCAAGATACTTTGCACCAGTTGAACTCTACCAGCATAGCTCAAAAGTTTTGCAGACCAATGATGCACTCTACTCACAATTTTGTCAATAAGAGGAAGGTAATGACAAATATTCAGCTTTTTACTAGACAGAGGAACTCCTAAGTACATTATAGGTAGTTTACCTTCTTGGAAACCAGTCATTTTCAACAACTCAGACCTGTCATTGATATCCAAGCCAACCATGAACATCTTGCTTTTTCGATGATTGATAACTAAACCTGTAGAATCAGTAAAACTATTAAAAGCCTGCATCAACATATTCACAGAGATGTTATCCCCACGACAGAACAACAACACATCATCAGCAAATGCCAGATTAGTCAGCTTCATAGATTCACACTTAGAATGGAAGTTAAAATTAGCATTCCTTTGCATCTTCATGAGAGACCTATGCATATATTCCATCACAATAACAAATAACAGAGGTGATATGGGATCACCCTGCTTTATTCCTCTTTTAGCTTGCATAAAATCTGAATGAGTGCCATTGATATTAAACTTATAAGAAACAGTGGTAACACCTGCCATGATCCAAGAAATGAACTGAGCTGGGATACCTATTTCCTTCAGAATGCTCTCTAAAGCTTGCCAGTTGACCATATCATAAGCTTTCTGAAGATCAATTTGTATCATAACCCTAGGAGTCCCTCTCTTCCTCTCATAGCCTCTGATTAACTCTGTAGCCAGAAGAATGTGGTTTTGAATTGTTTGCCCTTTAACAAATGCAGCTTGATTATGACTGATAATAGTAGGTAGCACTTTATTCAGCTTGTCAGTAAGAATTCTAGAAATTATCTTATAAAAGGTGGTACAGCCAGCAATGGGTCTAAACTCTCTAACATACTTGGCACAATTACTTTTGGGAATCAAAGTAACTAAAGTACTATTAAAAGGTTTGTAGATAAACCCTTTTACAAAGTACTCTCTGACAGCCCCAATCACATCATCTTTAATAATGTCCCAACTGTACTTGAAAAAGCCTGCACCATAACCATCTAGGCCAGGGCTCTTTAAGTCACCAATCCCTTTCAAGGCCTGCAAAACCTCCTGATCAGTAACAATACTCAAGAGTTTCTCACGATTCTCCAAGCTCAACTGGGGTCCCATTCTCATAGCCTCAACATCTATATGAGTACAATTATTCTCATCTTTCCCCATCAGCTGACTATAGTAATCCAAAACTTCCATTTCAATATCTTTTTGCTCATTGATGACAGTCTCGTCAACTCTACAAAGATGATTCATACTTTGATTCTGCCTGGCTTTTATGGTTGCATAAAAGAAGGAGTTGTTACCATTTCCTTTTCTTATCCAGTCCAGCTTAGCTCTTTGCAACAAAACTTTTTCCTCAAGCTCATTAAGCTGGATAACCTCCTCAGTAAGATTCTTAACAATTTCAATCTTAGTGCTGTCCATTCTATTGTCAACCAACTCAGTTTGAGCTTGCCTCAAATTATTCCTGGCCTCATTAATTTGTTGTTTCAGATTTGATAAAGGTTTACTAAATTGCCTCAAATCCTTCTGCAATCTCATAAGTTTCTTCCACAGAACCATCATAGAATTCCCACTGATGGGTTGCTCCCAACTTTTTTTCACCACATCTCTATAGCCAGGAAGATCCCTTAAACAATTTGTAAATCTAAAATGACTTTTAGGTCTTTGCTTCTTCATATTATTCTCCAAATACAGCACAACATGGTCAGAAACATTTGGAGGTAAAATTCTCAATGTAGTCTCCTTTTGAGCCTAGAACCACTCCACATTCCCCAGCACCCTGTCAATCATGGAGTAGATTGTCCCTATCACATGTTTATTAGACCAAGTATAGTAATCACCTGTACTATCCATTTCACTAAGACCAGTAGCTGTCATCATATTATGTAAATCTTCAAACTCTTTCTCAGTCACCATATTCCCACCTACACGATCGTAGGCTTTAAGGACATTGTTAAAGTCTCCTATCACACACCAAGGACCTTGGAGATTACCATACAAATGCTCCAATTCCTTCCACATAATTCTCCCCTTATCCAATTGATTATGAGCATAAACAGCAGTTTACCAGTAAGAAAAAGCACCTGCCTTGTCAAACACTCCACAATGGATGTATTGACTAGAACTCTGCATTTTCCTCACATCACTCCTGCTGTTATCCCACCCTACCCAAATTCTCCCATTCTCATGATCAGAGTAATTATCTACATAAGAAGCAGTAAAGTTAAGTTTGGCACGAATCTTCTCAGCATTCTTCTTTTTAACTCTAGTTTCAAGTATCACTGCAATATCTGGCCTAAGCTCTAAGAGGTGGGAGCTAACCTCTCTAACTTTGCCACTTTTATTTAGCCCCCTGAAGTTCCATGAAACTAACATGGTTCACTAGAGGTCCCAATTTGGTCATTCAAAACCTCAAGAACCTCAAAACCATTATTACATTTAAGAGCAATGTTAGATTCAAGAACTATACCTTTTCCCTTGTCCCTGGCAGGTGATTTCACACTATTCCACAGGCTATCCTCTTGTTCCTTTCTTTCATTTTGTTCTGCCTCATTTTCCTTTTTCTGAAGGACTTCATCAGGTGGTTTTTGTTTGACTTGCCATTTCTGTATCTTATTTGGTTCTCCACATTGATGGCCTATCTTTTGACACTTTTAGCAGAACTTTGGCTTCCATTCGTATTCCACTTGTTGCTTGATCATTTCACCATAACAATTCCTTATTTGAATCTCTTTGATCAACTCTTGTGTAATATCAACTTCCACTAAGATTCTTGCATAGGAAACTCGAAGCTTGTTAGCAGTACATTCACCCGTTACCAAAGGTTTTCCAATAACACTACCAATCTTGTTCAGGCTTTTCACTCCCCAAAGATCCAAAGGCAATTGTGGCAGTTTTACCCAAATAGGCAGCGTGCTAAGCAAATCCTTCTTCAGATTAAAAGCAGGTCTCTATTCCTTCAAAATAACAGGCATGTTCCTAATTGAATAAGGTCCCTTCATCATAACCGCATCAATTGCAAGATTAATTTTGATATCCTATAACATTAATATATATTATTAAAGATTAAAACATAGTCAAAATTAGAATTTTTGAAAAAATTGTATCTCAAAAATGATTTTCATGACAAACTATTTGAAATAGCTTTAAAATTAATTGAAATTTTGATATCCAAATTTTTTTCTTTGAGAAAATGATGAAATATCTAAAATAACATTTTAAGAATAAATATTCAAACCAAATTTTCATTTGAAGCTTTTATGAAAAGTTTTTTTTTTAATTTTTTTTATAAAATTTTGTTACACTATAAAAATCATTTAAAAAAAACAAAACAAACGGGTCCATAATTTTGTTTAAAAAAAATTTACTAATTTTTTTTTATAAAATTTTCAAATGAATATTTAGTTTGAATAGTTATTTTTAAAATTTTATTTTAGATATTTTATTATTTTATTGAAATTTTGTTTAGATATCAAAATTTCAAATAATCACTTAATTTGAAGTTATTTCAAATAATTTTTTACAAAAATCAATTTTGAAATACAATTTTTAAAAAAAATTATGATTTTAACTATCTTTTAATATTCAATAATATATGTTTATATTATAGAATATCAAAATTAATCTTTGAATTAAAAAAAAATGAATATAAAAAACTTGTAACATAATGAAAAATAATTTTATAAAATCTATTTTTAAAAATACAAATAAAAGCTTCATATTTTTTAAAACTGAAAAATAAACCAATAACTAAGTAGGCCCAGTGACGATTTTTTTTTTTACATAAATGACACTTTTTCAAAAAAATCACATAATAACTCATTTTTCAAATTATTTTCTAAAATACCTCACTTTGGGAGTGAGAATAAGTGTTGTTGTCAACCTAATTGACGACATCTCTCTAGCCCTAAGAGGAGATGTCAATTGAATTGAAGACATCATATGGTATTGTCAATTCAATTGCCAATTAGTTTGGTGAGAGTGTGTAATCAAAAATTTTTAAACATAAATAATTAATATTAATATTTAATTAAAAATAATATTACATAAACTAATGACGACGATCGGGTTGGTCATACTGGCCTCCGGTTCCACATCCCCTGCTACTCTTACTTGCTGTCCTCGTTACTTTTGTTGTTGATTCACTCTAGGTGTTTGAGGATTTGAAATCTTAGAAATATCCTCAGTAGTATTTCTAAAATGTTCTTGCATTTCTAAGAAGTCTTGTGTGTTGAAATTGAATTCGCAACCGATGTCAGAATACTTAAAATGTAATGAAGGATCATTGATGTGTGACTTGGATAATTAAAGAGAAACATTGATATGTCGATGCTATATAGTGCAAAATAAGCAATGTTCAAATATTCTTATGGGTATGCAAAAATATCTGGTTACGGGATGAAAATATATAACCATGGTTGTCAACCACTTGTACGTCCCATACCTGACAAGACTCAACCTCACCAGCCCTTTTTTGGTCTGCAGCTTTATCTATCTATCTATCGCTTTGCCTGCAACAGTGTCATACCTTCTCTTGTATTTCTTCCGTCCCATAATGAGTTATTTATTTAAAATAATAAGTTGTTTCAAAATAAATGACTCATTTCAATTTATGATACAAATTAATTCTTTATTTTCAATTTTACCCTTTAATTATTACCACTTTCATCACTTTCAATACATAATAAAAGGTACTTTAGTGAAAACACCATTCTCTCTCTTTAATTATTACACTTTTTTTAATATGTATAAATAGTTAACTGAATCACTCATTATGGAACGGAGAGAATATTTCACTACAAAAAACGGAAAAAAAAAAAAGAAAAGATTAATAACTACCAAAAATTCTGAAATTTTCAAAAATTTACAGATTATTTTGTACTGCAAATTCTAAAATTTCTTTAATAAATATTTTCACTGTTACCAAAAAAATTTAAAATTTAAAATTTACAGGACATAATTACGGCATTTTTCAAAATTTTCGATAAAATGAATATAAGGCTTTCTAAACCCAACTATAGGATGACTATAATATTTTCGAATATCTTTCAATAACATTCCTTCTTTTTGATCAAACAAAATTATTCTGAATATTAATTATAATAATAATAATAATAATAGTTTTTATTATTATTATTTTTAAATATATTTCTCACTAAAACTTAAATATAATTTTATTTTTGATTTTTAAAACAGTTTTAAATTAAATAAATTTCACAAATATTCTTTAAAATTTATACTTTTGCCAATCACGTGATTAAAAATATTATTTAGTCTAAGAAAGCATTTTTAATCATTTCAGTATAAAATATTAATTAGTAAAAAAACTAGAGACTGGAAGTGGGTTAATCTCTTTTACTGCCTTCCAAATGTATATATATCCCACGAAACTACCCACATGTGTGGCTTTATTCAACATCATTCATAAACCCTTCGCATTTTGTTTCATTTTTTAAAAAATAAATTTTATCGTATTACATATTTTAAAAAAATTTTAAATTTTAAAAAACCACTTAAATTTTATTTTATTTTAAATAAATTTTCATAATTTTTTAAAATAAATTTTCATATTTTTTTAAACTATATATTTCTCAACAATTTAGTGATTTTGACTAACTATTAATATAAGGTTTTCGCCATCATAAATAGGGTGGAGCAAATGAGAATATGGAAATGAGATCAGATTTTTTTTTTTTTTGTAAATAAAAGAGGGCATAAGCCTGGATAAATTAAAAAAAAGATAATAAGTACAAAAATGAGGGGACATAAAACCGAATCCTCAAACCTATCTAATTCTAAAATTAGTAATCTCAAGCTTGTTCCGATTGAAATCAAACACTACATCAGTGTGAATATCTGACCACCACGTAAAATTAGAAACTAAAAAACCTAAGTTAGCTAACTTATCTGCACAATGATTACCTTCCCTGTAAATATGAGTAGCCAAAAAATTGAAATCTTTTATCATAGTCATACAATGGTCCCATCTGTTCCTTAATTTCCAAGGCACTACAGATGGTTTACTGTAGGCTTTAACAAGCAGCAAAGAATCCGTCTCCAACCACAAATTGTTCCAGTTACGACTAACCGCATATTCCATTGCCAGAATAGCCCCCATGATTTCCGCAGCAAGTACATTTGACGGCGACAAATTACAAGTAAAACTACCCAAATGCTCACCCATACAATCCCTAAACATCCCACCACAAGAAGCACGAATGAGATCGCCAGCTGAAGCCCCGTCAATGTTAACTTTAACCCAACCTGGTTGAGGAGGACACCACAAGACCTCCTTCAAACTCTTAGGAATTGGAGGATGAATAGTAATTGAGAAATTCTTCAAAATCGTAAACTCAATTAAAGAGGAACTAGCAGGATACTTGCACAAATTACCAGCCAGCAGCGTTGACGATTCAATACTCGAACAGGAGGATTTCCAATGCGCTGTAACATTGCGAAATCTAGCATGGTTCCTCGCATGCCAAATAGCATGAACAATGTTTACAATAGCTACAATATTCATCAATTTACATTGTGCAGAAGAAACACGATTCATGATCCGAAAACAATCGTTCAGACAAGTAATCGGAAAATTCCAAACTAGCAAATATTGCAACCAGTTCCAAATCTTAGAGGCATAAGGACAGGTGAAAAAAATATGACCAAGATCTTCACTCTCTTTAAGATTAGATTTAGAAAGGAAGTGATTCAATTGAAGCAACTAATGCAATGAAAAATCATTGGCTTGCAAGTAGACATGTGTCAATTTTGGGCCATTTGTTTTACTTTTTTTAATAAATAATTTTTATAGTATTACATATTTTGGTATAAAAAAAATTTACAAAGAAATTTTTCAAAAAAATTTAGTGTGAATAATTATTTTTAAAATGTTATTTTAGATATTTTATTATTTAATCAATTTTTTTTTTATATCAAAATTTTAAAAAAATCACTTAATTTTAAAGCTATTCAAATAGCTTTTCATAAAAATTATTTTTGAGATACACCTTTTTAAAAAAATTGTGATTATGACTATGTTTTGATCTTCAATAATGTATATTTATATTATAGAATATCAAAATTAATCTTTTAATTTATAAAAAATAAGTTTTAAAAAAATTTATAATATTTAGAAAAACATATTTATAAAATCTATTTTCAAAAAAAAAAAAAAATTATTTTTTTAAAGCTAAAATAAACTAACCCTTCATTTATTTGCATATTTTCAAAGAAGAGAATAGTCGCGCAAATAAAATGGTAAATAACATTTTTTTAGGTGGGAAACTTTACCAAATTTATTAAGGGAGGATTTGTTTAGTAACCATTTTGATTTACCTTCCTATAGATTTTCTTAATTTTCCTTTTGAATCTTTTAATTTCTTTTAGGCTCTTTTATTTGACTATTTTTCTTTTTATCCACTTTTACTTTTCTTGGGTCAGATCTAACTCTTCTTTTATCAACTTTTTCCTTTTTTATAATATAGTAGTATTTATTTAAAAAATTAGATAATAATTTATAATAATGTATATTTATATTATTAAATGGTAAAAATAATATTTTAATTTATAGAAATAATTTTAAAATAACTCTTATTAATTAAATTAAAAGTTTTATAAAAATTAATTTTACAAATAAAAATCATTTTTAAAAGTAGAAGGAAAAAATCACTTATTAATTTAAAATGGAAGTCTTATAAAAATTGTTTTTACAAATAAAATCATTTTTAAAAGTAGAAGAAAAAAAATCACTTTTTCAAATTAAAAATAAGTGGGCCCACAGTTATTCTATACATATCCCTTCCCATACCAAATACTAATTTGTTCCAAATTATCAATAACTTAAAAAAAAAATTGTCTGAAATTATAATTTATTAAAAAAATTGTCACAAATAATAAATCACTTTACAATTCCAATGCATGATATTTTTCCCAATATACCCTCTATAATTTATTATTAATTCTTTTTTTACAATTTTTTTTATTTTTTCCATACAATATTGATTACGTTTTCTATCTAATTCGTATGAAATGTCTAAAAAATCTTAAAATTTAAGTGGATGGAGTATGTCATAATAGTTAATAGCATTGTTTTTACTTAGTAAACGTAAAAAAGAAAAAATCATAAATATATTTGGGTATAAATTGAATCTAAATACCAAATTTTCTTGAGGGACTTTTTTATTAGGAAAATTTCTACCCCTCCTTTTAAAAAGAAATTACATCTCTCTTTTACCATCACCATGTGTACTTATAAATAGTGTTAGTTAATATGCAGATTACAAACTGACAATAGAGGGAAGGAAAAATGAATCATAATCATAAGCCTTTGGTTGAGGCTAATAACAAAGGTATGCTACAACTTGTACAAATAAATTTCTTCTATGTTCAATATATTATCAATTATTATTATTTTTTTTTCATTTTTCATTTTCATTGGTTTAGAGAAAGAAATAGAGGATGCTACAAAAGCTGAAGCTGAGGAGGTTATTAATGTAAAAGTTAAAAATTCTCAAGTTTCATCAAAGAGTGCAGTTGTTTCTCTTTCTCCTGTTTCTTCACGTCGATTGGAGAATACGGAATTAGCACCATTGTGTTTTTGTCCAAAAGGAACTTGGTATATTGTTAATTTTAATCATTAATTAATCTTAATTATTTTATTTTACCATTTTTTCTTATCTTTTTATTTATTTAATTTCAGGTATGTAATTTTGGGTATCTTCTTTCTTGGTTGCATTGTGACAGTAATCCTGTTTTTTATTGATGTAGTTCATAACCGACTATTTATTACGGGATGAACTAGATTATTAGTCTCCTTCATCTTTCTCTTAACTTGATGTTTCAAGAAGTGTTTTTGATGTTAATGTATTTATGATGAATTAATAGTATTGCTTGTACTTTGTTTTTTTTTTTCCTTTTTTCTTTTTGTATATATTTTCTACTTTGCTATTAAAAAATTCATGATTTTCGTGATAAATAAACTTTATGAATTTTTTCAATAACAACTTATCTATTTGTTTCTTCTTTTATGACTAAATCTCATTGTGTAAATATTTGTTTTGAAAAGAAAATCTCATTATCAGATTATATTATATAATGTATATTACATAGTGAAAAAAAAAATCTCATTATCAGACTATATTATATAATCGTATGTTACATAATATATAGATTATGAGAAATGATATTCTTATACTTAAATCCTATACTTATATCGAATTTTATTGTTCATTAATATGATAAACATTAAAATTTTAAAAAAATATATATATATATATATATATATATATATATATATATATATATATATATATATATATATATATATATATATATATATATATATATATATATATATATATATATATATATATATATATTAAATTTTTAGATTAATTAACTTCATAATTTCATTAACTAACATTTTACCGTTTATTAATCAATTTTTTTTACTATTAAAAATTACTTTTAATATATGGATGTTTATTAACCAATTTTATAACTTTATTAATCAATTTTTACTTTTTATTAATCAACTTTGATTTCCTACTAAAACTTATTTTTAATATCTGAACATTTATTAACCAAATTCAATATTTTATTATCCAATTTTTTATATTTCTTTAATCAACTTTTTTACATTTCATTAAACAATTTTGTTTCATTACTTAAAGTCATTGTTCAAGATACTTTCCACGCGCTGTTCATAAAAAAAATATGTTTTTATTAAAAAAAAATACAATTCATCATATAAATACGATAAACAATGTATATGGTGTGTATTTTTTGTAAAAAAGATGTCAATATAGCATTGTTGATAGATAGACGGTATACAATATAATGTATGGTTATACAATATTTTGACTTAATGTACGAATATTTATATATTTTGACTTAATGTATATATTAATATTAAAATTTTATTAATTCATTAAGTTTTACTATTTTTATTTATGTTTTTCTAAAATAAAAATATAGGTATTTTGTATCATATTTTCTTATTTTAGTTTTTTAAGTAAGTTTAACAAATTATAATATATTAACTAATAATGAGTGGTATTATAATACTTTATCAGTATTATGAAAGATATAATATCTACAATTTAAAAGTTTTAATTAATTGAATATGCAACAATTTTAAAATTATTTATAAATGTTGAAATAATTTTAAATATATGTTTATTCTAAATACTCTCACATTTTATTATAAATTCATATATTTAATTCTTTAGTAATTCTTTCATCTATATTCCAACACAGTAAATTTTATTTTATTCAGTTTTTAGTTCAATAATATTTTATTGTGTAAAATATAATAATATGACTGTTTTATAGAGTCAATACTAATGATTATTTTAGTGACATTTTCATTGTTTATTTATTTATTATTTAGTATTTATTTTATCAATTTTTTAATGTCTAGAACTTTACTTCTTTAAAATTAAATAAATAAAACGTCATATTTGCAGTCAAATGTTTATAAAACTACAACTAACATGTAATTCTAAGACATTTTTCTTTTCTATTTCTCTTTTATTATTTATAGGTGTTATGAGTCGTTCACAAGTCTTATGATCAAAGGTCCTAAGTAGACAACTTTGTCCCTTTAGGCATTGCCAATCGTCCAGTTTAATTAGATGGGTGTTCGCACAATACCCCTCATCCCCCACAAACGAGTTTAATTGTTCTCACTATAAAGAGAGAAAATGCGTCATTCTCAAAATTTCAAATTCTTTCTCATTCTCACATTACTTTTCATTTTCTTACTGACTTTGACATTTGAGTGCTAACTTTGCAGGTCAACTCCCCCTTCGTCGCATTGGAGGCTCGTTCCATCGTGTTAAGATCCTATTTCACCGTTTGCTGAACAATTATGGTCTCACAACGAAACAATGGTGTCATCTGTGGGGAATCAAAATTTGATTATCGTGAATTTCTATGTTCAGATGTCCTTAGATCCAAATTTTTAGATTTCCTTTCTTGGAAGGTCAACCCCCTCTCTGTCGCATCGGAAGCTCGGTCCATCGTGCTAAGACCCTATTTCACCGTTTTCTTAACAATTTTCATTTCACAACAAAACTATGGTGCCGACTGTGAGAATCAAAATATGATTATATCGAATTTCCATGATCAGATATCCTTAGATCCAGATATTCAGATTTTCCTTTCTTGGAAGGCTTAGATTTCCATTTTTTGAAGTTTCATCTTCCTCCTCCAATAGATCCATCCTCAGATTCATCAACCATGGTGGCATCTAAAGCCACTTGATCCTCTATTCAACGACAAGGTGCCGATACACCTACTAAAGTAGTTAGAGCTCTAACTCTCATTCCATCTCAAGCAAAGGAGAACCTGTTATGATGTAATCTCCTTATAATCATACTGTTAGCTGGGATTTTTAACCAACGAGGAAACCAGCAAACAAGGGGAAAGTCTTGGAAGAGCAGCAGTTCGACCACACTCTTGGACAGAGAATTATTTGGGTTGTTGAAGTTTGTAGTTTGACACCAATTGCTTCGACCAGGCAGGCAGCGTCACAGTAAAGCTGGTCGAAAAAGCGGTTGTTTGGGCGCGATTATGTCACATTCAAATTTGGGTAACTGTTTGGGTTCTTATCTCAAAGGGACACGTGGAGGAAGTTGGAAGGCTAACTACATGCAGAACTGCACGTGGCGAACCAAAGGGAAATGAACGTTAGAGGGTAGTTATTTTAGACTTTTATATATAGTAATTCATTTTATTGGATTAGGGGTGTTCATTTGTATTCCAAAAGTCTCACAAAGAAACTCAAAGTATCAACGTTAAGAGAAACGAGCGAATGGATGAGAGAATGTAAGCACAGATGAAACATCATGTTTATTGTTCAATACAAAGTTTCCTAATTTATTCAATTTACATTGCTTTCTTCATTTTCACCTTTTTTTCTAGCCTTTATTTTTTATTTGAGTGCTTTCAACATTGCTATTTTTACTTTACATTTTCTGCAAGAAGTAGAGATACTCACTATTACACTATCCTCACACATCCCCTTCGACATAATCGAAACCAATAATCTTAAAACACAAAGAAATTAACAATGAACAAGTCCTTAAGCACTACTCCCTCCGTTTCAAAATGACTATCGTTTAAGATTTTTGCACACAAATTAAGGAATGTAATGATATTGTCATAAGATATTGCACTTTTACTAAATTAGTCTTATTAATGTGTTGGAAATAGTGTACAGAATAATAATTAAATGACACAATTGAAAAAATAGCAATTATTATTATATTGAAAAGTGAGAATGACATTCATTTTGAAACAAAAATTTTCTCCTAAAATGGCAGTCATTTTGAAATGGAGGGAGTATGTCCTAAGGATTCACTAGTTGATCCTGCTAGTAAACCATATATTTTGGAGACCAGCGGTTGTTTACCATTTTTCAGGGTAAACAAATTGGCACGCCTAGTGGGACTTGTGCTAAGTGTACTTTGTTTATATTATCCTTTGTTTTTCTTATGCTAGAAAATTGTGTTATACTCTTAAGAATTTTTCTGGGCATTTTTGCATGCGTTTAAGGAGTGGTAAGGCGTTATCCAGTATGTCGCATCCTCCTGCAGACAATAGTAATCTCTAGAATAACCCACAAGATGTGGTGCAACAGCCAATTGTATCAGCCAATGAAGAGCCAGTTCTTTCTACGCCAGTTAAAACAACAACTCTATCGGCATCAGCGACACCAGTCGTAACATTGTCGTCCCAGGGGACTACACCCCCTCCACAGCCAGGAAATTCCCTTATTAATCCTGAGATGGCGAGACATTTGTTTGGGTTCTCAATTCCACCCCCTGGAATAGATTATCCCTATGGAGTGCCAACATTTATGACGACAGGCTTGCAACGAAATGTGTCAACTTTTAGTGACAACGTAATGGCCACAACGTCATTACATAACTCTTACAATGCCTCAATGTCGACCATCAATAATATGGCACGACCAACAGGGATAAATTATATCCCTCATAATACGCCAGCTTTAAATACCACTTCTATGATGGCTATGAGGCAATAGGTGGACGAGAGTAATATGGAAATGGTAAACACTCTCACCCAACAAATGGGGACCATCTTCAATCCATTGATTGCTAATACAAACTAAACTTATGAAGTGCTGGCAAGTCAGATGGGGCGTATTGGTGATTTCTTTGGTAGACCCCCAATACCAATTCGACCAACTCCACATATATCGAACGTTAGGACAGTCGTAACTCTTGAGAATACGAGAGCACAGGTCACGTTGGCCCAAAACCAAGGGTTGCAACAAAATCCTCTCCTGAATGGGTAACAAATAGAACAAAAACACCCACTCCTCTGATAGTTCAGAGAAACCAAAATGCTGATCAGATACTCAGGCAAGTCCAGCAGAATAATCTTGCAGGACAAAACAATATAGCAAATGTGGTCGAACAAATCCTGGCCCAGAATGACTTGAATGTGGGATTCCATCGACCAAAATTTATCTCCCCACTGCCTGAATACATTCGACAGTCGAAAGTACCCAAGGGATTAAAGATCCCAAAATTCACTAAGTTCGTTGGAGACACTAATGAGTCGACAATAGAACATGTCGCTAGGTATCAATCTGAGGCTGAAGACTTAGCTAATAATGAAAACTTAAAACTAAAACACTTTCCAAGTTCTTTAACCAAAAACACCTTTACATGGTTTACGACTCTCCCTCCCCAGTCTGTCCAAACGTGGAGCCAGTTAGAAAGGATATTCCATGAACAATTATATATGGGACAATCGAAGATTAGTTTGAAAGAATTAGCAAGTGTTAGGCGAAAGGTCCCTTAGTCAATAGAGTACTATCTGAATAGGTTTAGACTTCTCAAAGCCAAGTGCTTTACACAAGTACCAGAGTATGAGTTATTCGAGATGGCCGCGGGTGGCCTATATTATTCAATTAGAAAGAAATTGGATACCCAATATCTAAGGGATATGGCGCAGCTTGCAGATAGGGTTCGCCAATTCGAATGCTTAAAAGCTGAAAAATCCAGAACTAGTAAGTATCATAAGAAAAAGAAAGTCACTTACGTAGACACAGACGAATATGTATCTGACGTAGGCGAGGACGATTTAGATGAAAATGAAGTCAATGTGGCTAAGTTGAAGCCAGGATCCCCATACACCTGTAAACTTTTAAAACCATCCAATGGAAAAAATCCCGTTGAAACTAGCAAGAATGAGAAGTTCACCACTAGAACTTATACCTTCGACATTACGAAATGTGACGAAATATTCGACTTGTTAGTTAAAGATGGCCAAATATTAGTGCCTTCTGGTATGAAAAATCCTCCTTTAGAACAATGAAAGAAAATAGGATTTTGTAAATATCATAATTTCTTGGGTCATAAGACTTCTCAATGTATTCTTTTCAGGGACTTGGTTCAAAATGATTTGAACAATGGAATACTCCAATTTGGCGAGAAGCCAAAATCGACAATGAAAGGGGATGTCGACCCCATGCAGATGGAGGAAGCACACTATACCGAACCTCTTGAAATCCTGATGGTGGACGCTACTGATGGCTCCAACATGGACGTCGATAAGGAAGAGAAGATCCTTGTTGTTGATGACTCTGACTTCCAAGAAGTTTACCCTTAGGCTGAAGAAGGGTTAATCGACTTCTTGGAGCTCTGCAAGCTGAACGACTCCAAAACTAAGATGTGCCCACGATGCAGTGTTGTCTTCGACGAGGAGGTTGCAAAAAAGTGGAAGAATCCCGAAGGACCAATCTTGGCCATGGACGCGGTGGAGGTCGAATGGTAAGGTTTACTCCTAACAATGGGGGCAGGTCCCGTCGAAATGAGGACTACAGGAGGCAGTTCCAGCAGCCTCGACAGAAGACCTTCAAGCCACCTGCGGGTGCGCCAAAAGACAAATGGGTGAAACCTACTAACCAAAAGTGGGCAAGTAACCCAAAGTGGACAAAGGTTGATCCAAAACCTGGTATGCCAAATGACAAGACCCAAAAGGAGGAGAACAAAAGAAATCATGTGCCTCCAACCTACAAAGGAAAAAATCCTACGACACACACTCAATATAGGCGTTATCAGAGAAGGAAAAAAGCTGAAAAGGAGGCTCAAGCTAATGGGCATGGTGTGTCAGTAGAAAAGCATGAGGCGACTAAGAAGAAGCCAAATCAGAAGCCCCATTCTAAGAAGATTAACAAAGGTGAAAAACCACAGTCTGTCCAAAAAATGGCGCATGATTCCCCTATCAAATGAGGACTGAGGGCGAGGGAGAAAACCTCTGAATACTCTCCTCAGTCAGAGGACGAGGCTGTAGATTACACCCCTCAACCAGAAGAGGAAGACCCTCATCACTATGATCCTGAATACTCTCTTGAGACTGAGGATGCTTATATACCCTTTCATGCTTATGTTTGCTTATTGAGGATAGACTTGAAAATAATTAATCGGCTTGTTAGTGCAAGCTGGGTAAACTCTTTCTTTTTGGTTGGGGATAAACTATTGTATAATATCAAGATTCAAATGTATTAAAGGTTAATGGGCATGCATTTAAAAGCTCAAGTTCATGGTCAAAATCTTAAGAAGATCTCTTAGGGAAAGGAGTAGCCCAACATTTGGCTAAACTTGGATAAATCACCGGTGTCATTTTTCTAAACCCTATCTCTTTATTTCTCCAAGTTACTTTACCATTTTTACCTTTTATTGTTTATTTTACTCTGATCTTAAAGAATGCTAACACAATTCATTTCTTAAGTAAGAAAACATAAAATTAATCGCGAATTTTGAATACCACACTTCACCCCCTCTTGTTCTCGAATTCACTTGTCCGAAAAACATGGTATTCATCAAGAAATGTCATAGACATGCTAATATGCACCATGCACTGGCCAACCTCATTCACTCTGTAACAATGCCTTGTCCATTTTACCAGTGGAGCGTCAACACTCAAGGAACCTTTCCTATTGATCTTGGCCGCTAAAGTTTCTAATAATGGGAGTAGACTACTTCATGAAATGGATAGAGTCAGAAGATTGTCTCAGATTACGGCAGAAAACGTTTTCCACTTTTAATGGGAGTAAACTCTAACATTTACAACAAGTTATTATGGTTTGACTATAAAATTGCATTGATAGACTGCCACAAGAGGATCCTTGCCGCCCTATGGGGCAGTTAAATTATTGGACTTCCACATGAAGATCCTTGCCCCCATACAGGGTAATAAATTATTTCACTTCAACGGAAAGATTTTGGCCGCCCTATGGGGTAATTAAATTGCTGAACTTCCACATGAAGATCCTTGCCGCCATATGGGATATTTAAATTGTTGTTATTCTACAGAAAGATCCTTGCCGTCCTATAGGGTAATTAAATTGTTGGAATTCCACAATAAGATCATTGTCGCGCTATGGGGTAATGAAACAACTAGAATTCCAGTGGAAGATCCTTGCCGCCTTAATGAATAATAAAACTGATGGACTTCCAGAGGAAGATCCTTGTCGCCCAATGGGTTATTTAAACTGCCAGACTTACAGAGGAAGATCCTTGCAGCCCTACGAGGTAATTGAATTGTTGGATTTCCACAGGAAGATCCTACCCATCTACAAGCAATTGCGAGGATTCAACCAAGTCTCTACTGAGGGACTCAATAAAATCTCTTATGAGGGACTCAACTAAAGTCTTGTCAGAAAGGTTCAACTAAGTATTGTCTTAGGGACTCATTAAACTCTCACTTGAGGGACTCAACTGATGTCTCATCAGGAAGGATCAACTATATCTCACACAAGAAACTCAATTAAGATTCATCTGGAAGAGTCAAGTGAGTATCGTCCAAGAGCCTCAGCTGACCCCCATCCAAAAAGATCATCTAAAACCTCGAGAATTAAATATTGGAATAAAGCTTCGAATAGGCTCCTTAGAAAAGCCCGAAAATGAGTAAAGGTTAAAAACACTTCGGCCTCAACGAGCCCTTGTGATTGAGTGATTGTGTAGTGGTATAATTGGAAGAGACTTTGGGACGGGGGTGAAACACTCTTAGTGTATCGTCCTTATGAAATGACCTTTTTATTTGTTCAAGCATCCCTTCTTCGAATACATCACTCAGACTTTTAATGGTTCGTTTATAACGTTCGATCGTGCGTAAAGCGTTTGTTGGGTCAACAAACATTATATAGGAATTCATGTGATTTAAATACACTTCCTAGATTTCAGGGAATCAACCACCCATTTTCGAAGTGCTTGCTACATTTTAGAAAGACTCGGCTTCAGACCTTTGGAAGTATAAATATATTGGTATTGTTATACTCAAGGACGACTAATAATGTAGAGAAAATACACAAATACAGTAGCTTCTCGCCTCATATGTGTTAGCTCTCGATACCATAAGAACCACAAAATCTCTTATAGCCCTTATCCATTAGGAATTACTATACATTTATACTTTTGATGAGTTTAAATTTAGATTGAAATAATTTTAAACTATGAATTATTAAACAAATTTCAATAAATTATGTCCAAAATTATTATTTTTGACTAATGACCGGGTATCATTGAATTCATTGGAATAGGTTCAATGAATTTTAATCTATAAAACTAAATAAATAAATAATTTAATTTGTAAAACTAAATTATTATATCTCTTCTTGCCACATGAATTTTAATTTAAAATATTTTGTTTAAATAATTAATAAATAATCCACCATGAATGAAATATAAACTAACATAAATTTTGATTTTTTTAATTTTTAAAAGAAAGTTCAAACTTTATATCAAGTACATTTAGTTTTGTAAATTCATTGAGTAGTTGATATATCTTGTTTATATATAAACCAAATATATTATTTATTTGATGAATTTAAAAAGTTAAAATTTAAGGGAATATGTCTTAATTTTTAATATCATTGACTTAATCTTCATAATAATAAGAGAGAACATTTAACGTCTCACCTCTCAGTTATATCTGGAACTTTCACATTTAGAATATTTTTACCGTTAAACTCTTTAGTAAATATCGGTGTTTTTAAAAATTTGGATTATTTATCATAAATTTTTAAAAACAATTTTTTTATCGAAACAAGGGTAAAAGTATCGACAATTTAGAATTTTCGGTTTATTCATACTGGAACTTTTAAATTTTTCGATAAAGACATGTGCTCTTTTACCAGAAATTGTGAAAATTTCAATATTTACCACAAAATTCTGAAAATTGTGAAATTTTCGGTATTAACCACAAAATTCCGGAAATATGGAATTTCCTGTATACGGTGGTGGGTACATTTTTCATTTTTTTCCTACATTAATTTTTCTAGAAGAATTGACTCGATAAAAAAACTACCCAATAAAATGTATACATATCATAAAAATTGTGTCACATATAAGAATAAAAAACAAATTAGGATGACTTCCTAACTTCGTCTTCCTAGTGCCTAATGCGTCCCGCATATGCTGATTCCCATGCTTTTGCATCTTCAGTAAAATTATGTCTCCAACGGTTAGTGATGGGAGGCAATGGACAACCAGGTTTCAACTTTACCTGAACCTAATGATTGTTGTTGACAAAACTAATAGCAATGATTTTATGCCTGCTCGTATACATAAGTGGAGCTAAGGCAAGAGATGAAAATGTGATGTAAAGTCTCTTGGATAGGGAGACAAACACGACATTGTATCTACAAGCAATAGGGTAACCCATATCGGGATTCATCATCCATTTATCAATACCCTGCACACCCAATTGTTCTACTCGTAACACATTCCTAACTATAGAGACCATGTCATAGAACAAATTGAAAAACAATTGAGGGTGTTGATGAACTTGAGTATCTAACTGCGTCCGAATCAAAAGCCATGACTCTTAGCCCCATCCAAATAAAGCTGCAATAGCCCGAAAACCATAATTTCCATCATCACCCGCATCAACAATGTCATTAATTTATGGATGTAAGAAATCATAACACTGATACAAGTAAACATCTTTTAAAGATGTGGTGGACTGTTGACTTCTGGGAGACATACTTGATGGTTTACTTCCAATTCATTTTGTGCATGATCTCTTTGTAGTCTGGCTCCCCTGCGAGCCCTTAACATTCTCTCATTGCGAAGGATCACGATGCACATCACTCTCTTGACCCTTTCTACTATTCTTAAATTTCTTTGGCTTGTACTTCACCGGTGGTAGACACATAGAAGTTGTGGATGAATGTGTTTTTTCCTGAACATTTTTCTTCAACACCCTCTGACCTACAATATCCAAAGTATTTAAATATGTCTTCAACTTTTCACACTCAGCTTCTAAATAAAACCGTGTACCACTTTCTTCATGATTGACCTCATGCTATTCAATGTGTATTTTCTTCCAAAATACATGAATTGGTTCTAAACAAACAATATTGCCTTGTATTTGAAAACCAGTAAGTTAACACGCACACGACAACCCATTTGTTGTTCTAATGAAGCAACCACATGCATCTTGGCTTGAACCAACAAATTTAACCTTTCTAGTTCCTTTCCAATGTCCTGTCTACATTGTCTCAAAACAAAATTGTGCAAGTTAGCATAAAATGGAGTATTATACCAATGCTCGATGTTGACAATAACTTTTTTGAAACGAGACTTTGATTAAACCTAGCTACAACTTCAACATGGTGTTCTCAGCATCCCAACTTTGGCATAAATCTCCCCGGCTTGTAGTCAACATGTTTTTTAGTCTCCAATGAGCATACTCCATCCTAAAAACCATAAATAGACATATATGTTAAATCATGTTTAGTAATGTAATAACATTAATATAAAGTTCGGGTACCTATTCATTGTTGTGTTCCCTAAATGAGTGACTTTGTTAGTCTAAGCAGTAATAAACCTTTCTTTATAAGGTGTCAACCATGTTTCACTCACATACTTAACAAATAAAGGAATATTAGCACAAAGAGTCTCAAAGTGCTTCAAGTGTTCTACAAACTCAATTTCTCTATTAGCATACATGATGTTGTTCCATAGATACATGACATGTTCTTGTCTTTCTAATTTAACATACTCTTTACATTTCATACTAACGTTTTTTGAAATATAGAACAAACACAACAAATCAGTTGAATTTGGGAACACAACTTCCATGGCATTCATCATAGCAAGTTCCCAGTCCGTCACCACAACCTTCAGTAGCAAATTCTTGGAAGATAACAACTCGTTGAGCTTTTCTAGTGCCCATTTGAAGTTATCCTCTCTTTCATGTTCCAAATAGGCAAAGCCAATTGAAAACGTCAACTTTGTTGGTGTAACCCCAACAATCTCAAGAAGTGCTAATCAACATGTATGATCACGATACACTTAATCAAATATCTACTAAATCAAAATCTGCATTTTTAATGAGTGGAGGCCATTACCTATTTGTCTTGTATGTACACACTATGCCACAGAAGGGAAAAGACAACGCTTTTTTTGGCTTTTAACAGCGCTTAAAAGCGCTGCCTAAGGTGGCGCTGCTATAGATAAAGACAACGCTTTTGTTTTATGCAAAAGCGCTGCCTTATGTAGGCCTTTCGCAGCACTTTTTCTGGAAAAACGCTTTCTAAAGTAGGCCTTTAGCAGCGCTTTTTCTGGAAAAGCGCTGTCTAAAGTGGGCCTTTAGCAGCGCTTTTTCTGGCCTTTTATGTTTTCTATTGGCATCTTTAGGCAGCGCTTTTTCATACCCCAAATATAAAGTCTCAGAAAACAAAAAGGCAAAAAATAATGCTTGGTACCTCATGATCGACCACTATAAGTCATCTTGACTTAAGTACTCGAGGGGCCAACATATACATAAAAGGGCAATTCCTTGCAGGAGGAAAAACGACATAGTATATAAAATGTCTCAGATGAGCCAAAACATTGTACAATACAATTAAAAAGAGAGCCTGAAGGCCAGAAAAATCACTAACACCCATATAAGGGGACGATCAAAACAACAACAAAATACAGCTTCCCCTCTAGAAGCTAATCGCTCTCTCTCCCGCCTCCTGAATGAAGAAAATTGAACCAGTCTTCTTCCCAGTCCTCTTCAACATCTGCACCAAAATCACGTTTCGGAGCGCGGTCTTTTGTGAGGGATTTCATCTTTGTCACAGATTTCTTCCCGGACAAGGTTGCTCCGATTGATGATGCAGCAGATATTGCAACATTTAGACTGTCCTTCTTCATTTTCTCGATCACCTTCTTTGCCGCAGAGTTTTTTTGAAGAAGTTCCCATGTTAAAGTATTGCGCAGTTCACAAGTAACCCTTATATATAGCAAATTCAATAAGTTAATAACACCTCAGACAACTACATCATTATATTCTACACAGTTCATACTATAAATAACAAGGAAATGCAACCGGAATTTGCACATTCAATTCACAACTCAAAAACAAGTGCAACATGATAATATGCAATCCGAACAAACATCGGAACCAATACTTTGAAACCCGGGCAGCGGTGACGCAATTGTTTGAAACGCATACAAAACCAATCCGGAAACAAGCAAACTCAAGCGCAATAGTCCGTAAATGACCAAAAAGACTCAAACATATATCATACAAAAATGTACACATCAAATGGAGTCGAATAACATTAAATTCAAAAATAGGCGCACAAATCATCGGAACGGAATCGCATGAAAATCGTACGATAGCCTACAAACATGCCAACAGACTCAAAAAACTATATGGCTCGAAATAAATCCAACCGGAAGTACCATTTCCGTGCACGGGGCAGCAACTATTTCACATGAAAAATCGGCTCAAAATACATGAATCTTGCATGGATGTCAAGCATGAAAATTCACAACAAAACTGTCGGTGTCAAGCATGAAATACAATTCCAAAATAATTTGAATTGAAGTTTTAGTATTGAAAGAAAGTGAATCACATTTCTATCCAAACTACAATTCCATCATCTCATGAATTAGCAACAAGTAGTAACCAAAAGAGGCTTCGACATGCACAAGTTAGTAGCTCTTCAAGAATAAAAAATTCACAATCTAATTCTCAAACAACTTCACAATCTCGAAACAAATAAAAAATTATAGGATTCAACACAATTATCACAATTAGCACCAATTCAAGAATCCAAATCTCATCACAATTATTATCATAATTCTTGAGTTCAAAAATTCACTTAAGTATTTTATCAAACAGTTAGTCTACACAAATATCACTATTTATCATCTTCAACTTTACTACAACAACAACTTCAAAATCAAATTCAAACAACAACCACATCAACACTAATTCACCAAATCGACAACAACCACATCAACACTTTGATACTCTAACAGTCATTTTTCTATAACACTCATTTTTCTAACAATCCTCATTTTTGTAATGGATATAATTTCCTATAATACAACAACACTCATTCAAACTACATTCAAACTATCACATTCAAACTAAAAACAAAACAAGATGCTCAAGAACAAACCCTCAAGAACAAACAAAAGAAACTATATAGCAAGCTTAAGAACATTAAATAATCACTGAAACTCAAGAACAAACAAAAGAAACAGTGACACTCACGGAGGAATGCCGGTCGGAGAAGATGAAGATATGAACAGAGGAACAGTTCTGGTCGGAGAAGACGAACAGAATGCCGGTCGGAGAAGACGGAGGGAGAAGTCGCGAGAGAGAGGGAGAAAGAAAACAAATGATTAGGGCTTTCTGAAATGATGAAAAGTTTTTTAATATTTATGAAATAATAACATAAGACAACACTTTTGGAAAGTGTTTTCTTATGTATTAGCTTTAGCAGCGTTTTTTCTCTAAAATCGCTTTCTTTTTAATTACCTATAGTAGCGTTTTCAGAAAGCGCTTTCTAATGTGTGACCTACGTAAGGCCTTTAGCAGCGCTTTCCTAAAAGCGCTTTCTAAGGTGTCACATTTGTATGACTTTTAGCAGCGCTTTTAGGAAGCGCTTTTTTTCAGCGTGTTTTTTTAACACATATAGCAGCGCTTTTGATAAAAAGCGATGTCTATGTGGTGCTTTCGAAAAGCAATTTTGGCGTAGTGACAATAAAAAATCAACACCAAATGAAACATATTCAACAACTTCACTGAATCAGGATGTATCCAAAAGATATCAACAACAACATTTGAGTCTTCCCTATTTCTAGTCCAACACATACATTTCTCTTTATGAATAAGACTCAGCAACATTTGCATTTATGTCAATGGAACTCTCTTGCTCCCATTGTATGTAGCTCTAGCTTTATACACTTGGGTAACACTGGTGAAGTTTTCTGGATCTTTGTCTTTCTAAGCAGCAACTATGTACCTTAGAGCCATATCGTAATTTGTCATGTCATTTACAAACTGTCTTACATGATCTTTTAGACAACCCAATATGCATTCATCCTGTTGTAGTTTCCTCCCCTCTCTTACAACCTATCTGAAAGCAACTCACACCTAACCATCACCTTCCAACCGCTACCACTTGACACAGGCCTCAGCCTAAAAGGACATTTAACTTTCATACTCTAAATGCCTTATGAGGAATTATTGCTTTCAAATGCACTCTTCCTGTTGTAGTTTCCTCCGCCTCTCTCATAACCCATCATCAATTTATCTTTCCTCCCTCGCTTCGCATTTGTAGTATCAGAATGAACAGTGACAACAATAATACCATGTTGTTTACCAATAGTATGTGTGTATGCTAATACTTCAGATCAGAACTGAAATATCTGTCATTTACAACATATAAAGAGTAAACTATCAATATTATAGAGGCAGAAAAACCTTTAAGTTAAACGTGTTACATAGAGAGCATACATCGTCAGTGGTGAATAACTGCATAAAATCTGTACAGGAATTTGTAGGAGACCCTGCCAGTTCTGGACCACACAATTAAAAAAAATTATGCACTACCGAAAATTATGAGTATGGGAAAAAATTTGGAATACTGAAAAAATTTGAAATTTTTGAAAGTTTTAACTACTAACAAGAAATTTTAAAAATTGTTGGTATGTTTTTGGTTTTTTCCAGATAAAACCGAAATATTAAAAATTTTCGGTATTTTTTTATCGAAAATTTACAGAAAATCGGTAAAAATGAATGTTTTTCAAAAAAATGCAAAAATGAATCATATTAAAAAGTTTCTTTCAACTATTGAGAATTTCGTTTTTTATAAATTAGTAAAAAGTGAAATTTTTTGAAAAAATATAAATTTTGATTAATAATTAATAATAGAGACAGTTTCGTCAATATTAAAATATGAGAGTGCCCAGTATAAAAGAAGGGCAACAAACTAAATACTATAATAAATATATGATAGACCAAATACAACTTAATCATATATCAATAACATCTATTCATTTAACCCAACTAACAAATACTAGTTGAACTATTCTATTCTCATCGGTAAATTTATTCAATGTTGTATTAATTAACATAATTGTGGTTAATTTTTAATATGATTTAAGTCTTTTTAAAATCTTATATTGTAGTTCCTACAAAACTCTCTACGTATTAGTTTTTATATTTCTGGTAGTTTTTGCAATTTATTTATTACAACTGTTTTTTATAAATTAAACAAACATACTTCTAATTAAAATACTTATAGTTATCATAAAAAAATTAATTGGTTAAATTTTTAATATTATAATTTGATATATCAAAGATTGATATATTAAAGTAATACAGAAAATAAGTAATATTCAAAAAATAAATAAATACTACTTGACAAAAAAAACTAAAATAGATAAATACTAATTGAAAAAAAATGCAGTATATGACATCAAAATTGACAGAAAAAATAAATACTAATAGACAAAAAAGTTATGCAGTATATGACATAAAAATAATTCCATTTGACAAAAATAAATAAAAACAAATAAATACTAATCGACAAAAAAAATTATGTAGTGTATCAAACTTGTAAAGATTAAAATAATATTAAATTATAAATTTTTAGTTGTTATTTTAATATTTCAAAGATTTATATATTGAATTAATACAGTAAATTAAATTCTAATCAACATAAAAAGTCAATACTAATTGACAAATATATAAATAAATAAATAAATGAATACTAACCAGAAATAAATTTATGCAGTGTATGACATAAAAATAAATACTAATTTACACCAAAAATAAATACTAGTCAACAAAAACAATTATGTAGTATATAACATAAAAATAAATACTAATCGACAAAAAAACTTATGCAGTATATGATGACACTTGTGTGAAGTTTGAACTATATATATGTATATATATATGTATTGTGCAGATTTGCCTCATCATAAATATTTCAATAACCTTTAGAAATCTTAGACAAAATGTTTGTTAAATTCTGTGTTATCCTCTTCCTTGCTCTTATATCTTTAGTACTCTGTAATGCTTCAAATGATGCCAAGCTTGATCAAGAGAAAGGAAGGCGCTCTAGTGTCATTAAAGTCTTTTGTGGAATGCCTCTAAATTCAAAAGGTTGTAACTTTAGCTGTTCTGATCTAAAAGGAGATTTTGTAATGAAGCCAGGACAAACTCAAGAATGGCATGTTTATCCAGATCAAGAAGCATTTTGTTTTGTGTTTTGGGGTAATTTGTATTCTCCAATGGATGGGAACATTCCTCAAATTGGCAAAGTTTATGCCGATTTTTGGATAATAAGATTCGATGGATTGTTCCATTCTTTCGATCATCTCCACTGGCAAAAAATTTATAATTGGAAACCTATCCATACTTTTCATCGCCAAAAAATTGGTTATTGGAAACCTATCAATGAATAACTTTGATGGTCATATAATAGTTGATTTGTAATGATTATTATCTAGTAATGATATTAATAAACTCATCTCTTATCATACTTATTTATTTATGTTTTTAAGAGAAATTTTATCTTTGTTCATTTTTCCATTTTTTAGGACATTATTTAACCGAAAATTTTGTTTGATGTCTTAAAGGAGTGTTGACAATTTTAACATTTTGCATTTGAAATTGCTTAACCACCTTCATCAAGTAATCAGATTGAGATAAGGACAATTAACTCTTTTGTAGTTTCACTTAAGTTTACTAAACTGTTTCTTTCTATAGTGCGTCATCACGATATTATCAAATATAAAAGAAGATAGAAAAAGAACTCGTCATTCATATTTAATATATATACACAATTGTCCTAACCACTTCTCACAAAACTATAGATAAGAAGAAATTTATCAAACCGATGATGTCTTTGTCTTGGTGTTTATTTCAACTCATACAAATATTTCTTCAATAAACACACCTTAGACTCGTCCTCTATAAATCCTTCACATGTTTCATGTAGATTGTCTATTCAAGGTCTCAATGTCAGAAAGTAGTTTTTACATTCATATGTTCCAACTCAAGAATATAATGATTCATTATTTTCATAAGTACCTTTGCATCAAACTACCATTTGTTTCTTAGATAGTCTCATAAGCTCCCAAGTATGGTTCGTCATCGGTGAATGTGCCTCATCATTCACTGCCTTCAACCATTTGTTACTCATTTTTCTTTCGAATGCCTCCCTGATGGTTTTTGGGTACGAGTCTTCCAACCCTTCTACCACATTCAAAGCATAAAAAAATAACGTTAACTATATCTCTGAGGTGGTATGAGTGTTCCTAACTCTATCATGAGCCAACTAGTAATCAAGAGTCGTTGTTGTTTTTCCCTCTATAGTACTAGAAGTGAGAGCCTTATTTTCCTCCTCATCTCTAGTCTCACTAATAGGAACCTCCACCTCAAATCGACTTTTCTCGACCGTAGTTTATGTTTCTTTCACTTCCAGATCTTTTCACTTGATCCACATATGAGTCTCATCAAAAGTTACATCCATGCTTATAATAAAGTTTTTATCTTCTAGATTCCATGTTCCACAACTTGTAACCATTCACACCATCTGGATAGCATACAAAGACACACTTCAAAACCCTAACATTAAATTTGTCTTCCTTGATATACATAAATGCCAAAGCTTTGAAGACCTTTTAGTTAGAGTATCCTATTTGTTTTTCATTTCAAACCTCCATAAGTGTCTTGAACTCTTTTCATGTGGGTGAACGTGTGTTGATCGAGTAAGCCATTGTAGCAATAGCCTCGCCTCCAAAATTATTTGGTAACCCATCTCCTAGCAATATGAATCTTACCCTCTCCAAAATAGTCTTATTCATGCGTTCAACTAGGTCATTTTATTGAGGAGTTCCAACAATTGTTATGTTCTGGGCTAACCATGTCCCTCTCAACCCGGCCACCATTAGATAGGCCATTGACGACCCAAAATATATCAACCAGTTACCCAGTTGCACTTCTAGAATCTTCTCCTGACAACTGGATTATCTTGTACCTCGCTGCAGGATATTTACATCTCAAGCACATCCAATAATCCTTTGGATTCTACGACTAAAAGATAGATAAGCCATTATCTTTCCCCATATATATAGGGAATTGTGCCATTTCAGGTAACAAGTTTCAAATACAATTTAAAATACTCTCTACTCTTTCACATACTGATTTGAGCGTTACAGTGCTAACCTTGCAGGTAGACCCCCACTACGCTCCGTTGGAAGCCTTACTTCGTCGAAGATTTTGCATTTATCTCTAAATCTGGTTCCAAAATAGAACAGTGGCGCCGTATTTGGGAAACGACTTTTGATTTCCACATTCTTACGATTCTATACGTCTACATTAAGCATTCAAATGCAGAGTTCTCTTTGACGCCTCAACAAAGATCCAGAAAATCGAGCACAAAATTTGGTTGCGATAGATCGATTCAATTCCTACACCTTTTGAAATCTATCAATTTTGTGAATCTTCAATCCTCTGTATCTCTGACTTCTTTATCTGTAGAAATGGTTGGATCCAGAGCTACTCGTTCCTGCACCACGTGCAAAGCCGCCCATGCTACTCCCGTCGTAGCATCGATGATTGTCAATTAGCCAAATGCCACTCCATCTCTTGGCGAAGTGAATTTTGACGTCGACTGATGAGTCACCATTTCTTATGTATTTATCATTGTTTTAATTGAAAAAGTATATGATTTATCTGCATTTTTCATACATTTTCAGTAGTTTAGAGGTCATTTTAACAAATTTAGTAGTTGTCTGTGTTTTGAGTATTCCTGGTGTTGTTTGATCTCTTTGTGGAAAATTTTCATGTGTTTGACAGGTTTGGAAAAAAGAGAAAAGCGACCAGATCAAATCCTGAGCCAAAACACATGTGCTAAAGCCTAAGAAGCAAAAAAAAAAAAGGAGTTTCTGCCCATACGTGTAACCATTCGCATATGAGGCACTACATTGAAAAGAAACACGCTTCCATACACGTCTCAAGCTAGGAGGAGAGAAACACCATTTTTCCCATACGTGTATCAACGAGGCATGGCAGCACATATGATGCCTAACGTGTATCAACATGGACGAAGGCCAAGCACCCCATTTGCGCATATGTTGCCCTATACGCATATGAGGTGTTACAGTAAGAGCCATACACTGCCCCATACATGTATGATTATTTAAGGCATGAAAGTGATTTTTGAAGGTGGGATCTTTATTGTGGACTGTAAAGTATGAATTAAGAGCTGAAGAACACGATAAGAAGAAGGTGGAACATCAATTTCAAGGGATTTCTCCATTGAAGACTCTCCGTCTTTGATTATTGTGTAATGTTGAACAATTTCAGTATGCCTTCTATTTTCATTGTCATGAGTAAATAAACCCTCCAATGTTAGGGATGGATCACCGTTCTTGAATTATGTTAATTTTGTAAATTGATCATTACAATGAGTTATATTTTACTTTCTACATGATTTACTTCTTTCTGAGTTTAATACTTTCTCTTTCGGTCAAATTGAGAATTGCTTTAGGGTTATCTGTTAGGAAGGCGTGTCAATAGTAACACTTGATTGAAGTATTATAGATTAGATATCACCTAGGATTAGGGATACCGTATAAAAATCGATTTGTTTTTATAACCCAGTGCTTAAATTTATCTGTGATTTACTAAATTAATTGAATGTTTAAAGGTTTATTCACTAAGGACTTAGGAATATACACCCTTAAGAACCGGTAATATGTAGAGATAAAGTAAGTTGTTACAAGGTTAAATTAGGATTGTTAACGAATTCATGTTAAAACCCTCATTCCTACCATGTTTTACTTATATTATTTTCTACTCTATTAAATTTTCTTATATTTACTCTTTGCAATAAAAACCCACTCAAAATCCCCAATTGCTTTTGTTTAACTAAATTGAAATCTGAAGAGAAAAATAAAGAGGAGGCCAACCCGGTGATCAGACTACCTTGTACTCAAGGGGGTGAAGAAGAAGCATCTAAACAAGAATTTTTTTGAGAAATTTCTTGAAATGTTCAGAAATTTGGAGATCAATATTCCTTTCTTTGAAGAACTCGAGCAAATGCCCATGTACCTATAATTCATGAAGGATATAATCTCTAAAAAGATAACAATTGGAGATGAGCCAATAGCCTTTACTGAGAAGTGTAGTGCAATATCCCATGCACTATAGAAGCCAAAACTTTCAAGAAGTTTTTTATTAATTCGGGAGCTAGTGTGAGCCTAATGTCGTTGTCAATTTATCAAAAGATTGGAATTGGAAAGGTCACCGATACAGGAATGAATTTAAAATTTGCATAGCACTCCACAAAGCATTCATATGGGGTAGCAGAAGATGTGCTAGTTACAATCGAAAAATTTAGCTTTCCAGTTGATATTTTGATCAGGGACATGCCTTAAGATGAAGAGACACCTCTCATTATTGGTCGACCGTTCTTACTTACAAGTTGATGCAATATCGATTTGGAAAAAGGTACACTCGCTTTAAAAGTTTATGATGATGAAATAATGTTGAGTGTACTTGAAAACAGGAAGCAAGAAGAAGAAAAAGATAATTACTATCAAATAGGCATGATCAAAACATGTGTGGAAAGCCAAATTCAAAGAATACCACCATAAAAAGTAACAAGAATAACATTGTTATCATACAAGTAGCCGTTTAAATTAAGTGCGAAGTTAATTAAGAAAATTATAATATTAAAAAGTGTAACTTAGACTTTAAGGATTATATGGAATTTCTAGAAAAGAACAATGAAACGCTTAAGCACAAAATAACCAATATTAGAAACCAAGCTGAAACATGTGAGACTTGTGTATCGATGAGAAAAGAAGTCACATATTTACATGAAACCCTGAGTAAATTTACAAAGAGGAAATAAAACCTTGACTTGATTTTATCAAGTTAAAGGTCATCCTTAAATAAAACCGGATTATGGTTTACGTTTGATAGAACATATACTAAAGAATTAAATAGGAAGAAAGTGAATTAACTTGTTTAAAAATGTTCTCACTATAATAGATATGTCCATTTAGATTTGTTTTGTTTTGATAAATTGAGATGGTCTAAAGGGAGTCACCCAATGCCTCTTAGAACTACTAACGCATCGGGACCCAAGAAATTTTGGGTACCAAATGTCAAGCCCTAGTATGTTTTTGTGGGATGCTTTGCATCTTTCATGAAGCCTTAACACATATTACTTGAACTTGTGCAAAACAAAGAGTATAATCTTGAGTATACAGTAGTTTGAATTTAAGTCAATGATCCAAGTATGCTCGCTAATTATGTATGTCAAATATCATGATCAAAGCAATTTTTCTCGTTGAGGATGGTCTCGGCATCTCTTATCTATGATTATCTGTTATGCTCTTAGTATGTTGAGAAAATAAGTTTGTGGACGACATATTTATCTGGTGTTTTAACTAAATATCGTATCCAATGATTCGTAGAGAAGGACATACCATATTATGTTGGCACTCCCTCAAAAGGGGAACTTTTATCAATATTACTTGGTAATCAAGATAGTACACTATTTAAAGGTGGCATAATCAGAAAACTCTAATTAGCCCCTTAAAATAGTGCATTTAATAAATTGATCATCTATAAAAAATACTTTTCTAACCAAATAGATGAGCTTTCTAGTGGTTTTAAGAAAGGGGTATAAACAAGCTGACCAGGGGTGGAAAAAGTATAAGAGCCAAAGTAGAATTCAACACAAGGCCCAAAAAAACTCAAAAATCGTGAAAAAATCCTAAATAATTTATTTGGGTCATGCCCTAATCGATTATTTAAACTCAAAATTCAAATTTTGAAATTTGGCTCACAAAATAAATGGTTAGGAGATTTGAAATTTAATGCAATGGCTAGACCCAACGTCCAAGTACCTTAATTAAGTGCTCCTAATAGATTAGAAGCCTCATCTAAACGATTGAGAAATATGTATAAATAGATGTATTATTTCAATTGTTTCCCATATCATCCCACCTTTATCTTGTGCATTTCATTAGTAGTTTTAGAGCTTTTTCACCTATTCATCATCACCAAATGGCACCTAAAAGAGGTCACACCTCTCAAATGTCTCCCTTGTGGAACCATGTTTTCTAGGTTCAGTGACCAAAGAAGGTTTCTTGAAGAAGAACATTCTTTTAATGATGACAACTAGATTTTGATGATTACAACTAAAGTGCAAGCATAATAAGCGGTCAAAGATGCAATTAAACCTAGATAGGGTTTAATGAACACTGCAAAGATCCTATGATGATGACACTTACTTGGAATAAATCCCAAGCCTCATCTCTAAGAAGAACTCAAGCAAGTGTCTATATGAAAGCTCACACTAATGTGTCTGAATGAACAGTATGTTGGAAAAGCATTAGGTCTTTCTCGTGAAGTCATACGACTAATCACACACACACACACACACACACACACACACACACACACACACACTAAAACAAGATTTAAAACCTATTTTTATTAAGAAAATATTTCTAAAAAAGGTCTTGAAATCGTGCCCGGTGAATTGGGAACTATTAGAAAAGTTATAGGCAATTTTTTTTTGTAATGGCCAGTCGATTGGCACTTAAACTCAATTGATTGGGTTAATGCAAAAATACGCCCTAAGCATTTAAGACAATGTCTTAGTGAATGGTAACAAATATATATCTTTTCTTTCCCTTTAAAATCTTCTAAATGATTAATTTTAGGCCAACCAATCGATTGGAGCATAATGGCAATCTATTGGCTCATTAATTTTGGCCACAAATATTTTCCTTTTTTGTGTCAACCTCTAGCCTATATATAAAGGTCCCTTCCCTCACATTTTTACATCTATAATTGTGAGCTCTCATATCTCACTCCTCAATCTCTCACTAAAAATATTTTATGACTTTCTCTCATATCTTCAGTTCAAGATCATCCCGATATAAAATATCACTTTGGTTTATGGTTATCCAAGTAAAAACCAAGATTCGGTTCGTAAGCTCATCCTGGTTAAAAATCAAACCCATTAAGATAAAGATTAAATCAAAGATGACATCGATTAAGAGTTGTAAAAGAGATTTTATACAAAGATCCGTAAATATACATACAATCAAGATAAACTTACATACAAAACCCCAACAAATGAAAAATACATAGAGAGGAAGGAAGAAGAACAAAAATCTCACGGTTTGTCAACTTCGATTGAAGTGGATTCGACTCCGGATCGTCAAGATATACACTCTATGTGTTGTTTCTAAGCTAAATCTACTCAAGAATGTGTTTGATGAAGTTGAGGTAAAAATTTCTCAACAACATAACCTAAAAAAATGAATGAAATGACTTAAATAGCATTTCAAAAATTAGTCAAGTTCGCAAAGCGGACTTTTATTCGCTGAGCGAACATAAAAAATTGGCACTTGAGTGCCTCAGAACAGCTAAACCGCCTCTGCAATTCTGCAAAAGTTCGCAATGCGAACTTTTATTCGCAAAGTGAATATTCGCTAGAAAGTTCACTATGATAACTTTGGTCCCTTTTTCTACTGCCATAATTCTGGGAGCATTCGCTAGGAAGTTAGCAATGCGAACTTTGGTGCCTTTTTCACACCAGACTTGTTTTGACCACAACTTCTAAACCGTAACTCGGATTGACGCACGGTCGGAAGCGTTGGAAAGCTTATTCAATGCTCTATACAACAATGGCAAAATATCATTGCTTGAATACCTAAAAAAATGAGAGAATCAATTAAACTCAATGATATTTACATGATACACAAAATATACTCTATAACGTAAACTAAACGTATTTACAAACAAAGCGGGGTTTATTCGTACGATATTAAGAAAAAGTATCGATAAGTGCAACCAAACTTATATACAAAAATAGTTACAATTTGCACTAATCAAAATCTCCCCAACTTAAACTTGTTTGTCCCCAAACAAGATTCAAGCGACTTAAAAACACAAAAGCAATAACCAAAGAATGATGAATTAACCAGTTTTGAAAAACGGAAGCAAATGTATGGTTCAAATGAAAAACGGTACACACAAAGTAAATACTTACCATTAAACTACAACGATAACATAGTCACGAAACAAGTTTAAAATACAAAAATCATGCCAAATATCCTAAAACAACACAAGTTCAAACGTGAATCACACCTAGCAAAAACAATCATCGGTAGATCAAAAACTCAAAATGAGGTATTTTTCACTCACACAACAATCTCGCAAACAAAAGACTAAATTATGCAATCATCCAAAAATCATATTGAAAACATAAAAGCAAGAATCACAAGGGCTTTCAAGGTTGTAGCGTGGTCGGGTAAACAAATAAGGGGCAATTTCTAAAGGTAATTGAAACAAAAACTTGCCTAAATCTAAGGGAGTGATCAACTCACAAAGACTCAAACACAAAATTTCAATCAACTTCTTCCAAAATCCCAAGTGTTACACAACGTACAATACTTATTTAGCACAATTATTCGAACTCTTTTTGTTTCCTTTCACAAGGATTTTCTTTTTCTTTTTTCTTTTTTTTTCTTCTTTTCTTTTCTTTTTCATAATTTTTTCTTGTTTCTTTTCTTTTTCAACCTCATAGAAACCAACCAATGATTAAACAATCATTCTCTCCCCAACTTGAATTCAACCACATCATCATGTGAATACTCCCTACTTTCTAAGTCAAGGTAAAAATTCATACAACAACACAAAGTTGAGGGTTCAAGAAAAAATAATCAATCAAAATCCATACAAAAAGTGAATTTAATACTCATAGACAAACATTAAGTTCAAACAACATGGATAATGATAGAAAGGCACAAAGGGGTTTAATAAATGCTCATACACTCGCAGGGTGAATTGACTATTTGGCTAGGTAGTTATGCTCAAAATGAAACAAAATGCCTTGATCCTTTTCATGCTTTCATATAATCAACACAAACAAAAGATTAAGCATAATAAAATCCAGTTAGAACAAGAATGTTGGTACTCCGCGCATATATGAACTATGGAAAGCTACCTCACAAAAAGGGTGGGAACTAAAGTGATTCACAACAAGAACAAGTATACAAAAGAATGAATGACATGGAAGTTTGTAAAATGACTAAGTAACATGAATATGCTAAAGTCTAGAAAGCGATAAACACATACCTTGGACGTGTACAAAACTTAACAATATCATTACCATACATCCGCAAGTTGAAACGATCAAACTTGGAACATCACCTTAAATTCCCTCAAGCCACTCAAAACAAGGTTTTAGACAAACACAAAAACTATTAATATAAACAACTAAAAGACCGGGTGAAATTGGATTAAACAAGTTGTAAAGTGAAAATTTGAGAATTTTACGAAAAATTCGAGTACAACTTGTTTAATGAATGCTCACCACACTACCTAAGCTAGAATGAAAAAGTAATAACGAAACAAAAACGATAAAACATGCTTGTTTTACGTCGTAAGCTCGACGCCTTTACAGTGCTTAGCTAGTAACTTCCTTCCTTCATGCCATGGTGATGCCTCACCGCGCAAACCAAAAGCAAATGTCCTAACCAAACACTTGGAACAAACGTTACGGGAACAAAATGTATACACACTTGAACAAACATAATGGAAAATAAAAGCAAATCAAGTATCTATACAAGCATATATACAATATAAAAAATTATGTACAAAGCTCCAAAACATCGAAAGTATTGCAATGCAATTCAATATCAAAACCAATCCCCGGCAACAGCGCCATTTTGTTGAAGCAGTAAAGCGACAAGCAAAAATGTTATTTTCGGAAGAATTTCCTCCGGGATTTATGTCGTGTCCACAGGGATCGGTGCGAGGAAAAGAATGTCGTTCGAAAATCTCTACGTCTCTAAGCTTGGGTTTAAATGGTTTGGGATAAAAGTGCAAAAGGAAAAACATAAAACATGAAATTAAATACATTCTTAAGACATGAGAAAACTAGTCAGGAGTTGTATTTCGTTCTACCCATCATGTACTAAAAAATATATGGATCAAATGCACGCCACCTAAATCACTTGTCAAAATCCCCACGTATCGCTCATAACAAGAGGTTATGTCTAACGCAAATGTTGAGAGATCAACCGCATTCTCTCGGAGGTGATGTCTCACACAACTCAACAACATGGAGCATTAAGATCCGACACACATGTGAATATTAAACCGCTTCCCACAGTAAATAGACATTCATCTTAGGTCGAGTTCGAAAAGTACATGTCTATAGCAGATCAAACCCATTAAGATAAAGATTAAATCAAAGATGACATCGATTAAGAGTTGTAAAAGAGATTTTATACAAAGATCCGTAAATATACATACAATCAAGATAAACTTACATACAAAACCCCAACAAATGAAAAATACATAGAGAGGAAGGAAGAAGAACACAAATCTCACGGTTTGTCAACTCCGATTGAAGTGGATTCGACTCCGGATCGTCAAGATATACACTTTATGTGTTGTTTCTAAGCTAAATCTACTCAAGAATGTGTTTGATGAAGTTGGGGTAAAAATTTCTCAACAACATAACCTAAAAAAATGAATGAAATGACTTAAATATCATTTCAAAAATTAGTCAAGTTCGCAAAGCGGACTTTTATTCGCTGAACGAACATAAAAAATTGGCACTTGAGTGCCTCAGAACAGCTAAACCGCCTCTGCAATTCTGCAAAAGTTCGCAATGCGAACTTTTATTCGCAAAGTGAATATTCGCTAGAAAGTTCACTATGATAACTTTGGTCCCTTTTTCTACTGCCATAATTCTGGGAGCATTCGCTAGGAAGTTAGCAATGCGAACTTTGGTGCCTTTTTCACACCAGACTTGTTTTGACCACAACTTCTGAACCGTAACTCGGATTGACGAACGGTCGGAAGCGTTGGAAAGCTTATTCAATGCTCTATACAACAATGGCAAAATATCATTGCTTGAATACCTAAAAAAATTAGAGAATCAATTAAACTCAATGATATTTACATGATACACAAAATATACTCTATAACGTAAACTAAACGTATTTACAAACAAAGCGGGGTTTATTCGTACGATATTAAGAAAAAGTATCGATAAGTGCAACCAAACTTATATACAAAAATAGTTACAATTTGCACTAATAAAAATCTCCCCAACTTAAAATTGTTTGTCCCCAAACAAGAATCAAGCGACTTAAAAACACAAAAGCAATAACCAAAGAATGATGAATCAACCAGTTTTGAAAAACGGAAGCAAATGTATGGTTCAAATGAAAAACGGTACACACAAAGTAAATACTTACCACTAAACTATTCATTTAAGGTGATGTTCCAAGTTTGATCGTTTCAACTTGCGGATAACTTTTATTTGCAAAGCGAATATTCGCTAGAAAGTTTGCAATGATAACTTTGGTCCCTTTTTCTACTGCCATAATTCTGAGAGCATTCGCTAGGAAGTTCGCAATGCGAACTTTGGTGCCTTTTTCATACCAGACTTGTTTTGGCCACAACTTTTGAACCGTAACTCGGATTGACGCACGGTCAGAAGCGTTGGAAAGCTTATTCAATGCTCTATACAACAATGGCAAAATATCATTGCTTAAATACCTACAAAAATGAGAGAAAATCAATTAAACTCAATGATATTTACATGATACGCAAAATATACTCTATAACGTAAACTAAACGTATTTACAAACAAAGCGGGGTTTATTCGTACGATATTAACAAAAAGTATCGATAAGTGCAACAAAACTTATATACAAAAATAGTTACAATTTACACTTATCAATAATCCTGATATAAAATCTCATAGGTTTATGGTCACCCCGTAAAAACTTCAGTTCGGTTTGTGTAATCAGCCCGATATAAAAGCTCACCTAGGTTCGAGATAAGCCCATGTTGAATCTTGCTTTAGCTTGGGGGCTAACCGCTTTAAGTTTCTATTTGGAAAGAAGACTAATTGTTTCTCTCAGTTTTTCGCTGTTTGGTTTAAAGTAAGCCATAATGTTCATTTTCCTTGTATAAAGGGGTTCAAGAGTTCAACCAACTAAAAGCTCTTAAGATTTACTGGATACTCTTAAGAACAAATCTTGGGGAGAGGATTAGGTCTTTTAATTTTTACCAAACCTTTACAATTCCTGGTGTTATCTTTCTATACCTTAACTCTTTACTTTCTGCATTTTATTAAATATTTCTTCTCCTAATTTCCTAAATCTTTTTGAAATGTTTTTAAGCTCTGAAAATGATCTTAAAAGTTTTTTAAATCTTATTTCACTAGCACTACACTCGTATTTTACAAATAAAATAAAGGACTCGAAGCTTATTTCCACTTCTTACATCACGTGAAAGTTGATATCCCATTTCCACAAGCCATGTATAACTTAGAAGCTCGGAAGACATTTAGAACGTTTTTATAAAAAAACTAACCCAGTTGGGTGTTTCAAACGTATATGACGAACAACCAATCCGTTTTCCACTAAGGTAGTGTTTTGCGGGTTTACCTGCCTCCCTTCTATCTGGATTATGCCCTCTAAGGCGTGGTTTTTATGCTTACATACCCGCCGCCCTGCTGTCGAAATCATATTCACAAAGGTGAGTTCTTTCGAATTTATCTACCTTCCTTCTATCAGGGTCTTACTCTCCTAATTTTCAAACTACAAATTATTCAAACCCTAGGAATCGTACTTTCACCTATTAGATTCCCTTTTTCGATAAATCGGGATATAAGCATATAGTGAGGATTGAAGTATCATCACACTTCCAATAATTTCTCACCGTCGGATTCTAACTTGATCCTCTAGTATTCTCACCTACCAAGTTATTTCCATTAAACAAGCACGCATATATAAATCAATAGCATTTTCTCATTTATCTTCAGAATTGATTTAACCTAGCAGACCTTTCTCTTATTTACAACATCAATCATCTGATTGAGTTTCTCATGTTTTCCCCTTAATGATTTCCCTTACTTATCACACATGACTATCAATATTTTTCGGCTCATTTAACCGCACTTGATCTCTCATGTTATCTCAAGATAAGGATATGTTATCTAAACCAACTAGGGTTTCATACACGTATGCATAAAATTACTGAGTTTCCAAATGGTTTTCATCATTTTTCTTAGACAAAATTTGAACACCTTTAAGCATAATTAAGCAATGCATAACAAATAAACAATAAGGGTTAAGTAACAGACAAGAATAGAGGAACTATGGGTGCCAACACAACCAATTTGTGCTCACAAGCACGGGCTATGTTAGGGCAACACACCCCTCTACACACAAAACTAGAGGGGGTACAACCTGGCCTTGCTGGCTAACACCGATCGTGTCAGGTCTAGGCAAGTCCCCATAAAAATTTCCAAAGAGGAACATGGCTCCCCCATGTCAAGATACATGGGTCGTGTCCAACCATGAATCAGAACTCTCTCTCATTTTGGTGCGTTCCACACATTGAGACCTATTAGTCTTGCAATGATCCAATTTCTAGTCCAAGTACAATCAATTTACTATGATTATTTCAGTTGAATATACCACAAAACAATCAATCAAGTTTATCATAAGTCATGCAAGAATTTCACATGATCATACATACTCAACAAGGATAAACTCATGGTAACAATAATATCTTCACTTGTCTCATCCATAATCAAAGGAAGCATGATCTAACATATTATTTTGAGACAAGAAACATAACATTCAAGGTGTCACATCAACAAGCATGATCAAGCAAAATACATGAAGATTTTCAAGCAAGAAAACACAATATTATTTTATCTAATTTCTAACTCTTCATGCATATCCCTAATTGGTGCTAACTCCAATTACAAACCTAGAGTTAAAACCCCACCTTAAATCCTTAACCTGAGTTGAAGATAATGGAGAGGAATTAGTGATAATCCCTTCAAGCAAGTTCTTCCACAAGTTTGTATCCTCTTCAAGTTTCAAAATTTTGGGCACATGCAAGGAGATAGTGGTTAACCAAGACTTTCCTCATCTTCTTCTTCCCTGGTCACCCTAACATATCTCTTTAATCTCTTATCTTTTGCCAAGTTCAGATTTTAGTGTGAGAAACAAAATGGTTAAATGAGCAAGTTTTTCATTCTTTTGGGTTTATATATAGAGCTTACATGTATTTACAAAAATACCTTTTCTCATTAATCCAATTTGCTAATGGATGCCACTAGGATTTAATCAAGCTTCTAATCTTTCTTACAGTCTACTCTTGCCACTTCTTTTTAACTATGGAAATTAGGTTTCACTAATCCTAAATTATTCTAATAATGCTTACTCATTAAGAATTTAGGACACGATTAAGAAATAAGGATATTACATTTTTATTTCTTTTATAATGGTGTAATTATTTTTATTTTATTTTTTATTTAAATAATAAGTCATATAATTGTTCAGTTAGACTACCAACCGAGGTATAATATTACTCATTTTTATTTATAAAAGCGTCTGTTCATTCATTTTTTTCCCTAACCTAACTCAATTATTGTAATTCCAAACTCATAAACATCATTCTCTAAGATGGATCGCAAGATATAAAAATATTTTAAGTTTTCATAATTAATTAGAAAATCTTTCAAGATTGTGTGTTGTTGTTGTTACATTCATTCATTGAAGAAGCTTATTTTATCAATCTTGAATAAAACATTTTTCTACTCTTGCAATCTATCTCACAGAATAGCGTTGTTGTCGATTCCAACTCTTACAATCCATTTTTATATTTGAGAATGATTTTTCAATGTTGTCATCCAATGCAAAAATTTAATGATTTAATTCTTTCCATAGATGACAACATTGAGAAACCTATTTTGAATCATATTGAGACGATATTGCAACCCAAAATGAAAATGGTGGATGGTAAGAATCTGTACGTGATGTTTCTTAGAGTTTGTCATTTTTTTTTGGGGCTACAGTAGAAGTAACCTATTCTCTCGGGTGTGCTGACAATCAAGCGTAAAGTTCCTTATTTAATTTTAATTTTTAGGTTAAATACCTTTTTTTTTTTGCCTGTATCTTGTACTCGGAGTTCATTTAGGTCCTTTAATTTTAAAAAAGATCATTTGAATCCCTCAACTTTTTAAATGTATCACATTAGTCATTTTCATCCCAATAGCAGTAACAACGTTAATGTTCGCTGATGTAGCAAGTAACGTGTTACATTAAATTTTTGTGACCGATTTAGCGACAGAAAAAATCTGCCGGAGATTTTATGGATTTTTAGCATCATCTTCATCTTCTTGTTATATCATATTCGGATTCATCAAATAATAGAACAAAACTCATTTTAAAAAAATAATTCTTTTCTTAATTAAAACTAAAATCCATCATTAGTGATTAGTTTTCTGAATTTTCTGTTTTTTAAATCTATTATAATTCTACTGGATCTGTGTATTTGGATTAAGAAGTGTGGATTGGTAGTCAAACAGAGTTCTTATGGAAAAATTGACTCCATAACAATCCATGGAAAATTTTACCCCATACCCCTACATTTATCCCCATACCCCTACTCATCAAATTTTTGGACGAAAATACCCCCATATAAATAGTCTTTATTTCAAAGTTTTCATTTTTTTTTTCATTTTGTCTTTTTACAAACGGTAAAAAACGCACTGACTTTCGCTTCCGGAGAACACATTGAGGCTACTTCCGGATCTCAAAAAATCACACTTCCGGAAAACATACGTTGGCTACATCCGGAGAACAAAAAATTACCTTCCGGAGAACTTGAGTAAGTGACATCCGGTTCTTCATTTTTCGTTGGAACACACCGGATAACTTGGCATCATGTTATCCGGTTTTTGTATTTCCTTCACTGGATAACTTGATCCTCAGTTATCCGGTTTGTTAATTCCTTAACCGGATAACTTGATGCTCAGTTATCCGGTTTGTTAATTTCTTCACCGGAAATCTAGATGCTGAGTTATCCGGTTTTGTTTCGATTTTTAATTTTTTTTCCAGTGGCTCGGCGTTTTAGAGGACGCGACGGATTTATCTATCGACGGTACGCGGATGGATCTGTAGTTCGCGCACTTGATATTCCAGCTGAAGATCGGATAGCTGATCCTCCACCTATACCGGCAGCAGCTCACATTCCACCGCTTCCACCATTTCCCAGAGGACCGACTGATACATCACTTTTGGTGAGGTATCAGAACCATGTGGCTCGTTATTTGTGGGATGGCCAAGTAAGTAAATATATGACTTTTCTATGTTGAATAAAATGTAATTTTAATTATTTATGTATTATGACATATTCTACGATTTATTTTTCAGGAGAGAGTTCCGAAGAAGGAGCTGAAGGTTGCTGCACATGGCAGCAAACTGATTGGATGGACTCCATCAATTCTCCCACGTGCGATTGAGGGATGGGTATCTAATGTTGGTTTATCCTCTCTGCAGAATACCAGTTTATCGAGGATAGATCAGAACCTGTTATCTGCATTTGTGGAGAGGTGGCATCCCGAGACATCGTCATTCCATATGCCGTTTGGCGAGATGACAATTACATTAGACGATGTTTCTTGCCTCCTTCATATACCTATTAGAGGGGAGTTATGTGACCCTGCACAAGGGTTTACCGACTCAGATGCTATTAGTCTAATGGGTGCTACACTGGAGGAAGCAGCTGAGGAGATTCGTGCAAACAGGGGTCCTTACTATAGGCTTGATTGGTTGAAGAAATTATTTGTCCGTCTGCGAGCTGAAGACAGATTTGATTGTGCGGCTAGGGCGTATATGTTGTTGCTATTAGGCTGCACTATTTATACAGATAAGACCTTTACTCTTGTAGAGGCAAAGTATTTACCACTGTTTCAGGACTTGGAAACATGTGGTAGATACTCTTGGGGGGCTGCTGCTCTTGTTACATTGTATAGATATCTCGGAGATGCTTCATTTTATAGTTGCAAACAGCTTGGTGGATATGCCTCTCTACTACAGGTACAACTGCTTAATTTTAATTTCATTTAGATTTGTATTATATTATTTACAATACTTTTAATTGATGATGTTCATGATGTGTCACAGTGTTGGATTCACGAGTATTTCCCAACTGTTGGGAAGAGAGGATTTTCGAAGATAGCTGGTGTTGGTACTCCACTTCCCAGAGCGATGAAGTGGCAATACAAGCAAGGGACGCAGAAGGTGGATGAGATTAGGGCAGTGCTTGATGGATTGACACCTACTGATGTCATTTGGCGCCCGTTCGAGGATCACAACATACTCCTTGCACTTCGCTTTCACATTCTTGCTTATGTGAAATCGGCACAGCAAATTAACTGTCGTAGAAAATACTGTTTCAATTGCTTTCATCAAAGCAAGATCTCTATCAGTTAAAATTACTTTTGGCCATAATCCTTGTTTAGTAAATAACTGTTTCAATTTATCTAGTACCCAACACAAAGTCTCTGTTTGCTCAGATTCCATATAGGCAAATGCAACAGAAAATGTTAACTCAGTTGATGTCACACCAACAATTTCAAACAAAGGTTGCATATACTTATTGGTTTTATAAGTACTATCCATAATCAACACAATAGGAAACAGATTCAACAACTTCACAGAGTCTGGATAGGCCCAGAAGATATCTCTCACAACTTCTGACTCATCTTTTTTCCTACTCCAATAAACATAATCAGATTCCTCTATCAATTCAAACAACTGTTGCATTTCTGTTCTAGGGCCCCTGATGTTTTTTTGAATCTTACTCTTATGTTTATATATTTGGGTGATTCGAGTCACACTCTCCGGATCTCGTTCTTTCAAAGACAACAATATGTGTCTTGGAGGAACATGACGTTTTGACAAATCAGCTATATGTTGTTGGTCATCTTCATTGAGTCGACTTACAAACGCATGACCTTCAAATCTATCAGGTAAACCATGGTTGTGAACTGCACATTTTACATCAATTTTCCAACCAGAACCATCTTTTGAAGGTGTTGATCTTACTTTGAAAGGACAATTACATTTTTTGGTAGCACTTTGTGTTTCGCTATCCCCTTCTTTGTATTTTCCACCTCTATCACAGCCAAATATAACCTTGTCACTTCTTCCTCTCTTGCCAGTATTGGTGTCCGAACGGGTTATAATAACCGTGACTCTATTCCTTAGTCCAACCTCCTTAATCCACCTAGTCGCCTCTTCTCTTGTAGGAAATTTTTCTTTAGTCAAGAATATTTCTGTTGTATCTACAGCTGTCTGGTCTTTGTCACATATCATCAAAGGAATGTCCATGTCTCCTAAACAAACTTAAAGTTAAAAAAAAAAACAAAAAAAAAAACAAAAAAAAAACATAACGAACCGGATAACTATAGACCAAGTTATCCGGTTGAATAGTAAAAGAACCGGATAACCTGACAGCTAGAAATCCGGTGAAGAAAAAAATACAAACCGGATATCTTGGTGATAAGTTATCCGGTTAACAAACATTGCCTCTAAAATACAAACCGGATAACTTATGGTTGTGTTATCCGGTTCAATATAAACAGTAACCGGATTTCTTGTAGCCATGTTATCCGGTTTAAAAATAACCATTCCGGAAATCCTTACCCTATGTTCTCCGGTTCTCGTCGAATACTGACAAAAATTACTTTTGGACTCGTCTGACTACACGGTAAAAAATAAAAAATAAATTAAATAAAACATAAAAGGACAAAATTGGAATTTTTAAAAATTTGTAGGGGTACGGGGATAAATGTAGGGGTATCGGGTAAAATTTTCCAATCCATGAAACACGCAAAGGTTAGAAAAATAAAAAGAATGGGAACGAAAATCCATAAAACACATGGAATAAATGCCGGTAGTTGTCTCCAATGATTCTCTTCTCAAACACTTCCAAACTTATTATAATAAATTCAAACATAATAAGATAAAGTCTCGTTTGGATGGATTCAAAAACTTGTGAGTTTTTTTTTATCTATTTCAAACTCTCTTGGAGGTGTCAACTATTAAGAAAGAAGGCTTCATCCGAATTGTACAACAAGTATATATTTTATACCCTAAAACAATTAATTCCATTTAATTAATTACAATCAAAGTGACATTTGAAATAATGATTAAAAAGCTATGTAATTTAAATTTTAATGTTGAATCAAGTTCAGGTTTAGTATTAGATTGTTAGTTTTGTCAGTTCAAAGCATAACATAACAAAGATTGTTGTAAGTTGTTGTTATGTTTAGAAAGATTGTTGCAAGTTGTTCTTATGTTTAGAAAGAATGTTGCAAGTTGTTGTTATGTTCTTGTGAAAAATCTAGATCTGGTTTTAATAGGTTCATATTTGAATTCAAAACACATTTAGGGAAGAAGATAAAGGAGAAGAAATGAAACCCAGAAGAAAAAAAAATTTACTGACGTCGCTAAATTGGTCACAATCCACGTCACCAGATAGATTAATGAAAGGATTAACGTAGTGCAGTTTTTAGAGTTAAAGGATTAAAATGAATTTTTTAAAATTAAGGGAGCAAAATAGACCCGAGTCAAAGATACGGGATGAAAAATGATATTAAACCTATATTTTATTTTTTAAAAATAACATGTTACCTCGGCGTTCATGAATATCCAAAGGGAAAAGTAGCGTTATTTTGTTTATAAATGAATATTTGACATTCATTTATAAAGTATCAATGCTTAAGACATTACTAACATATCAATCCACAAGAAAGATAAGTGATCCATGTAAAACTCTCACATCAGTCAATCAAAACGTGAATGTCACAATTTTATATTTTAAATGCTACATTTTGAAAGACAACACTACTAAAAATCTTGCCTTTAGTGACCTATTTAGCGACTGAAAATCAGTAAAATCGGTCACTAAATTCATCAGTGACTACATTCGCGACCAAATTTATTCAGTAGCGAAAACCCTAGTCGCTACTGAATAAAATTTACTGACGTCGCTAAATTGGTCACAAATTTAAATTTACTTCTTTGAAATACAAGATTAGAAACAACCATATACCTTATGCATTTCTTCAAGGGTTTGATTTTTCCTTCCAAAAACATAACAAATTCACTGAGGAAACAACTCTTAAAGGGTTATAATTCTGTTATTAGATTGTTATGATATCTGTCAGTTAGTTATAACAGTTGGCACCTCAACTCAAGAGTTAGTTATGATCCCAACTCTAAAATATTCTGTTGTAAACTATCCTATTCAGATTAGTTAGTAACAGAATTCAGTTTAGATTCTCTCTATCAATTCTCTCTCTATTTTCACTTCATGAATCTGGAAGTCTAGCAACTATTAAGACTTACAATTAAAAGTAAGGAAATGTCTAGAATGTCTGCAAAAAGTTCTTCGGTAATAATCAATAGAAAACTTCCATGATATATTGAGAAGAATGGAAGGGAGGATAATTTATATGCTAACAAGAGAGAGGTCAAGATCTAGGACCAGTTCATGTGATGTGAACAATAAATATATTCTCAATTAACCAAACATCACATGAATAAGAGTTTTTGGTTATGTTGCTTAATCTTATATTTTTGGCTAATTAAAGTAGGACAATATCATAGTTATAGCCTTGTCATGACATTACATAAGGTTAACAATTAGGTAACACTACTTTTCTGTTTTCTTGCTTTAATATCAACTTCCATGGCCACTAATTAAAAAAGTATAACTAAGAAGACAACCAATAGATTCGACAGTTGGTGCTTTCCAGCACATATTTGCTACAACAGTTGTGCCAACTAGTCATAAATAAGACAGTTTTGAGTCGGATTAAAGATTGACTATGTATCATTAAGTAGGTTTTAATTTTAGAAATAGAGTAATAGAAATATTAGAAAAATACCTTAAACTCTCCAAACCATAAGTCCCTCGTATTAGTGTCTATCTTTTTCCATGAGTTCCATGGCATATTATAATTACTCCTAATGATATCTCCAATCCCACTAGCTGCAGCATACGAAGGCAAAAATCTACAAACAATACATATTAATAGTTAAGAAATTTATATAGTATATGAAAAGAACTAAAAATATATATCATATATCTATATATACCCTTGTAAGTCAATGTATAAAGTTTGCTTCCCGCCACTACTTTGTGTCTCAGATGGAACGACAGTTTCACTTGATCTTGGGGTTTGTGCTCCATCAGAATCATAAGGTTGTGAAATAGATGGTGATGCTACCCCTCTTATTGAAGATGGAGGTGTGGCATTAGATGTTCTAGTAGCAGATGCAGCATTAGAAATTGAGACATTAGATGTCCTAGTAGCAGATGCTCTATGAGGAAGTTGGACATTATATGTCCTAGTAGCAGATGCATCATTAGGAAGTGGGACAATTAATGTCCTAGTAGCAGATGCAACTTGAGAAAGTGGGACATTAGATGTCTTAGTAGCAGATGCAACGTGAGAAGGAGGGACATTAGATGTCATAGTATGAGGTGCAACATGAGATGTCTTAGTAATAGATGTCCTATAAAGAGGTGCAACACGAGACGTGTTTGAAGAGGGTGCAACACGAGACGCGCTTAAAGAGGGTGCAACGTGAGATGTACTATGAGGAGATGTAAAATTCAATGTCTTAGGAGGAAGTGTGACATTCAATGTCCAATGAGAAGGTGCAACAAGAGGAGGTTCATCATGAGATGTCATATGAGGATGTGCATCATGAGATGTCATATGTTGAGGTGCATCATGAGATGTCACATATGGAGTTGAACTTTTGAGATGTTTTGATTTACGAGACTTGGAAGCTTTTTCCTTAACTTTATCTTCACCTGTCGTCTGCAATTAGTACAAAAAAAATTAGAATTTTTATTGCATAAATTAATAAAATGCATCATCTTCATCAAAATGTAAAATATTACAATTTAATAATCACTATGTCCATGTATCATATTCATCATCATCATGATAATCATCACCATCATCATTAATATCATTGTTAGTGCCATCATCATCATGATCATCATCACCATCATCATTAATATCATTGCTAGTGCCATCATCATGATACTTTGAGTTTTCTAAATCAATTTCAAAATCAAATTCGTCCATGTTCTCCTCGTCATTCTCATCATGTTTTTTTTCTAGTTCCTCAATACTCATTTCTATTTCCTCATATTTCCCTTCATCTCTTAAATGACCAAGTAGCTCATCATTTGCTACAAAATCTACACTTGTTGTAGTTTTTGCTGAATCTTGATATGAAACCTCTAATGTATATCGATCATCGACTCTGCCTCTAGGTTTGGTTTTAATGGCAACCCACCAATCAATCTTTCCTTTTAATTTTCCTGGATAAGGTACATAATAAACTTGAATGGCATTTATTGAAAATATGAAAGGATCATAATTTGAATATCTTCTACGATGATGAACCTCCACAATGCCATATTGGTGTTGAACCTTCATACCACGATTGGCAACAACATCAAACCAATCACAATTAAATATAACCAATTGTTTGGTTGGTTCTCCCAGGTATTCAACTTGCATAATCTCTTTAATATTCCCGTAATAATAATTTTCTTCAACTCCTTCATCGTCACCCTTGACACAAACTCCACAATTAATGGTTTTCTTAACAACACTTCATTCTTCTGTATGAAACTTAAAACCATTGACAAAATAAATCGGCCAACTATGAACCTTCCTCTTAGGACCATATGCTAACTGGTGCAAATATAAATTATGCACCATGTTATTTTTGTCATGTACCTACCAATAGGAAACATAAACTCATTATATTCCACAAATACTAGATAAGTCGAGTGTTATAATTGAAATCTCTTTAGAAATTGCATGGCACTTACATATGCTCGAAACCAGCTTGGAAATTCAGATGCAATCCTACCGTCCATGACAGTTTGAGATATATTTGGATGAATTTCTTCCAAATATTGCACAAAACATCTAACATGTGATATTATTATTATTATTACTATTATTCTATATGATTAATATAAAATGATAAATCAAGCTAGGTTTAATTTACTTACTCAATAAATGGTTGGACTTCTTCGCAATTTAGTAGGATATGCAAATGTGCAGCAGCTAATTCTCTATCATCCAAATATCGACTCTTACGAGTTCCAGCTAAGCGACCGAGATGATTAAAAATTGATAAAGTATGTTGAACTACATCATCTTAACCCCATCATCATTTCGACCTACTCTATTTCTCAAAGATTGCACATGAGACTCAAAATAATATGAACAAAATTGAAAAGTCTCTTGACATCCCCTCTACATGCGATCTATTTTTAACCATTTGTTTCAACTTATTCAAGTACCTAAACAATGAGATATATAATGTTAAATGCTAATTACAAAAACTTAAAAATGTAGATTTGTAGGTTGGACAATTTGAATGATTACCACTCAAATGGATACATCCAACGATATTGTACAGGACCCCCAACCCTTGCTTCATAAGGTAGATGAATCGGAACATGCTCCATGGAATTAAAGAATCCTGGCAGAAATATTTTTTCCAATTTACAAGTTATAATTACTATATTTTGTTCCATCAACAACAAATCATCCACACGCAAAGTTGTTGAGCACAAATCCTTGAAAATTTTACTTAACTCGGCTATAGGACTCCACACTTGATGTGGAAGTGCACTAAAAGCAATTGGTAACAATCGCTCCATAAATACATGGCAATCATGACTTTTCATTCCAATAAGCTTCCCTTCACCTTTGTTTACACATCTATGCAAATTTGAAGCATGACCATTAGGCATTTTTAACTCAGAAACCCATTTATACACAACCTTTTATTGGTCACTAGATAAAACATATTTTGCTTTAGGCTTTAAAACTTTTCCATTAGATTGTGTTTGTAACTCTAACTCCTTTCTTCGACAATACTTTTTCAAATCCATTCTTGCCTTAGCATTATCTTTGGTCTTATCTTTGATGTCCATCACTGTATTGAAGACATTATCAAACACATTCTTCTCAATATGCATGACATCAAGATTATGTCTTATTAAGTTGGTTTTCCAATAAGGTAACTCCCAAAAGATACTTTGTTTTTTCCAATTGTGGGACACACCAAACCCATCACATACACAAGGATCGGCCTCAGTTATTTTAGGGAAATCAGAAACTTTTTCCCACACATCATCCCCAGTCAGCCGTTTCGGAGGTCGAGACTTTTCTATTCGATTCTTGTAAAATGCATTCTTATTTCTTTGAAATGCATGATCCGTTGGCAAAAATTGACGATGAGAATCAAACCAAGAACACTTGCCACCATGCTTCAAGAAAAAAGATTTTGATTGATTCATACAATATGGACATGCTAATTTTCCAGCGGTACTCCAACCAAACAACATCCCATATGCCGGAAAATCATTAATAGTCCATATTAATGCAACTTTCATTATAAAATTCTTTTTCCTGGAAATATCATATGTAAGCACTCCATTCCACAAAAGTTTGAGCTTATCTATCAATGGTTGCAAATAAACATCTATCTTGCACTTTGGATTATGAGGTCCAAGAATAATCAAAGTGAGAAACATGTAGGGAGTTGTCATGCACAGTTCTGGAGGAAGATTGTAAGGGGTAACAATTACCGGCCAACATGAATAAGGTGAGGCTGTATGATTAAATGGCATAAAACCATCAGTGCATAATCCCAATCTTACATTCCCCTCTTCAGCAGCAAAGGCGGGATAAATTTGATCAAAATGTTTCCAAGCCTCTCCATCCGATGGATGACACATCACTCCTGGTTCTCGCTTATTTTCATAGTGTCACCTCATATATGGAGCCGAGCTCATTGAAGCGTATAATCTCTTAAGCTGGGAATTAGAGGTAAAGAATGCATTCTCTTCATAGGTACCTCTTTGTATCTATCCCTGCCAGTCTTTTTTTTTCTTATAACAAGGTGCATTACAAAACTTGCATTCTTTTAATTATTTACATTCATCAGTGTAGAATAGCATACAACCATTAACACAACAATCTATTTTTTCTGCAATGAGACCAAGTTTTGAAACTATTTTCTTGGTCCTATAATAATCAGTAGGAACAAGATTGTTTGGAGGATGTGTCTCCTTCATAAGTGCCACAATTTGATTAAAAGACCGTTGAGACATGTTCCCTTCTGACTTAATCGTCAACAATCTAACAGCAGTAGACAATTCAGTGTGATCGTTGCATCCAGGCCACAATGGCTTCTGTGCTGCATGTAGTAAATCATTGAACTTTTGATCATTAATATTTGGAGACTCTTCCATGTCTTCCTCACATTGTATTTGGTGTTCTGGTCCAACAACATCATAAACCATGTTCTCAAATCTACTATGGTGGTTGTTATTACCCTCTTGTGCATATTTTTCTTTATTTATTTCTACAAGTAATTTCGGATCATTTTCTCCATGACATGTCCAATACCAATAATCAGGTTTGAATCCTTTCTGAAAAATATGAACTTTAACTTCTTCGAAGTGTTTCAAAGGGACATTTTTGAAATTAGAACAAGGACATCTAATTTCATCATTAATTATTCTCTTTTGTTGGAGTGCAAATGACACAAATTCATCTAATCCATTTCGAAACTCGTCAGTGTACCCCTTTCGGCCAGGATTTAGCCTATTATACATCTAACTACGATGTAGTCGGATGTCCATTTATATTCTGTAATATAATTAAACATATAGACATAGATCATGTATGACATTTAAACAAAACATATAGGCCATGTATGATATTTGAGTTAGACACTAAAAATTAACAAATAACTTATAATTTCATATTATAGGTCATACATGGTATTTATGGCATACAATATATACGAGACTATCAAATTCAAGAGAATATTAAAGGATCTTACCTTCTACAATTATTTTTCAAAAAATTCCCTCGAGTCCTTGTACAAAATGTAGAGCACTTTGATCCCAAATATCTACAATGTCAATAAAAATGTCAATAAAAAAATCAAATTGAATTATAAATTCACATAGTTGCATTTGTTCATTAAAATTAGACAATTCAGATAGAAAGAAAAGCTAGCTAGTACGAAAAGCCAAAGATTCTCTCACCCGTGAATGGCCAAAACTTCCATCCACTTCCTCAATAAAAAATAAATTAAACAAACAACTTTTTCTATTTTGTAATTTTTTTCAACTTTCTTTTCAAAATAACTATTTTTTGTATCTATTCTTAGGTAGCATCTAGAGAGAACCATATATTAGGTGGTTCATTGGTGCACCACTTTTAAATACCATTAGATATATTTTGTTCATTCAAATTAGACAAACTAGCTAGAAAGAAAAGCTAGCTAGTACGAAAAGCCAAAGATTCTTCCACCCATGAATGTCCAAAACTTCCATCTACTTCCTCAATAAAAAGTAAATTAAACAAACAACTTTTGATCTCTCTAAATTCACATCACCTCACCATTTCATGAGAATTAATTATTTTTCCAGAAGTTCACCAATCACTCTCATTTTTCTCTCTGTTTTCACTCTCTGAGTTGATCATACTCACACTCACGCATCAATATCAAGCAACAACACCATACACATTCTTACAATAAGAGGTAGAAGAAGGTTATGAACAGTGTGATTTGCCTCCAAACCTATAAACTCAAATACAAAAGAAAATTATATATTCACTTATTTAGGAAATGCTCTCTCAAAATACCAAAGATTTTTCTTATGAAGAAATCTAGTCCTGAACACATAACCAATTATTTTAATTTCATATGTATTTTCACTCTAAAACTACAAATACAAAATAGTGCCTAAATAGTGTCTAAAGAAAATTGCAATTACAGGGGTAATCTTACACTCCCAATTCAAATAAGTGAGATAAGTTAATATAAGAAATCAAAGAGCATATTTTCAATTACATGAAAATCAAACATCATGAACAAAACTCAAATGAAAAAACATTGAATCACAACACAAAAACAAATAATGCAGAAAAATATACAAATCATTGGAAGATCAGGTTTATACAATAACTTTGGAGGGTTTCCAAGTTTATACGATTATCAAAGAAATAACATAAAAGTTCTTGAAATTGACTAGAAGTTTAGGGTTAAGTCAGAAATCAGTCCATAACATAAGAATTTGGAAAAATCAGTCAGAAATTAGTCAACAACATAAGAATTTGAAGAAATGTTCAAGTTTTCAATGCATACCTAGTACCAAATCAAATGATTAACGGTCTTGAAATCAGTCCATAACATAAGAACAGAGTATTTGAAGAAATCCTACGCCTTGAAATCAATGATTCACGGTCTAGAAATAATGTTGAGGGTTGCGATTCCCTTTTGAGTCAACACGGCCTTGAAATCAAATGAGAGGATTGAGTGAGTCAATGAGGAAGATGGAGGCTAGGGCCCAAATACTCACAAATAAATTATGCTTATTGCTTAAACCGGTTTTAGAAAAACGATTGAGAGGGAAAACAAAATTAATAATATATCTAATAGTAACCAGAATTTTGGTTGTTAAAAGTTTTATTAAAAATAATAAAACTATTAATATTTTAAGTGACCAAAATATTAGTCACTGAATATTTTTTTAAAAAATTAATAAATATAAATGAGTGGGGTTTTGGCGATAAGTATGTGTATTACAGACCACTGTTTCGGTCACTATTTTTCGGTGGCCAAATCGGTGGCTAAAATCACTTTGTGACCTATTTAGCGACCAAAGTGATTTTACGTATACGGCGTCATATTTTGGTGACTAATTTGGTCACTACAGTGACCGAAATTTATTGGTGTCTAAATTGGTTACTAAAAGCGAATTTTTAAGTAGTGCAAACATTGATAATGAACGCATTTGGATTGAAAACTTTGAAACTTAAAAAAGCGTACAAATAATTTTTAGAATAGATTGCAAAAGTACAAGGAAAAAGTATTGATTTAAAGTTGGTGTTTCTTATGTAATCTCATGTCTCATAACATGATAAATTATTTTATTTATCTAATCTTTATTAATTTTATATCAGAAACAAATACATACATACAAAGTTATTCAGAATATATTGCATAATGTGTTTGTCTCATTTCTATAAATATATGCATGTCTTATGTGTATTTATGATTAGTTTATACTTTCTTGTTTTGAAGTAGTATTTCTTATAGAAGCTTATTATAAGAAAACGGTGGCTACTTTGAGAAAGTTTATTTATTTGGTAATGATTTTTTCTAAGAATAATGTTGGATGTCATGAAATTTGCTTGGCCACTCTGTCATGATGGTGGGTTATATAAACGTGTAATGATATTACACGTTATACTCTTCGTGTTTTCCGACTAAGGCCCTAGTTTAATTGGTTGTCAAACTATTAGTGAAGTTTTGTGATTAAATTAGTTGTGCTTAACAGCATCGCTGTTATGAAAATTTAAATTCAACTTTAAGGTGTGTTGGTTTCTGCACTTTGGATGCATTTGCATAGTGACAGAAGATACACTTTGAAGAGGCCATTGACCATGCGATGGGAGGCCATTGGCTATGTTTCCAAACACGCACTTTGCTATGTTTTGACTGAGATTGATAATTGGGATTTGGACTTTGGATTGTAGCCAAGCAAAATGTACATAAATGATGATCTCTAGTTGTTGCTCTAGGCTTAATGCATTAACTATTTTGTGCTTAAAAGATAAATTGAAAATGAAACAGTTATTTGAAAAACCATTTATTGTAGCCAAGCAAAATTTATATAAATGTTGATCTCGAGGTTTTGCTCTAGGCTTAATGCACTTAAGAGTAATTGTGGCATATATAATTGCTTTAGTGTGTACTGTGTGTTATATTGTTGGTGTGCTTGGGCTGCAATTTTAGTAGGAGTTTTTTCATTGCTTCCTTTTGCATCATTGATTATAAAGCCTATGCATCTTACACTTTGTCATGGATCTAAACTATCAAAAGCTGGTGGAAAGCTTATCATTTTCAGGTCTAGCTTTGATGTAGAGATTGCATAACAATGACGTTGCATAGTTTTGTTGACTTTGAAGGTTGACTTGAACCGAAGCTAAATAATTTTGTTGATTTTTGCTAGTTGACTTTAGTATTAATTTGGCCGAAGCTTAATATTTTTTGTTGACTTTGACTTTAACTATAGGGTTGATTAGGTCGAAACAAAATAAATTGTTGACACTCAAAGCTTAACATTAGCGTCGCTTAGGACGAAGTTAAATAATTTTGTTAACTTTTACATTTTGACTGAAGTGTCGGTTTGGTCAAAGTTGAATAATTTATTGACTTTTAAAGTTTGACTTTATCGTCAGTTAGGCTGAAGCTAAATAATTTCCTTGATTTTTGGAGTTTGACTTTAGAGTCGGTTTGGCCGAAGGTAAATAATTTCTTGACTTTCAAAGTTTGACTTTAGTGTCGGTAAGATCGTAGCACTTAGTTTTGTTGACTTTTTAATTTTGCCTTGATTAGCATTGGCCTCATGTTAGCGTCGGTGTATACTCGGTTTGGTCGAGGCTAATGTCGCCAGCCTAGCCCGACATAAATGCTAAGTTGAGGCTAATTCGATGTAAGCCTCGGTTTTTTAGCATTTATCGTCGAATTAAAATCGATGCTAAGCATTGTTTTTTTAGTAGTGACAATTGAGACGATGGATAACGAAAAGAGAGAAGAATTCAAATTTCAATCTCTGCGCTTTTGAAACAGAAATATGAAAGATTTCAGTTTGAATGAAATTGATTTCAATTTCGGTTACGAATAAATCAATTTTTATTTCAGTGGTGAAAAGTGAAATTGGTTTCGATTTTAATGGTGAGATTTAAAATCGATTTGGGTTTTAAGGTTGAAACTTGATTCAAATTCCGAGATAAAAAATGAAATCCATTAGGAGTTTGTTTTGATTGATGGAATCGGATGGAGCGGAGCGGAATGAGATGGAATGAAATGATATTCCATTGTTTGGATCATTTAAAATTCGATGGAGCGGAGCGGAATGGAGTGGTAATGATTTCATTCCATTTCATCACTTACCACCATATTTCTTCCCCTTCAATTTGGACGGAATGAACAATTTGTCTTATTCCATTCTAAAATTTTCAAACTATAGAATGGGAAATTCATTCTGTTCCGCTCCATTCCGCTCTGTCTCACTCCCCTCCACTTTGTTCATTTTATGATATCCAAACATAGCCTAGGGTTTAGGTTTTGAGGAGAAATAAAAATGAAATATGAAATAAAAAAGAAAGGTAAAAACAATCGATTTAGAGGGGAAAATCAATATGGGTATTTAGTATTGCGACACACACGAGAGCAGAGATTCGTGTTTTGTGAAAATATTTGGGAAGGCTAACGAATGATAGTTGTTGTTTAGTGAAAGGATGTTTTTTAAGTAAGAAAAGTTGGATTTTTATTATTATATTTATAATAATTATTAATATTAATATGTTTTGTAAAATAAAATTTTAATAATATTAATTATGTAGTATTATGAAACACTTAAATTATTAATTTATTAATATATATTAGTTAAATAAACAATTTTTGTTATAAAAAAATAGTAAATAAATTTGTGTATGTTTGGAGGAAAAATTAATGCCAAAATTTCATTAATATTAGACTTGTAAGCAATGTTTGAAATTTGTAGCCTTTTGTTAAACAAATAAGAAAACTACTAAAAAATCGGTCTCATAAGTGTTTAAGGGGTCATTTGTCAAATATTACGAAAACAATAACATTAGAACACTTGAAAAGCATCCTCATTGGGAGTTTAGGGAACATGTATAGGTTGTTACACAAACATTGTTGGCATCATGCATAAAACGTTGCCACAAATACTTTTAAGCAACATGTTTCACACGTTATCTAAAAAAGTATTGTCAAAGATAACAAATGTTTAAGTGACCCCAATACGCCCACTCTGTAATGGATACTCTTAATACTTAAGAAAAGTGTTGACAAGGCGGCCCTTATGAGATTATAAGCAGGTTGTCCAGTGATTATGTTGTAAGAAGATGATCCATCTACTACGAGATACTTGACTTTTATCATTATGGCATTCTCTTTCAGTCTGAACACCATCTTGAGAGTAATATAGTCCTTGACATGGACCTATTCTTTAGAGAAGCCAACCCAGGAACCTCAAAATGATTGAAGGTCTTCTGGATCTAGCTTGAGTATTTCAAAGGCATTTATATAAATCAATACTCGTTTTATCTCCTAGTCTTCACGTTACACCTTTATGGCATGGGGTCATTTTCATTAGGGAGGACCTCTGGGGTGGGGGGTCTTTAAGGGAGAAGGTGGTATCGGGCTTTGAATCACCTTCTGGTTCTGACTTCGGCTTTGTGGGTGAATCTTCCATCACCATGACTTATTAGTCGTACCTTTTATGGAGGAGATAGATTCCCATGTCCTAACGAAGTCTTCCACTATGGTTTTGAAAGTGTGGTGGACTAGCATGTCTTCCCCTCTTCTCTCTGTCGCTTTGTGTTTTCTAAACTTATGGCTTCTGGGTGGATCTCACCCCTGAGTTTTAGACATTCCTCCTGCTTTCTAAGAGCTTCCCTTGACATACTTTTTCAAGTGGCCCTCTTTGATATGTCGCTTAATCTCTCTCTTGAGCTAATAGTAGCCATTATTGTGATGACCTTTTATCTTGTGGTATTTGCACCACCTGCTGGGTTTGGGCCCCATGGAATCTGACTTAGGAATTACTTGAAGCGGGATATCGTGGGTGTGGACAAATTCACGCCATATCTCCTCTCAGCCAGTGTTGAGGGGCATGAAATTATCTATGGGACTCCCACTATGTTTTAAGGTTACTTTATCCTCACAACCGAGGTGTAGTGGCTTCTACATTATTGATGTAATGAATCAGATCTGTCAAAGGCACACTCTTTGATGTCATGTGATTTCTTCTCTATATTGCTCCCCCTTTTATTGTAACATTCGGGTCGTACCATAATTTTATTCATGGAAAAGGAGAGCATATGGGCGAGATATTCATTGAAATGTCTGGCCACCAATCCATTATGGAATGCTTCCACGAACACGTCCTAATTTTAAATGTATCACCTTGATGGTCACCTTGTTGAAACGAGTGGCGTACTCCCTTAATGATTCAGCATACCCTTAAGGTACGTTGAATATACTATTCGTTGAAACCTTTCGGTGCTTACTCGCCGAAAACTTAAGGACTAGCTTCCTTGAGAGGTCTTGATAATTAGCCAATGAAAGGCATGGAAGGTTCATGAACCATCTTTGGGCTTCCTCCATGAAAGTGTTGGACAAGAGCTTCCACTTTAAGAGTCGGATGATTTTAATCAGAGTATTAATGGTGACCATGTGTTCTTGGGGGTCCATTTTCCCATCAAACTTAACTAGTGATGGTGGTTTGAAGATTTTTGGTTCTAGAGCACCCTAAATCTCGTCGGATAGTGGCTTGGAGTCCAGGACCTCGCATTCGACCTGGATGTCGCTCTAGATTACATTCACATGAAAAGCTTGATTGGAACGACGCAAGTATCCATGACATCTGTGAGGGATATCCTTCTAGCTATCTTGTTTTAATGATGTCAACAAACACATTAGATTGAAATTTGAGCGGTATCACTTCACGTGTCGGGCATATAGTGTCTTATCGTTATTGGTCATGTGTCTAGATGCATAGGATCTTGTTCTCCCCAAAAATAAAGGTCCACAAGTGATTTAGTAGTGTCTAACATGTATGTTTGACTTTGTTCTGGTGAAAACAATTCAAAAAATGAAGTTTCTTGAAAAATTTGCCTTCATGCGCTGACCTCAGAAATCATGCGCTGACCCCCAGAAGCCACGGGTAAGCGCATAAACCTGAGAACTCAAAATTGCCATTTTATGCGTCGACGCATAGACTCCAGAGGTCGACGCATGACTTTGTTTTGTGCACTTTTTCACTTAATTTCGTTTATGTTATTTCATGTTATTTCTTTTGGTCATATTTTTTGATATAAATAGTTTTGGGTCTTCATTTTTCACACAACAAGAAACGTGAAAAATATATGTCAGTTCTCTCTTCATCTTCGTCTTCTTCATTGTGTAAACAAACAATCACACATAATCATTTTTGTTTGTGTCGCCCATTGATCGAAGTGATAACGTTCAGAATTTAGGAAGTGTGATCTTCATCTTCTGGGTTGAGAGTTTGGCAGGTGTTTCTTGAATCAAACCAGTTGGGTTTGTCCTCCAAGAATCGAGGAGATTTTGGGGGTTTTGGTACAAATTGTTCTTTCTACAGGGATTCGGCTTGGCGAAGGTAACCGAAAATTGGCGTAACTGTTTCGGTTTAGTAGCTGTAATCAGAGGATCGTAGAAGAAGGTTTGGGTTCGAATTCTTGGAAGATTTCAATTGACCGAGTGAAGGTAACTGAAGAACAGAGTTTTCTTTCGGTTTAGTAGCGTGGGACGGTAATTGAATCATCCATATTCGGAGCACTTGATTCATCTTGAATCAAGGGAAGAGAAAATTCTGCATCAAAGATCGAAGACGTTCGGGGTTTGAATGTTCATAGTTTTCTCTTGTAATAAACAAATTGCAACAACTACATATATATATATATATATATCTCAATTCCTTTTGCGGAATTGGGGGCAGACGTACCCAAAGCGAGGACGATTGGGGAACTGCCTAATCAAATCTCGTGTGTTCTCTATTTCCCTTAACTCTTTTACATTTCAGTATTGTTCGAATTTGTGACGTAGCAAACTATCGTAATTTCTGTCGTAGAATAATTGTACGCTGATAAACTGTTTTGTTAAATCGATACAATTCATTGAATTGTGTTTTGGAGCAGCTGCACATTATTCTCCATAGAAATTCTGCACATAGTGTGTTTACGCACGCTACGTGTTTAATAATTTGTTTCCAAGCAAAATTCGAACACAGTGCTTTAAATTACTTATCAATTAACCTCATTGGATCGGTGTAAACATCAAGCAAGTGATAATTTGTTGTCTGCGTTTATAAGTGTAATATTCAGAACTGAATTTTTCTCTTTCGTACTCATCCATAATATATTCGTGCATATCCGATCCTTTCGGTAGAAGGTTCGTTGTAGACGTTCTATCCAGTGGTAGCTTCCGTTAAACAAATTTTTTAAAACATAATTTTGTAGTCCATTTGCGTGTAAAACTCAAGGGATCTATTCAACCCCCCTTCTAGATCCATAGCCATCGTCTAACAACATCCAGCATATATGCTAAAGCCTTGAAATCGTCGCTTCCAAGTCTCCTAACTGTGATGGTGCCTCTTCGTGTTGCCATACTAAAGAAGACGGTTGAGTCGAGTGAGAGTTGAATGTAAATGTGGTCTATGTTAGTCTTATTGGACCCCGTTGTATCTGGCAATTGGGCTTGTAAAAGTACAAGGATGATTACTTTACTTGCAAAGGTGATCGCAAGAGGGTTTGTGTTCTCAATATGTGAATAATGATGAATCATCCAACCCTAAAGGTTGGAATATTTGTAAACATAACTATGAGTCGGATCATAAGAAGGAAATAATTTCCCCTCAACTTCTCAACATATGTGAGAGTAAGGAGAGGAGTTGTTCTTCATCTTATATTGGAAAAATGGTTTTCCTCCTTTGTAGGTATGACAACCCGGTTTCAAAAATAAAGAGTTGGAACAAATTTGGTTTGTATCATATTTCTAAGAGTTTTGATGATAACAAAGTATTTAAAGAATAATAGGGTATACTCACAAATATTCAAATGTGCAGGATCATACACTAAAATTTTTGAAGATAATTTAGTACTGGTTCTAAGAATGAACATTCAAAAAGAAGCTAAAGATCCATATTCTGGAAGATAAGAAGTTGAAGACCAGACTCTGAATGACGTCAACCTCTGAATGACGTCATCATCTGAAAATCTAGACTCTGAAGCGTCAGCCTCTGGAGATTGAGACTCTGAAGATTTAGTCGGTGCAAGGATCGAGGATTTTGATCACGTGAACACTTAAGCAAAAAATCTGCTGAAGACAACTGAGATGCAGTAGATAATTCCTTTTGTATCAAAGGGATTTCAAAAAAGATTTCTGTGATATTAACCATATTAGGAAACATCTCAATGTCTCTAAATTAAGCTTCTTGTGCAAACTCTTCAACGACTCTTTTCTTTATTTCTATATAAGAAACTGAAGACTTGAAGAAAAAAATGAGCCATTGACATTCAAAGAGTTGTTACTCTGTCAAAACAAGAAGCATAAATTTAACTTATAATTTCTTAATACTTGTATATTCTATAAATTCTTAAGTTTTATAGAGTCTTTTTGTGTTATATTTTGTCTACGCCTTTGATTGTATATCAAGTGTAGTTTTTCACAATCTCCTAACTGTAAGTTAGAGTTTAAGAAATACCTTGCTAAGTGCTTGATCATTTGAAGTATCTTTCTTAAATGCTTGAGCATAGAAGTCTCTTGCATGTGTGATTGAGCATTGGAAGTCTCTTGCTTGTGTGCTTGAGCATAAAAGTCTCTTACTTGAGGGTTTGAGCATTTGGAAGTCTCTTGCTTGCGTGTTTGAGAAAATTGTAATCAGTTGTGATTATAGTGAAAATCCCTTTGAAGTACAAAGGGATTATACTACTCTCGATTTGTGAGAGGAACCAAGATAACTGCTTGTGTCTCTCATTCTTTACTTTCTGCATCTGAAGTATTCTTATTCACTGCTAATCATTTAACTATGATTCAAATTCTAAACCTTGTATTTAGAATCTCATAAAAGAATTTCAAAAAAGAAAGAAATAGATAACACAATTCAACCCCCCCCCCCCTCTTGTATTTTTCTCACCTTCATAAAGGTATGCCCAAACCCGACCATTTCAAAGACATTATTTCCCACATATTAGAAAAATGAACTAGAAATAGACATGAATTTAGGTTGGACAACTCAACTTACAATCGCGCCCACCTAATTCCTCTAACGGCCCTTTCACAACCCTTTTGAGTTGATTAGACTGCGGTCTGGGAGGATTCTACCTGCCACCCCCCACAAATAAACCTGGCACCCCACCCCCCAATTTTTCATAATGTCAAAACTGCCCCTGGGAGAAAAACACATCAAATTTCTGTTAGAAATTTCCGGTAATTATATTAAAATTTCCGGTACAGTTTGAAATTTCCGGTAATTCATTTGAAATTTACGGTGTACCGCAAATTTCAAATTTTCGGTGAAGTGAAAATTATTCTGAAAATATGAAATTTCCGGGTGTACACAAAAAATTTCACTTAAGCTGAAATTTCTGGTAGTTTCATTTTTAGGGTTTTTTGGATGGTCATGATTTTGCCGACAGTATTGTGCGGTTGTGATTGCACCGACAGTTTGTGTGGTCCATAATTGATTCACAGTTGTATAAATTGGGGTTACCTCTTATTGAGAAACATATCTTAAAAAATGCCTCTTCCTCAATTTATGATTAAGGCAGAAGTTTACTTCAAAGAAACTTCTCTTCCTGTAGAGTTTAAGCTTCCCGATGACACCACCTTTTTTTGGCCTGGAGTCGAATTTGAATGAATAAAAAGGTGAGAAAGATCGAGTTTCGTGAAGATTGGATCGATACAAATGGGAGGGCGAAATACAACCTTATTGAGTTGAAGACCAACAAAGATGTGAAGGAAATGTGGAGATCATTTCGCCGTAGGATAACAAAGGGTCCGATCGAGTTAGATGCGGAGCTGTCAACCATATTGTAATGTTAAGTGTTTTATGTTTAAGTTATGAAAATCATTGTTAGATGTAAGTTAACCTTCACACTGCAATTTAAGGAAGATCACTAATATTAGCTAATAAAATGTTATGAAAAAGATGTCAAAAAAATATACATATAATACAAATAATACAAAATATATCTAAATAGGTCCCCCACGGGTAGGGGTGGAAATAGGCTGGGCCGAGATAGGCTTTGCCAAGCCTAAGTCTGCCCTGCCAAAAAAACTGAAGCCTAAGCCTGGCCTGTAGCCTGTCATAGGCTTATTTTTAGGCCTGAGCCTGGCCTTTTCTAAGGCCTAGTTAGCCTGTTAGCCTACATAAAAGCCTATTATTTTAGACATATGTAAATAAACAATTAAAATAATGTTTGTTCTGGACTGGGCCAACGGCCATGCGCGGCCCAATCCGTGACTGCTACAGTAACGGCCCAAACGCTTGGATCCAGTCCATTAAGATGACAAAAGTACCCTTTTGCCACGACAACCGGGCACTGACTGCTCAGCCTTGCCCAGAATTATTGTCCGCCACACACGAGCTACAGCTCCCCGACATATGACATCCATATGCCCGCAACTGCCCTCCTGCCCGTCACAACGGCTAGTTTGGGCAGTTACCTATTCTTCAGGAAAACGGTTATTTCGCCTTGAAAATAGGACCGTTGGCTACGCGCTGGGGAACAATATATAAACTCTCTCATTTGAGAGGGCGAGGTATCACATTTTCACCCTCAGAATACTTTTCGTACTTGCCCCTTTTTCTCTGACCTTTTCTCACTTGAGCGTCGGAGTGCCTTGCAGGTACACCCCCTTTTTCTCCTCAACAGTCCGAACACCCAGCACGTCCGGCCATCATCATCTACCGAGCACCTCGCCATCTGACGACCAGCGTGTGTGGACCTGATCGAACACTCGAGATCAGTGGCGCCGTCTGTGGGAACTCCTTGTTCTCCCCTTCTTTCTTTCTTACTCGGAAACTAAAGATCAAAATATACCTTCATTAATCCACCCACATATGGCCGCTCAGAACCCCGCAAAAGGTGTTGACGCTACAGTTCTTGTCCCCGTCAACAAGGTGGACGTTAATGGCAGTTCGCTGTTACTTTCTGATCCCCGTTTCCTTCGAGACGGGGCCACTGCTTCTCCAACTCCTCCTCCCACCGAGCAAGGAGAAAAACAGTCACCGTTGGGGGAGCGACCAATTCCTGGCCCCCCAGCACTGATCTAGCCGTCGCAGCCCTCCTAGATACTGTCAACCGCACGAACCTCCTTATCTTGCAGCAAGGTGAAAGGATATGAGCCCTCGAAGAAGCAGCTCTTCCAAGATCTTCTCCCCACAAGAGGAAACACCAGAAATCAAGAAGCCCGCCGCCTGGGCGCCAGGAAGACCGTATGACGAGGCCCGAACCACTACGCGTTCGCAAACGCGACCAGATCTCCCCGCGGGACCAGTCGCCACCAAGACACAAGAGAACGAGGCAGGACGGGCATTCTTCCCCGATCAGACATCGCGACCGGCCACAATCGCCCTCACCTCGCAGAGACCGTCGACTTCAAGTTTGGACAGCGACGACGAGCCTCGCGGCCCGTTGTCCCGCAGGATCCTACCCACCCGTCTCCCCAAAGGACTAGAGAAGCCTCCGTCTCTAGGGACTTATGATGGAACCACGGACCCAGACGAGCACATAGAAAACATAGATGCTCTTCTGGACTACCGAGGTGTACGAGGAGCCATCAAGTGCCGCCTGTTCCCGACCACGCTCCGGAAGGGAGCAATGACCTGGTACAAACAACTGCCCGAGGAATCCATCACCTCCTGGAGGCAGCTCGGGAGGATCTTCTCCTGACACTTTACCGCATCACGACGCCATCCTAAGACTGAGGCGTCCCTTGGAGCTGTTGTACAGGGGAGAGATGAACCCCTTCGGGACTACATTGAGCGGTTCAACAAGGAAGCTGTCCAAGTGCCAACAACCGACGATATGAAGAAATTCCTGCTCGAGCAGGGATTACGTCCTGGCTCAGATTTCGCGAAAGCCATCGGCCTAGATCCACCAAGGAACCTCAACGCTCTCCTCCACCAAGCCCAGTCGCATATGCAGTACGAGGAGAAGGTCGCTTCCCACTCTGCCGGGCCTCCCGTCACCAAGAAGGTACCCAGACATCCAGAGCTGAAGAGCCCTCGACATCCCGTCGAGGAGATAAAAGACGCGATGATCGGCCTCGCGATGCACGCGAACAGAAGGGACCTTCTGGACGGTTCCATGACTATACCCCCCTCACTACCTCGAGGGAGAAAATCTTGTCCGAATGTGCCAATTCAGAGTTCAAATAAGCGGGGGTCCGTTTCCCCAAACAGCTGCCGACCAAGCCAGGTGTGGACAAATCCAAGTATTGCCGCTTCCACAAGAGCCACGGCCATACGACGGAAGAATGCATCCACCTCAGGGATGCCATAGAGATCCTCATTCGCGACGGCCATCTGAAGCAGTTCGCGAAGAAAAAAGAAGCTCCCCGGCAAGAAACCCAGGAGAGCAAGAAGGCGGCTGAAGAGACTCCGCCCTCCGATGACACCAACGTACAGGTCGCTATGTCCGTGACTCGACCAGAAGACTTCTGCATCCCTGACAGTCTACCTGTTTCCATGTTCCTTGGCGCTCACAGCCCGTGGGAAACCTTCCCGTCGGCCATGGTCATCTCTGGTGGCGGATTTAACAAAATCACGGTTGGTTCGGTCAAAAGAAAGTTCGATCAACTGATCAGCAAGAGCGCCAACGAAGTCACCACGCTGGATACCAATCGCAAAGGATCCTCTCCCATTTCCTTCTACAAAGAGGAGCTCCTCGGCGGGTCACCGAACTCAAGCATCCCGCTTCTCATCCGGGCAAGGATGGCGAACTTTGACGTTCGCAGGATACTCGTGGACCAGGGCAGTTCAGTTGATATTATGTACAACCACCTGTTCGAGACACTGCAGTTGGACGACTCTCACCTTACCCCATACGTTGGATCCGACCTGCAGGGATTCAACGAAGCAGTAACAAGGCTCCGAGGTTACGTAGAGCTCATCGTGACTTTCGGTTCAGGAAAGACAACCCGAGCAATCAAAGCACAGTTTCTGGTAATCGACTTCCCGTCACTATATCAGTGCATTTTTGGAAGGCCAACCCTGGCAGAGTTGGTTGCAGTGCCTTCCACCGTACATCTCAAGATGAAGTACTACACTTCTGAAGGGATGGTCGCCACCCTCCACGGCGACATCGAAGCTGCCCGTCGATGCTTTGAAGCCGCGTCAAAAGGATTGAGCACAATCTCAGCGAAGCCGAGGACATCTGGTCGCCCCCCTCTGCCCAGCAGCTCCGAGCAGCCAAAACCACTCCCCCAGGTCGAATCTATCGACTTGGACAGCCGTTTCAACGAGGAGGACCACGCCAAATTCCCGACGACTTCGGGCAGCCAGTCCCACAACAACGGCCATCTCCTGCACCCCATACCAGATGGCAACTTCGAGCTCGTCCCGTTAGGAGAAGACCCCCAACGGGGAGTAAAGATCGGAGCAGACCTCCCCGACCTGGCCAAAAGACAACTAAAAGCGTGCCTCAGGGAGAACGCAGACTTGTTCGCATGGAGCGCTGCTGAAATGCCAGGATTGGACCCCTCCGTCGCTTGCCACCAGCTTACCATCGATCCGGCCGTCAAAGCCGTTGCCCAACGCAGAAGGAAACAGTCCCCGGAGAAGATGGAAGCCGCGGAGAAGGCTGTTAAAGACCTTCTAGAAGCTAGGTTTATTTCCGAGGCCAAATACACTACGTGGCTCTCAAATGTTGTACTTGTAAGAAAAAATAATGGCAAATGGAGAATGTACGTTGATTATACTGATGTTAACAAGGCCTGTCCGAAGGACGCCTACCCCCTCCCCAATATAGATAAGCTCGTGGATAACTCAGCAGGTTTTAAGCTGCTATCATTCCTCGACGCCTACTCGGGCTACAATCAAATCCCGATGGCCGCGAGCGATAAAACGTATACGGTCTTCATGACCGAATCGGGAAATTATTACTACAACGTGATGTCTTTCGGTCTGAAGAACGTCGGCGCTACATACCAACGAATGATGAACAAAGTCTTCCAAGGACAAATAGGCGACATGCTCGAGGTATACATGGACGACATGATCATCAAGTCCCACGAGGAACTAGACCATGTCACCCATCTTCGAACAATTTTCGAACAAGCAAGAAAATATCAAATGCGTTTTAACCCAGAGAAGTGCACGTTCGGAGTACGGGCAGGCAAATTCCTTGGTTTTTACCTAACGGAACGAGGAATAGAGGCTAACCCCGACAAATGTCGGGCATTCTCTGAGTTCCCAACGCCCACGTCTAAAAAGAACATCCAGTCCCTCAACGGGGTATTAACCTCGTTGTTCCGCTTCGTCGCGAAATCCGCCCAACACGCCCTTCCTTTCTTCAAGCTCTTGAGAAAAGAAGCCGCGTTTGAATGGACCGAAGAATGCGAGGCATCCCTCCTTCACTTAAAACAAGCTCTGTCGAAACCGCCCGTGTTATCGCGGCCAGATACCGGGGAAGTTTTGTTCCTATACCTCACCGTCACCGCCGAGGCCATGAGCGCTATTCTCATCCGCGAGAATCACGCCGGGCAAAAACCCGTATACTTCACGAGCAAAGCGTTGCAAGACGTGGAGTTGCGATATCAGCAGATAGAGAAGGTAGCACTGGCCCTCGTTAACGCCGCCAGACGACTGAGGCACTATTTCTTGGCCCACACGATCATGGTGAGGACAGATCAGCCCATCAAGCAGTTGCTGGGACGGCCAAACATGGCAGGACGAATGCTCAAGTGGTCGTTGGAGCTGTCCGAATTTGACGTCCGGTATGAAAGCAGAAAGGCTCTCAAAGCACAGGCCCTGGCCGATTTCGTGGCAGAAGTAACCTTCTCAGACTCCTCGCCCCATGTAGCAAACAGATGGACCATCTACGTGGACGGAGCCTCCAGCTCGAGCGGAAGCGGGGCAGGAGTCATTCTGGAGAACGACGAGGGGACCATAGTCGAAGCGTCTCTCACTTTATCCTTCCCCACGTCGAACAACCAGGCCGAGTATGAAGCCTTCCTCGCTGGGTTACGCCTTGCCGAAGACCTAGGGGTAGAAGAAATCGTCATCTGCACGGACTCTCAGCTCGTAGCTCACCAGGTCTCCGGGGAGTATCAGGCCAAAAATGACAGTCTGTCTGAGTACCTCTCCCTAGTTAGGGAAAAGATATCGAAGTTCAGGACGGTAGCTGTAAGACATGTTCCCCGCGAACACAACGTACGAGCAGATGTCCTATCCAAGCTAGCGAGCACCAAGAGAAAAGGCGGAAACAGGTCAGTCATCCAAGAGATACTTCCCCGATCCAGCATCGACAAGGGGCCCTCGACCCTACACGTGCACGCAATCGGGGACACCGACTGCTGGATGACGCTCGTGTACAACTACCTCACCAGGGAAGAACTTCCGGATGACCCCAAAGAAGCCAGCACCATCAGACGAAGAGCTTGCTCGTACGTCATCCTCGAAAACAAACTTTACCGAAGGGGTTTCTCCATTCCGCTACTAAAGAGCATAGAGGAGGAGATTGTCCCCCACGTATTGCGAGAAATCCACGAAGGCATTAACGCCCAGCACCTGGGGGGAAGGTCCCTTGCCCGCAAGGCCCTCCGGGCAGGATATTATTGGCCAACTATGCAGCAAGACGCCAAAGAGCATGTGAAGAAATGCGAAAAATGCCAACGGCACGGGGACATGCACCTAGCCCCCCCCCCCCCAACGAGCTGAAAAGCTTGACATCCCCGTGGCCATTCGCCTGGTGGGGCCTGGACATCCTGGGACCCTTCGTGACGGGGTCTAGCCAAAACAAATACCTGATAGTGGGCGTAGATTACTTCACAAAATGGATAGAAGCAGAAGCCTTAGCGAAGATAACAGCACTTAACATTCTACGCTTCTACAAGCGGAATATCCTTGCCCGTTTTGGAATTCCCCAAGCAATCGTCACGGACAATGGAACACAATTCACGGACAAGAAGTTCCAAGACTTCGTCGCCCATCTCGGAACAAAGCAACACTTCGCTTCGGTCGAGCACCCCCAGACCAACGGGCAGGCGGAGGCGGCCAACCGTGTCATCCTTCGTGGCCTCAAACGAAGACTGGACGAAATGAAGAAGGTCTGGGTCGAGGAGCTCCACAGCGTCTTATGGGCATATCGTACTACTCCCCAGTCCACCACCGGGGAGACGCCTTTCCGCTTAGCATATGGCATGGAGGCTGTTTTACCCATCGAGATCCACGTACCGTCCAGGAGGACCGAGTCACCTCTAGACGAGGAGATGAATAACGGAGCGATAAGAGAAGAGCTCGACCTCGTCGAGGAAATCCGGACAGGAGCAGCACTCCGCGAAGAGTCTCTTAAGCAAAAAATAGCAATCAGGCACAACGCCAAAGTCTTACGACGAGAATTCGACGTGGGCAGCCTTGTCCTGCGGAGAAACCACAAGGACTCTCGCGAAGGCAAACTAGCGGCCAACTGGGAAGGGCCATACAGAGTCCGTGCCAAAACAGAAAATGGCGCATACTTCCTAGAAAACTCAACGGGGAGGCACTCCCTCGACCATGGAACGCTGAGAAACTTAAGCAATACTACAGCTAAAGTGACCTTAGGCTTCCTCGTATCAAGAGACCACCTAGCGGTCATCATGCTCGCCCAGGTACAAGCGACGCATGCACACGAAGTAGAATCCCGCTCAAACAAGCAAGCCGGAACTCTGCTCGGCGGCGGTCCTCGACCGAGTACCGCCTTCGCCCAAGTACCATGATTGACAAAACCCCAGCTCGCGATGTGACGTTCACGCCGCGACCTCAGGCCTCAATCGCGACCTGAGATCCGCAACCTCGCCAGGACCTTCCCCGGCTGTTCGCCCAGTTCCCCGCACTGGCGGACTCACACGCAGCGGGCTACCTTCCAAAAGAAAGCTCCACTAACGAACACACCCTCCGACGGGTAGTCATACATGCACAATTAAGATAAAATACAACACTAATGTAAAGTACAGCAACATAAACAAAAATCATATAAGTAACAAAACCGGCCAACATAAACCGAGCATAAAGTAAAAAAGGCCACCAGGGCCAAAGATTGTACGAATTACATAAAAATGGGGGCCACGCCCCCCAAACCAAATAAAATTACAACAAACTACACGACACGCAGGCCAGCAAAACATCATTCCTCGGTGTGTTCGACTCGTTCATCATCAGGCGGAGAGGTTTGGGTTCTAGCTTGGCCGGCAAGGATAGACTCTGGCATCACTATTTGCCCATCTTTAACGTACGCCAGGAAATTGGTACCTTCGGTCACCAAATCAACACCAGGATTCACCACCTGAAGCTGAGACACTGCGTTTTGGAAGGACTCCTCGCCGAGCACGGCGTTGTCATCCTCGGCCACCACCAGTCAGGCAACTAACTCTGACCTTGTCTTCAGCACCTTCACGTCCTCAGGCTCCTCCTCGCTCGGAGCATTGGCCGCCTGCAGTTGTACGACCAGGTCCTCAACAGCCTTTTTCTCAGCCTCGAGCGTAACCACTTTCCCCTTTAGCTGGGCAACCTCCTCGCTCTCCTTTTCCTTCGCCTCCTTGGCAGCCCTAGCTTCCTCCCTGGCCTTCCTCAAGCTCTCCTCGAGAGCGTTCACCTTCCCGCGGGCAATAGTCAACTCACCCTCAGTGGCCGTGTCCCCTTCGGCATAGGTGGCCGCCATCTCCAGCAGCCTGACCACCGCAGAGGCATCCTGAGCCACCAACGCCCTCTTGCTCGGACGGTCCAGGCTTTGCAGATGAAGAGAATCAGCGTGGGGAATCACCAAAGAGGTCCCTTCAAAAAAACCTCTTGTCCAGTACACAAGGAGGCAACTCGAATTTCTCTTTCTCTGGCGCCTTGCCCAGATCCACTGCCTCGTTCCTTGGACGCTTAGACCTGGTCGCCAGGGGCATTGGAGACCGTTGTGCATTGGCCGGTGAAGCATTCCCCTGAGGAGACTGGGAAGGACCAATCGCACGGGCAGGGGAAGGACGGACCTTAGGAGTGGCAGCTGCAGCAGCTTGTTTCCGCGCGGCCACGTTCCTCACCATCCTTTCGTGGGCTGAAGGCATAGCGGCTGCAAAAGACAAAAACAGGCGTCAGGTGATAAAAAATAATGAGCAATACAAAGCAATATATTAAGATTAAATACCGAGCAGATCCATAGCATCCCTATAAGTGTTGCACCCCAGCAGTGCCCTAACGTTAATAAAACGAGGCTCTACTCGAGGACTACCGTCGTCCTCAAGGATCGCCACATTCTTCTTCGTAACACACTCGGCCATCCGGAACGAGTTCACGTACTTCAGCAGTTTCTCATATGAGGCAGCATCCCCCTCATCCAAATCGGCCGGCTCAAAAACATAGTCCTTTGGCGGCTTAGTAAAATGCGCCCCGGTCCACTGGAAGGGATATTTCAACAATCGCCGCCCAATGTATTTACCCTCCTCGTTGATCCTGTCCTCCCCGATCTCATCCACTTCAAGCTCCCAGCAGAACGTGCTATCCTGAGCAGCCTCCGATACGGGCTCCACGACGAAGTACCTCGTCTTAAATGTACGGATAGATTCAGAGAAAGGTTTGAACAGCTTACGCTGCTGCTTCAAAGAGACCCAGCCATGGCTCTTTCCAGAAGTCTGCCGTTGGAGATGAAATACGGTGAAGAAGAATGGAAGAGTCGCCCTTACCTGCAAGTGCTCGCACACCAGCTCGAACGCCCGCATGAACGCTAGCGAGTTAGGGTGGAGCTGCGTAGGGGCCAGGTGAAGATGCAGAAAGACGGACTGCTGGAAATCCGTAAATGGAAGCCTCAAGCCCAACTCCTTGAAGACATATTCATACATCGTGAAACGCTCCCCATAATTGGTGCAGACGCGCTCATTAGCAGTGGGAAAGTGGACTCTCCAATCCCCGTCGTCTCCCACCGTCCGGAAGCAGTTTCCAACATAGCTCGCAAACTCGGACACATGCTCAGAGGGTTCCGCCACCTCTCATTCCTCTGCTTCATTTTCTGCTACATCCTCCTCGGGTGCATCCTCCTCGGGCACCTCGTCCTCTTGCTCGTAGTCTGTATCCTGCTCCGTGGACCCACTCGAAGACTGAGTGTTATTACTCCCCGAGGAACCAGACTCCTCCTCGGACGAATCTAGTACAATTTCTCCACGGGGCCCTGTCGCCATCACCTGAAAAGCAGAGAAAGACAGTGAATTCGACAGCTAATCAAATCCACCCTTCCACCGCTGAACAAGTGAAAGGGCGCGCTAAGGGCTGAGGACGACGTCCCCGGCCTAAGCCCTGACAACACTGCAAACAGTCTCCCCGCGAGACAGTGCCCGAAACTCTCATCCCACACGAGGAATTTCTCCAAAGCAAGATCACGGGTTTTTCATTCAGCTCACAACTCCATAAAACGCAACGCTCACACGATCACGTGCACGTCGCCATCGCGACGGCGTCACGGACAGACCCTCCACACACAACGTAACGACAGACTAACGGCGATGGAGACGGCGGAACCATCATCCACCACCGGCGACTACCACTTATACAGCCCTAAGTCTCCTAAAATCTAACCTAACCACATGCACCGCCTAAGTAAACATCAACAAAAAGCAAAACAAGGAAAAGGGACGACTTACTCGTAAATATGAGGCCGAAAAGACTTGCTCGGATCTTCAAACAATGAAAGTTGCAACGGACAGCGTTCACGGGCAAGGGATTTGCTGAAGATTGAAGGAAAATGTTCTGAATGAAGGTTTTTCCCCTATTTATACAGGAGGTCACGTGCAACCACACGCGCACATAGGTTATAATGACTACCTACTAGCCATCATTGCCTAAGCGGCGGCGGCACAAGTTCCAACACACACGTGGCGAGCCCCGTACCGTTTCGTTTTCCACTAAACTGTTGGTACCCACCAGTGACGGGCAACGTATAACGACCGCGACCAACAGCCACAACGGACAGTGGAAACCACGGGCTTCCACAGCCGACGAGCAAAACGCTCCACTTCCCCGAGACTGTACGCTATCCTTAAGTCATCACTTCCATGCTCGGAAGCAACGACTTGGGGGGCTACTGTTCTGGACTGGGCCAACGGCCATGCGCGGCCCAATCCGTGACTGCTACAGTAACGGCCCAAACGCTTGGATCCAGTCCATTAAGATGACAAAAGTACCCTTTTGCCACGACAACCGGGCACTGACTGCTCAGCCTTGCCCGAAATTATTGTCCGCCACACACGAGCTACAGCTCCCCGACATATGACAGCCATATGCCCGCAACTGCCCTCCTGCCCGTCACAACGGCTAGTTTGGGCAGTTACCTATTCTTCAGGAAAACGGTTATTTCGCCTTGAAAATAGGACCGTTGGCCACGCGCTGGGGAACAATATATAAACCCTCTCATTTGAGAGGGCGAGGTATCACATTTTCACCCTCAGAATACTTTTCGTACTTGCCCCTTTTTCTCTGACCTTTTCTCACTTGAGCGTCGGAGTGCCTTGCAGGTACACCCCCTTTTTCTCCTCAACAATTCGAACACCCAGCACGTCCGGCCATCATCATCTACCGAGCACCTCGCCATCTGACGACCAGCGTGTGTGGACCTGATCGAACACTCGAGATCAATGTTTAAATAGACTAACAAACTAAAAAACCAATGAGACTAAAAATTTATTTGCATTTACTTATTTTAACTTACCAATTAGCATAAGTTTTGTGAGACTATTTGTTTAAGATAACTTATGAAAACAATTTATAATATTGTTCATAAGGTTTTTTCATCTTATTTTCATAAGTTCTCCAAGGTAACCAATTTTTATTTATGTATTTTAACTCAAAGTACAAAACATAACATAATGATAATAAAAAAATATTCATATTTATTTAAATAGGTCGGTCTGTTAGGCTTAAAAGGCTTTTTTTATGGCCTGAGGCCTAGCTTTTTTAACTAAATAGACTTATAAAAAAGCCTAGGCCTTTTCTATTAAAAAAAAATCTTGGCCTGGTCTGAGCCTGTGTAGGCTAGCCTGTAGGCCCCTGTTATCGGCCTGGCCTGTTTCCACCCCTACCCACGGGCTATGTGTGTAATCCGAGCTAATCCAGAATAAGCGTCATCATCTGGGTTTACCAAACCCATGAGCTCATTCGTAATCACTGTAATCATTTGGAAACGCTGCTAGTCAACGACGTGATCTACTGGAGTAGGCGGCGGCGCATTTTCAACAGGCACCTGGTCATCAGAAGGCTTATCATCAGCTGGGGGTGGGTGATGCGTGGATGTGATACAGTAAGGTGCCATTCTAAGTAACCATCCTCACACTGCGAGAGGTGCTAAACAGGGACCGCTCGATCTCTGATGGCACGACCAGAGCTGAGGAAGTTACTCTGAAACCACCAATCAATCCCTGAAGATGGAATATCGAGAACTGGCCGTGGTATACTTTGAACATAGCCATACTGTCGCAGACACCTCTCGGGTAAGTGTCTCGCAACCATGGTCTCCCACCGCATATAACCTGAATATAAGGAGGACTCCTCGAACTCACGGTAGACTCTATGAGCATCGTATGGTGTCCAGATGACATCATCTATAGTCAGCGCATCCAGCCTCCTCCTATACTCAGTTAGACCACCAGGATGTGTATGCTTTCCCTTTCACATCTTCGCCCGTGGGGCCCCCACCTCACAATGTTGCGCCCTCCTGTCACAAATGGTAGGGAAATGCTTGTAGATCCAACACTAAAATTATAACAAATAATAATTTAGAAATGATATTCGTAAAAAGTAAATACGAAAACAATAACATAAAATAATTTAAAATATACCTGTAACAGACTCAAATACCCAGTAAACTGTATGGAAATTTTAAAATTTCCGATACAAAACTAAATTTTTAGAACTACCAAAAGTTTTGAAATTTTCGGTATAAAACTAAATTTTTATAACTACCAGAAATTTTGATTGAAATTTCCGATATAAAACTGAATTTTTATAACTACTGAAAATTTTGAAATTTTTCGATGACAAAAATTGAGGGTTTCACGGGAAATTTAGAAATTTCCGGTAAAAATTATCGGAAATTAAGAAATTTCAGGAAAAAAATACCGGAAATTTCAAAATTTCCGGGACAAAATATCGTAAGTATTGAAAATTCCGGTAAAAACTTACTCTTTTTGAAATTCCCGATAGTTATGTTGAAATTCCCGGTATCGTCCTTGAAATTTGAAAATTCTGCTTTACAACTGTAAATTTCGAAAATGTGAAAAATATTTTTACAAAATTACTTTGTTCTTTTCATACAAATTGGAGGTGGTTTAACTGTAGGGTGGCAGGTACAATCCTCGTGATTTCCTCTAGGGCCCCAATCATGTTATCCCAATTCAAATTTATTTGTTATTTTAATTTAAACCAAAGGAAGATTTCGTGCATGCTTTTCGTGAAATAGTTGCAAGATTTAGACATAACATTTTGTTTAAAATCGCAGTCTAACATTTTGTTTAAAATTGTAGTCTCGAAAAGGATTTCAACTATATTCTCTTCAAGCAAAATGTTTATTCTCATGGGTTAAGTTTTGTTTCTATATCAATTAACATGCTGACTCTAATGTACTAAAGAACACCAAACTTTTCCAAAAATATATGGATGGAAATCACAATCCATGATCAATAAAAGACTTATCTGTAAGAAGTATAATATATGAAATTGATGAATGAAATGAAACAAGCATCCCTTTTGCAAATATGTACTTAAAAACAAAGCAAACATTAAATTACAGTCAAACATAACCATGCAATCCCAACTTCTTGTCCTATTACAACGTCCTAATGGTATATGTTGCGAGAACCGCTGACAGAACACATGAGATTTGTTCAAAGAGTTTGGACAATTGTGCCGACCTATGCATCTTCATCTCCACCAGCTCGCGAAGATTCAACCTTTTGTTCCTCAACTGTTAAAAAAACGAGGTAAGTAAAAACAATCGCTAGAAAATTATAATAAGAAAACAGCCAAGTTTTGAAATAACAGAAAAATATAAGTACAGGTGATAGGAAACCATAATGAAAATGTTTAACACTGCTTAGGGTTTCCTTAAGAAGTTTCTTAGTGAAATTAGAATGAGAAAAGAAAGTATCTCAGATAGTGAAGCATTTGATTTTGAACATGTTTAGGATATCATTTAAGAGGTAGATTAGAGAAAAGACGCAATGAATAACACTTAGTGGTGGCAACACGGGTCAAGCCTACCCGTTTAACCTGCCATTTTTTGTCTGGCTAAGTCAAGGTTTTGAAACCGATCTCTCTACATTGACCGCCCCACCCCATTTTTTGGCGGGCTTTGGGGAGGCGTGCATGCCTTTTTGCCAGAGTAGCAGGTCTGCATCCTCTACTTTGACTGTCTCGCCTCGTTTTTTGGCAAGGCGGACCCAAACGGAGCAGGCATGCTCGTTTTACACCCCTAAACGACACATCCTTTACATAAACAAAATTGTGTGATTACGTAATGATGATGCAAAGTTTTCCCTTTGAAGAATTATGAGTAATTTATCCAACACAAATAAAAATTAGTCCGATGTAGTTCACAAACAAACAAGGTATTTTTTACCTACAGGGTAATTTCTGTGAGCTACGTGTAACTAATTTTCATCGCTGTTGGGTAAATACACAATTATTTTTAAGAACAACCGAAAAAACACCTTGCAGAAAATAAAAAACTAGAATGAATTAATTTTGAGTGAAAATGTAGAGTTGAAAAACAATCCGTGATAATGTTCATACCAAGTCCAATTAACATATTGAAAAAGAATTCGTAATTTCCATTAATGATTACCTCCTTCTTCAGGGATGTCTGAAGTCCACAATGTGAGGTTGTCCCTCAGAAGCTGCATAATCAATGTGCTATCTTTGTAAGACTCCTCACTCAGAGTATCCAACTCAGAGATTGCTTCATCGAATGCCTGCTTAGCAAGGTGACATGCCCTGAAATACGAAAAAAAAGTGCCATATCAAATCTGTTAGTATGCCAACAAAGAAGACACGGGATGTTATATTATATAACAGTAATAGGCATACCTTTCAGGAGAGTTCAAAATTTCATAATAAAAGACAGAGAAGTTCAAAGCCAAACCCAATCGAATCGGATGTGTGGGAGCTAACTCATCTTCGGCTGCAGTAGAAGCAGTCTGCAATATTTATGAACAATCAGATTAACATAAATTGGCAGAAAAAAAATACTTTGATAACTCAACATTGGTGATACATGAGTTTTGAGTACACACGGACCTGATAAGCTTCCATGGAACGATCAGCAGCCTCTTTCCTCTCGTTACCATTCTTAAACTCCGCCAAATACCGATAATAATCCCCTTTCATCTTATAGAAAAAGACGCTAGATTCACCAGCAGAAGATGAAGGAATAAGGTGATCATCAATAATAGTCATGATATCACTGCAAATATTCGACAACTCAGATTCCACCTTGTTTCTATACTCCCTTATCCGCTTCACACTCACATCATTCCCTTTCGCATCTTCCCGGTGCTCAATCGAGGATAGAATCCTCCATGAAGCCCTATGAGCACCCACCACATTCTTGTACCCAACTGATAGAAGGTTTCTCTCCTCCACAGTCAACTCAACATCTAGCTTCGCCACATTCTTCATTGCTTCCACCATTTCTATCACATCAAAACAGTAAACGTTTAATTTTTTTTCAAGATAATTCATAAAATTCAATAACCCAATTCCAATTTCAGTCTCAAATCGGAAAAAAACTGATAAAAACTCAAAAGGGGCATCTTTCATATAAAATCAAACGGTGTAACCCACAAACTAAATTGAAATAAAAACGTGGTAATCGAATTAAACATCAGGGTTAGAACAGTGGAAGCTATCAAATCTGAATACATATGAATCAAAGGAAGATAAAAAAACGAACTTTATAAAGAAAAAAAACGGAAGTTAAGAAAATGGGTTACCATCATAGCGTTCTGCTTGTTCAGCGAGCTTGGCGATGTAGACGAAGTTTTCACGTTCCTTGGTGTACGCCATGGAAGTTTTGGTAGTTTTCTCTCACTTGGTTTCTCTGTTGAATTTCGGAAATTTTCGGAAAATTTCAAAGGTTTGAATGGGAGGGACAATAAGAGTATGAAACATGCTATGCACGACGCGGAACATGTTGGTCATGGGAAGGATGTTGTTTCACGCGCCATTCGGAGAGTGGTTTTCACGGTTTTTAATTTTGGTAGTAAAAGGCTGGGAAGTGATGATCACGGTAGTGTGTTGTTAGTGAGATTAGAGTCGAGGAAAATGGATGACGTTTGGTAAGCATTGAAAATTTAAAATCTTTTTTATTTCTTTTGACTATTTGGAAAGCTTTAAGCTTTTTATGATAATATAAAAAAAAATTAATTACAATTTTAATTTATTTATTTTAAATAACTCAAGAAATTAACATTTTTATTTTAAATTCAAATTGATTTAATCTATTATCAAATATTTAAACTTAAAATTGATATCAAGTCATATTGTGTCAAACGGGAAGCATGACATAATTAATTTTAAGTATTAAAATGTAAGAGGTACATGAAATTGTTTAAATTTAAGGTAAATTCTTTAGTACATTGGGTATTAGTACCTTTAGTGTAAATTAAGATAAAATTTTAATTTATTTTAAAATAAAATAAAATAATAAAGTGACATAAATTATAATTTTTGATTGGTTGAGGATATCAATATCCAACTAAATTCAAGAATACCGGAGTGTTCACCTAAATTTAAAATAAAATAATTAATTTTATGAATAAACTAAAATAAGTATATCAAAAAAATAATTATTTGTTTATCAGGAAGTAAATCATTTTTATTAAAAAAATTTAAAACTATTCAAAACTACTTTTTGAATTTATTTTAAATTATATTAAATTGGATAACGATGACGGTACACACAACAAACTTTTTTCATTATTATAATAATATTTATTTTATTTTAATTAACAATTTTGTTTATTTAAAAAATAAATTTTTTATTTTCAAATGTGATTTTTTTTTTCCATCTTACGAATCTCTTTTTTTATAAGATTATTTATTACAATTAAGCTTATATGATTATTATTTATTTTATAATTAAGTAATATATTATAAATTGATATGTGTATTTAAAAATATTTTATATTGTATTATACTATCAAATTGAATATCACTCAATAATTATACACACCATTAATTTTTAATTTCACGGGTTACTATTGAAACAATATATATTTTATTTTAAGGTGTAATAGTCATTTATCACTCTGCAATATAGGCGACTTTTGATTTACCCCCTTTAAAAAAATAATTTTGGATCACCCCTTGAAATTTTCAAGTCTTTTGCCTCCTAGGCAGAAAAATTACCCCCTATAAATTTTTTTTTATTATTTACCCCCTGGTTTTTACACGTTTAGGGGGTACTCCAAAATTTCAGGGATAATCCAAAATTATTTTTTTAAAGGGGGTAAATCAAAACTCGTCAATATTGCAGGGGGTAAATGACTATTAACCCTTATTTTAATTAACCATTGTCTTTAATTGAGAAATAAATTCTTTATTTTTAAATATAAAAAAATTCTTCAAATTATTTTTTCATTTTAAATTTACATATATATTTAAATATAATTTATTTTATAAATAAATGTACTCGTACGAATGATGCGGTATCTTGCTAGTTTTATGAATAATCTAAAATTAGCATATCAAAATAAATTATTTGTTTATCATGAAGTAAATCATTTTTATTAAAAAGAATTAAAAGCTATTCAAAACTACTTTTTTAATTTTTTAAAAATAATTTTTTAAACAACTTTTTACAATCAATATATGGAAAACTTTTAAAAGTAATAATATCAAAATATATTATTTAAAAAAAAATTAACAAGTAATAAAGGGACTCTTGAAATTTCAAAAATCATTTTTTATTTCAAACATAATCACAACACTCAAAATTAAAATTCAAAACATAAATAAACAAAGACCTCAAATTAAAATTAAAAATAAAAAAAATATGACACATTATTAACTAAATTCATTTTAACTCCTCATAAATAAAATAAGTTTTCTGAATAGTTTATTGATAAAAGAAATTAAATTTATACATGTATAAAAACAGTTTGTAGTATAAAAATAAATATATATACTTTTTTATTTCTCTCTCTGATTATAGTTTTGTATTGTAAAATGGAATTTGAAATATAATAAATATGTATTATTGATAAAATTATTATAATTGTTTTTTCTTTTTCTTCGAATTCATTCAATTTTTGCTTAGACGAATTTAAAAATAGGTTGTGGTATAGAAATAAATATAGATATAATTTAGTTTATAGTTTTGTATTGTAAAAATAAATTTGGAATATATATATATATATATATATATATATATATATATATATAGGAACGTATCATATGAGAATGACATTTTTATGTAAGAACATGAGAATGAATCTGAACGATTAGATTTTAAAATAAATGGTGAAGATTATGTGTCAGTTTTTTTCTTTCTCCTCCATCATTTATTATATTAATAGAGGAGAGAGAAAAACAAAAACCACACATAATCTCCACCATTTATTTTAAAATCTAATGATTCAGATTCATTCTTATGTTCTCACATAAAAATTGCATTCTCACAAGATATGAACCCATATATATATATATATATATAAAATTATTATTAGTTTTTTTTCTTTGTGTTCCAATTCATTGAATTTTTTGTTTAGACGAATTTATAGAATGTTAAATTTTCAATTATTTTATAAATAAAACTAACCATGTTTAGAAAAATATATATCAAATCTCAATATAGTCTTTAGTATTATTTTCATAATTCTTTAGTGTTTAGATTTTATTTCGATGAATCCAAAATATATTGCAAAAATAATTGGAGCACAAAAAGGTGGGAAATTAGGCCAAAACCCATAAAGATCTATTTCATCTTTAAAAATGACAAATCTAATCCATTCCTTCATAATCCTTCCTAATATTAGAAGATAAAACACACCAAAAAAAAAAAAAAATTTAAGTGAAAGAGGTATATGTGCTTCCTATATGAGAAAAAAAAAAATTTTAGACTTATTTTGTATTTGGTAAGTATATATTTCGACTTTAAAGATCTACATTTTTTTTTTACGTTTTGTGTTGATAATATTGTAATCTTTTTAATTTTTTATTTTTAAATTGGTCTCATATATTTGTCTTTTTATTTTTTACCAAAACAAATTTAATGTAATTATTAATCAAATATTTTTCAATATAAGGAGAAATCAAGTTAAATACTCTATGCCTAAATCAAGAATTAGTTCCCCATGCGAGAGAATGGCCAACCAAATTCGTTTGATGCTTAATAAACTTCACCGCAAAGTTAGGAGAAATATGTAATAAAGTTTTAATATGTTTAATATTAAATTAAATTTGTATCCATTGTCGTGATTGGAATGAATGGTTTGGATTACTCTTTGGAAATCACTTTTGAAAATAACATTTTTGCAATATATCTTTGCGCCATTCGGAGAGTGGTTTTCACGGTTTTTAATTTTGGTAGTAAAAGGCTGGGAAGTGATGTTCACGGTAGTGTGTTGTTAGTGAAGATTAGAGTCGAGGAAAATGGATGATGTTTGGTAAGCATTGAAAATTTAAAATCTTTTTTTATTTCTTTTGACTATTTGGAAAGCTTCAAGCTTTTTATGATAATATAAAAAAAAAATTAATTACAATTTTAATTTATTTATTTTAAATAACTCAAGAAATTAACATTTTTATTTTAAATTCAAATTGATTTAATCTATTATCAAATAATTAAACTTAAAATTGATATCAAGTCATATTGTGTCAATCGGGAAGCATGACATAATTAATTTTAAGTATTAAAATGTAAGAGGTACATGAAATTGTTTAAATTTAAGATAAATTCTTTAGTACATTGAGTATCAGTACCTTTAGTGTAAATTAAGATAAAATTTTAATTTATTTTAAAATAAAATAAAACAATAAAGTGACATAAATTATAATTTTTGATTGGTTGAGGATACCAATATCTAACTAAATTCAAGAATAACGGAGTGTTCATCTAAATTTAAAATAAAATAATTAATTTTATGAATAAACTAAAATAAGTATATCAAAAAAATAATTATTTGTTTATCAGGAAGTAAATCATTTTTATTAAAAAAATTTAAAACTATTCAAAACTACTTTTTGAATTTATTTTAAATTATATTAAATTGGATAACGATGACGGTACACACAACAAACTTTTTTCATTATTATAATAATATTTATTTTATTTTAATTAACAATTTTGTTTATTTAAAAAATAAATTTTTTATTTTCAAATGTGATTTTTTTTTCCATCTTACGAATCTCTTTTTTTATAAGATTATTTATTACAATTAAGCTTATATGATTATTATTTATTTTATAATTAAGTAATATATTATAAATTGATATGTGTATTTAAAAATATTTTATATTGTATTATACTATCAAATTGAATATCACTCAATAATTATACACACCATTAATTTTTAATTTCACCGGTCACTATTGGAACAATATCTATTTTATTTTAATTAACCATTGTCTTTAATTGAGAAATAAATTCTTTATTTTTAAATATAAAAAAAAATCTTCAAATTATTTTTTTATTTTAAATTTACACGTATATCTAAATATAGTTTATTTTATAAATAAATGTACTCGTACGAATGACCGGTATCTTGCTAGTTTTATGAATAATCTAAAATTAGTATATCAAAATGAATTATTTGTTTATCATGAAGTAAATCATTTTTATTAAAAAGAATTAAAAGCTATTCAAAACTACTTTTTTTATTTTTTTAAAAATAGTTTTTTAAACAACTTTTTACAATCAATATATGGAAAACTTTTAAAAGTAATAATATCAAAATATATTATTTGAAAAAAAATTAACAAGTAATAAATGGACTCTTGAAATTTCAAAAATCATTTTTTATTTCGAACATAATCACAACACTCAAAATTAAAATTCAAAAAATAAATAAACAAAGACTTCAAATTAAAATTAAAAATAAAAAATATGACACATTATTAACTAAATTCATTTTAATTCCTCATAAATAAAATAAGTTTTCTGAATAGTTTATTGATAAAAGAAATTAAATTTATACATGTATAAAAACAGTTTGTAGTATAAAAATAAATATAAAAATTATAATTGAGTATACTTTTTTTATTTCTCTCTCTGATTATAGTTTTGTATTGTAAAATGGAATTTGAAATATAATAAATATATATTATTGATAAAATTATTATAATTGTTTTTTCTTTTTCTCCGAATTCATTCAATTTTTGCTTAGACGAATTCAAAAATAGGTTGTGGTATAGAAATAAATATAGATAGAATTTAGTTTATAGTTTTGTATTGTAAAAATTAATTTGGAATATATATATATATATATATATATATATATATATATATATATATATATATATATATATATATATATATATATATATATATATATATATATATATATATATATATATATATATATATATGAGAAAAGGGGTGGTGTACTGACAGTGTAAATTAATTTTACACTATCAGCCAATGACGACGATGCATCCCGCCAAGTCACTCTATAAATTTTAAAATACTTGTATGATATAGCAAAATTATATATTTTTATTGGATGACAGTGTAAAATATTTTTACACTGTCAGTGCACCACTATTAAATCCTATATATATATATATATAATTATTATTAGTTTTTTTCTTTGTGTTCCAATTCATTGAATTTTTTTGTTTAGACGAATTTATAGAATGTTAAATTTTTTCAATTATTTTATAAATAAAACTAACCATGTTTAGAAAAATATATATCAAATCTCAATATAGTCTTTAGTATTATTTTCATAATTCTTTAGTGTTTAGATTTTATTTCGATGAATCCAAAATATATTGCAAAAATAATTGGAGCACAAAAAGGTGGGAAATTAGGCCAAAACCCATAAAGATCTATTTCATCTTTAAAAATGACAAATCTAATCCATTCCTTCATAATCCTTCCTAATATTAGAAGATAAAACACACCAAAAAAATTTTTTTTTTTTAAGTGAAAGAGGTATATGTGCTTCCTATATGAGAAAAAAAAAATTTTTAGACTTATTTTGTATTTGGTAAGTATATATTTCGACTTTAAAGATCTACATTTTTCTTTTACGTTTTGTGTTGATAATATTGTAATCTTTTTAATTTTTTATTTTTAAATTGGTCTCATATATTTGTCTTTTTATTTTTTACCAAAACAAATTTGATGTAATTATTAATCAAATATTTTTCAATATAAGGAGGAATCAAGTTAAATACGCTATGCCTAAATCAAGATTTAGTCCCCCATGCGAGAGAATGGGCTACCAACTTTGTTTGATGCTCAATAAACTTCACCTCAAAGTTAGGAGAAACATGTAATAAAGTTTTAATAGATTTAATAATAAAATTAAATTTGGATCCATTGTCGTGATTGGAATGAATGGCCTGGACTACTCTTTGGGAATCACTTTCGAAAATAACATTTTTCTGGTGCAAGTCAATAGCTTCATAAATTTTCTCTTTAAGGGTCAAAGCTTCAGCTTCAATAATGGAGAGAGTACTAAGATCCCAACTCACGCCTGCAATAATGAAATTCCCGAGGTTATCACGCAAACAACATCCTCAATTAGCAGTACCACGGTGTTTGTTAAAAGTCGCATCCACATTACATTTTAACAATCCTTTAATTGGCGGATTCCAAGTCATAGAATAATGTTGGGCAATTTCGGTATCTTGAACTTGTTGAACCATAAACTGTTCCTGCCACTTATGAAATGCTAACCAACCAAGTTTATGGGTTTCCTCATACTCATTGTGCCAAATAAGATCATTCTTATTCTTCCATATCTAATCTATCATAATTGCAAATCTTCCAGCATCTTTCCTATCCTCCTTACTATAGATGTCCAATATAAGTGACTTAGCATCATGAAAAGAATGTAAACGAGCGTCTATAAGAGTGGACAAATTTGTTGCCCTCCAACACTGGTTAGTCATGTTACATCCAAAGAACATATGCCACTCATCTTCAAGATTATTCTCATAAAGTTGACAAGTTGGTGGACAATGAACATAATGTTGTCGGAGTCTAGCACAAGTTAGTAAACATCCCTTGCGAATTCTCCACAGAAGATGTTTGACTCTAGGTGGAACTTTGATATTTCAGAGACTACATTAATCCTCCTTCCCTCTCCCATTTTCATGACTCATACACGAGCTCCTCCACAATCTATATCCAGAATGCACACTATAAGAACCATTTTGTCCTTCCTTCCAAATCATCATATCTTCCTTAATATCCTCCAGAACCTATAAGATTTCTTCAGCATCTGCAAAGTTAAACAAATCTCTTATCACCCTTATATCCCATTGTTTAACATTAGGCCGCATAAGATTTTTAACTGTAATACCATATATTTGTCTTAATAACGTGTTTATCTATATTTTTTTTTGTAAACATTTAAACGTTTGATGATTAAAAAGACTAGTTCAAACACGAAAAATAAAAAATGAAAATGTTATCGAGCAAAACATAAATGATGATAGGATGTGGTTGGCCTATAGTTTATAAATTTATAATTTTAAAAAATTGTTTATTAATTGTCAATTTTTATGAGTGTATAATTTATTTTTATTGACTTTTAGTTTATTTATAAACAAATTCAAGTATTTTATAGTTCTTTTTCTTCATATATATTATCAATATTATCTTAATTGAAAAAAAAATGTTAATTATACGTTTCTTTATGCCACGTTACATTTATAAGTTAGTTAAATAATTAATTTTATCAAATACTATAAATTTAATTAGTTGGTTTATTCGTTATCGGTTATCAGCTACCTTATAAGTTATCTGTTATGAGCTCATATATTATGAGCTAGCTTATCGTTTATTCACCCTTTTTTTATCAAATAGAGCCTTATTATTTGCTTAAATGATCATGGACCTAAGAATTTTTGTTTTGAAGCTTTTTGAATTACCCATGATGACGAGTATCACCTTATCGTAGACTCTACTTAGAAAGATAACAAGGGAAGTTTGATTATCACTCTTGGTTTTTTTTATAAGTAAAAAGTAATTATCATTATAGTTGATTGATTAATTTTTACAGACAAATTGTTAATCATGGTGTTTTAACATGTTGTGAGACATCTTATCTCTATTGGACACTAGTACACGCTCTCTACATGGTCTGAATTGCTTCAGCATTTATTCAAGATGGGTTTCTATTTTAATTCTTCTAGAAGTATGCAAATATTGTGTTTAAAAGAAGTATTTTAAATCAAATCAATTTTAATAATATTTTATGAAATCATATATTTGAAAAAGATTTTGATTGGATATGATCTAATTAAAAAGATTTGGATTTCATTAATGAAGAGGATTCAATTTCTCGTTTTCGGGATTCACCCTATTTTTGATCTAACCCTAGTGGGCTTTTCAGCTGGATTGCTTTTGTTATTTAAGGAGATGGTTATCCTTGTTTGAATACCACAGTTTTGAAGTTTTGTGTGTATCGTAATTTATTTTAGCGAGTCTTTGTATTTTTGTTATAATACTCTATTCTTGAGGGTATTTCTTATTTTATAAGGATAAAGTACTTGGTCTATAACTTAAATTTGAATCATGCCACATATAATTACTTTCTTGCAAACACTTTGGAGAATGTTTGAGTGAAACTGAGGTGATTTCATATTCAAGGGCAGCCTAAGTTGAAATTCATGGATAGTATTTGGAAAAGGGTCATGAACCAAGAGAGTTCAAATGAGACCATCTTGTATTATTGACTACTTGAATTAGTGAATTTCCTTTCAATAGGTTATATCCCTCTAGACGTATGTGATGTTGCGCCGAACTGCATTACCAATTATTGGTGTTATTTAATTTGTTTATATGTTTTTTTCTCCTTTTAAATCATATTGTCTCAATATTGTGTGAGACATTTTCTCGTTGGTCGAACAGAATTTCAATTAGCATTATAGCAGACACCCTATTCTGGTTGAATGAGCTATAAGAATTTTAATATATTATACTAAAGATAGACAATGCCAAAGAAAGAGAATTTTTTAGTCATCTATCAATTTTTGACGGTACTAATCATGACTATTGGAAGACTCGCATGGTTTAATTTCTGAAGTTTGTAGACAACAATACTTAGAAAGAAGTCATTAATGAATGGACTCCACCAAATATCACAGCTGAAGAACAACATGGAATCTATGAAGTCTTAAAATATTGGACAACTCCTGAAGATGAAGTTGCATTTGGAAACTCTCATGCTCTTAATGCCATCTATAATAGAATTGACAAAAATATCTTCAGGATTATTAATACTGGCACTAGTGCTAAGGAGGCTAGGGAGACTATTTAAGTTGTTCCTCAACGTACATCCAAAGTTCGTATGTCAAGAATTCAACTTCTTACCATAAAATTTGAAAACCTTAAGATGTGTGAGGAATAAACTATCTCTGAATTTAATGTCCGCCTTTGTGACATTGCAAACCATTATTTTGCTCTTAGTGAAAAAATGTCTAAAGAAAAGGTTGTAAGACAAATTCTTAAATTTCTGCCCAAGATGTTTAACATGAAGGTTACATCCCTTGAAGAAGCTCGAGATGTTTTAATGATTAAATTTGATGGATTAATAGGATCCTTACTCACATTTGAGATGACCAGTGATGACAAATCCAAGAAAAAAGTAAGGGATTGGCGTTCAAAGTGGATACTGAATATTGTGATGAATGAGATGAACGTGATGTTGATGAAAATGTGACTCAATCCATTGACATGTTTGCCAAGAGTATTAGCAAGGTCATGAGAAGACTTGATAAAAGGTCTGAAAATAATGTCTCTACTAATGTCAAAGACAATAAGCATCAAAATTCAAGAGGTGGCAACTTTCAGTGTAAAGGAAAAGATGGAGAAAACATAATAATGGCAAGGGAATTCAATGTCTTGAATGTGAAGGTTTTGGACATATTCAGGAAGAATGTGCAAATTTTCTTAGGAAACGAAAAAAGGGTTGCAATGCAATTTTCTATGATGATGAGCCAAATGAAGAAAGTGAATCTAATCGAGCAAACAGTGTCATGGAATTCATTGATTACATGAAAAAAAGATTGTTCTGGACTGGGCCAGCGCCTGCCCATCAGTCTGGCAGGCCCAACCCAATACTATGATAAGCAATCCATTAAGGCCCAATCCTCTCCCTCGTCGGGCACATCCAGATCCCACCATCGTCAAGCAGGTCACTCCATTGCTCGGGGAGAGATCGCGTGTCTGCCCCACGGACTCCACGTGCTCCCCATGAGGGGACACATCATCAAGTAACTACCCACTTTCGGAAGAGCTGGTTAGCCCATTTTTCGGAGATCACGGGGCAGTTACTCCAGGGCGAAGACTACGTGTTGGCCTTCCCTATGCCACGTAAGCCCTGGAAGTTGTCTGCATTGGGCCTAGTGATCCAACCCAGTGCAGACGACCGTTGGCCCAGCGTTGGAGGCACACTATAAATATCCTATTTCACTAGAAGGTCAGGTATTCTAATTCTCACTCTCACTACCTTTCTGTACTTGCTCACTTCATCTCTGACTTTAGCATCAGAATACCTTACAGGTACACCCCCCACATTCTCACCACCACCGGAGTAACGGAGTTCACGACATGTTGTTGCCCACCGATCTTTTTCTGATCAGGTACGATTGGTGGCTCCGTCTGTGGGAACCCATTGCTTCCGCGTTTTTACTTCCTTAAAAACCAAAGTAACCTCTAATCTCTGACGATTATGGCCAGCCTTCGAACTGACGCCAACACTCCAGACACCGCCTTCGTCCCATTCAACAACGTAGACGACCATGATCCCAACGTTGTCGTCCACGTCGAGGAAGGTGACCACAGGGACGGGCACACCGCCTCCCCCTCCCCTGACGATGCGGCTTTCAATGCCGCCCGACACGCTGACAGTCCGACCGTCTACCAGCCAATCCTCGCGCCACCTAATGTTGATCCGAACACGGTGGCTCTGTTCGCAGCGATCAATCAGACTAATCTGATGATCTTTTAGAAGAATGAGCGGATAGGAGTGCTCGAGAGGGAATGACAACATCGCTCTCCCCTACGGAGACATCGTCGCCCCATCTCTCGCAGCCCCTCTCCTCCCCCACGGAGGACAGGACACAATGACTCCAGGAGCCCTTATCCCCGGAGACCTGGGCGCCGCCCGCGTCTGGAATGACCCCAACCCGTGGTCACCCAGAAGCGAGACCGGTCCCCTCCTCGGAAGGAACGACGTTCCCCCGTCCAAAAGAGGAGCAAGCCTGAGGGATACGGCGAGAAGCTAAAGAGCCGACCAAGAAGTCCCCCCCGACGAAGCAGGCGCGGCCGGGGTGACCAATCCTCGTCACAATCACCCGTCAGGAGTGACGAGGACGACCAGCACACCCCGCTATCCAAGGAAATCTTGGAGACCCCTTTGCCAGTTGGGATGGAAAAAACCCCTCCCTTGGCGACGTATGATGGTACGTTCGACCCAGACGACCACGTCGAAAGCTTTGACGCGATGCTCGACTATCGCAATGTATGGGGAGCCATCAAGTGCAGGCTCTTCCCCACCACCCTACGGAAACATGCCATGGCATGGTACAAGAGCCTCACACTGGAGTCCATCACCACCTAAAAGGAACTAAAGAGGCAGTTCTCCAGACATTTCACTGCTTCCCGATGCCACTCGAAGACGGAAGCATCCCTGGAGGTCATCATCCAGGGAAAAGACGAATCTCTCCGGGATTACATCGAGAAATTAAACAGAGAAGCCGTCCAGGTATCCACCACGGACGACATGAAGAAGTTTTTGATCGGGCGGGGGCTACGACCTCGCACCAAGTTCGCCAAGGTTGTGGGCATTCACAGGCCCTGCACCTTGGAAGAGCTCCTCCACAAGGCCTAACCATACATCCAGTATGACGAGATAGAGGCCGCCCATTGTGTCTGCAACTCACGGAATCAAGAGTGCCCCCGAAGCTCTAAGCACGAGGACTCCACCGCCCCCCGACGAGGGGGAGAAAGAAGAAAAGAAGATCGGCCTCGGGACTCCCGAGAGCCGAGGGGACCAGCAGGCCGGTTCACAGAGTACCCACTGCTCACCGCTCCCCGCGAGCGAATCTTGGTCGGGTGCATCAACTCGGAATTCCAGAAAGGAGGTGTCCGCTTTCCGAAGCCGACACCCCCAAACCAAACGTTGACAAGTCCATGTACTGCAGGTTCCATAGGAGCCACGGGCATGTCACAGAGGACTGCATCCACCTCAAGGATGTGATAGAAATCCTGATTAAGGAGGGGCACCTCAAGCAGTACACAAAGAGGAATGATGTTCCCCAACAGGTGGCCCGGGAGATGCATAGGGTCGAGGAGGCGACCCCTTTCTCTGGCGAAAACGGACTGCAAGTTACTGTGTGTCACCCGACCAGAGGACTTCTACTTCCCCGACGAGCTCGACATACCTGTGACCGCTCGCAGCCCGTGGAAAAGTTTCCCTGCTGCAATTTTTATATCTGGCGGGGGTTTAACAGGGTCTTCGTGGGGTCGATCAAACGGAAGTTCGATGCGCTGATAAAGACGAGCTCAGCGCAGACTACCACCTTCGAGAAGGTCCAAGGAAAGTCGAACCCCATCACCTTCTACCTCGAAGAGTTGTCGGGCGGTGCCCCCAATTCCACCATCCCTCTCCTGATCTGGGCGCAGGTGGCAAACTTCAATGTTCGCCAGATCCTGGTCGACCATGGGAGCTCGGTGGACATCATGTACGCCCACCTCTTCGAAACCCTCCAGCTCAATGAAACATATCTGATCCCCTTCGTGGGCTCTAACCTCCATGGTTTCAACGGTACCACCACTAGACCGTGGGGCTATGTCGAGCTGATGATTACTTTCGAGAGCGACGACACTGCCCGACAAGTTAAGACCAGCTTCCTGGTGGTGGAGTGCCCTTCCCTATACCAGTGCATCCTGGGAAGTCCGACTCTGGCCGAGCTTACGGCAGTACCATCTACAGTTCATCTGAAGATGAAGTGCTACACGACCAGAGGTCGGGTCGACACCCTTCACGGGGATATTGAAGCTGCTAGGAGATGCTTCAAAGCTGCGACCAGGGTTCTGAACTCGATCAAGGTCAAGTCCAAGACCGCAGAGAAGCCAGCCCTGGACGCAGAGCAGAAGCCACTCCCGCGCGTCAATGCGGTGGACCTCAACAGTCGCTTCCCCAACGAGCAGGAACAAGGAGAAGCAGCGGGCAACGAACTCCCAACCGAAGGCAACAGACAACCTCTCCACCCAACACGCCCTATTCCAGATGGAGACTTCAAGCTCATCACGCTCAGGGATAATCCAGACAGGAATGTGAAGATTAGCACAAGGCTCCCTGACCTGGCGAGGAAGCAGCTGAAGGCCTGCCTCTAGGAGAATGCTGACTTGTTCGCGTGGAGCGCGTCGGAGATGCCCGACCTCGACCCAGATGTGGCCTGCCACCAGATTAATGTAGATCTAGCCGCTAGGGCTATAGTGCAACGTAGGCGTAGGCGGTCTCCCGAGAAAGCGGAGGTTGCTGAAAAAGTTGTAAAAGACCTCTTAGAGGTAAACTTCATTTCGGAAGCCCGGTACACAACCTGGTTGTCTAACGTTGTACTTGTTAAAAAAATAATAGAAAATAGAGGATGTGCGTTGATTACACTGATCTTAACCGGGCATGTCCAAAAGATGCTTATCCACTACCTAACATCGACAAACTGATCGATAATTCTGCAGGTTTTAAATTATTGTTTTTCATGGACGCATACTCGGGGTACAATCAAATCCCCATGGCGAAAGTCGACAAGCAGCACACAACCTTCATGACCGAGTCAGTCAACTACTACTACAATGTAATGCCCTTCGGTCTGAAGAACGCCGGCACGACCTAACAGTGGATGATGAACAAAGTTTTCCGGGGAGAGATCAGTGACATGCTCGATGTCTACATGGACGGCATGATTGTAAAATCTGCAGAAGAAGTTGACCACGTTGCCCACCTCAAAAGTGTCTTCGACACGGCGAGGAAATGCAAGATGAGGTTCAACCCGGAAAAATGTACCTTCGGTGTCCGGGCAGGCAAGTTCCTCAGTTTCAACCTCACAGAAAGAGGCGAACCCCGACAAGTGCAGGGCATTCTCTGAACTCCTGACACCAAACTCACAGAAATCGATACAATTGCTAAAAGGGATGCTCACCTTGCTTTCCCGCTTCATGGCCAAATCGGCGCAATACACACTTCCATTTTTCAAACTCCTACGCAAGGAGGCCAAGTTCGAATGGACCGAGGAGTGCGAACAGGCGCTCCTCCACCTCAAACAAGTTCTCTCGCAACCCCGGTCCTCTCGCGACCAGAAGATGGGGAGACGTTGTTCCTATACCTCACTGTCACGAGCGAAGCGGTCAGCGCGGTTCTAATCCGGGAAACCCCCGATGGGCAAAAGCCGATTTACTTCACCAACAAAGCCCTCCAAGGTTCTGAACTTAGATACCAGCAGATCAAAAAAGTTGCTCTGGCCCTCGTCACAGAGGCCAGAGGACTGTGGCATTACTTCTTGGCCCACACGATCGTGGTGAGGACCGAGCAACCCGTGAGATAACTCCTCGGCCGGCCAGACATGGCGGGTAGGATGCTCAAGTGGACGCTCGAACTCGCCGAGTTTGACGTCCAATACGAGGGGAGAAAGGCCCTGAAATCTCAGGTGCTGGCCGACTTTGTGGCAGAGATGACCATCCTAGAACCTTTGACCGACGAATCCTAAAAATGGACGATCTACGTCGACGGGGCATCCAGCTCGACAGGAAGCGGAGCGGGCATCATCCTAGAGAACGAGGAAGGTATCCTGATCGAGGTCTCTCTCACGTTTTCCTTCTCGACGTCAAACAACTAGGCCGAATACGAGGCTTTCCTCGTCGGGTTACGAGTAGTAGGGGATCTCGGTGCCAAAGAAATAAAAATATTCACCGACTCCCAGTTCGTGGCCTCCCAGGTGTGAGGAGAGTATCAAGCCAAGAACAACAACCTCATCGAATACTTGGCTCTGGTGAAAGAAATGATGAAAAAGTTCACCTCGGAGGAAGTGAGTCACATCCTGCGCGAATACAATACTCGGGCAGACGTCCTGTTGAAGCTTGGAAGCACAGAGAAAAAAGGCGGAAATAAGTCAGTCATTCAAGAGGTGCTTCCACGACCGAGCATCGAGAAACACATCACCACGGCTGACGTGCATGCCATTGGAGACAACCACTGTTGGATGACCCCGGTATACGAGTACCTTAGCACGGGAAAACTACCCGACGACCCCAAGGATGCCGGAGTAGTTAGGCGACGTGCCTGCTTATATACGATTGTCGAGGACAAGTTATATCGGCGCAGCTTCTCAATCCCCCTCCTCAGATGCGTCGATGAGTCCAAGGTCCCCGGCATACTCCAAGAAATCCACGAGGGGATCAACGTGTAACACCTGAGCGGACGATCCCTAGCCCGTAAAGCATTGCGAGCAGGATACTACTGGCCCACCATGCAGTAGGACACCAAGGAGCACGTCAAGAAGTGTGACAGATGCCAACGACACGGGGACATGCACCTGGCACCGCCCAGTGAGCTCAAAATGCTTTCGTCCCCGTGGTCGTTTGCCTGGTGGGGGATGGACATCCTCAAACCCTTCACCGTAGGGTCGTACCAAAATAAGTACCTGATTGTCGGCGTCGACCACTTCACCAAGTGGATAGAGGCCGAAGCCTTGGCCAAAATCACGGCCCACAACATACTCCATTTCTACAAGAGGAATATACTTGCCCGGTTCGAGGTACCCCAGGCAATTATCACCGACAACGGGACACAGTTCACTGACAAGAACTTTCAGGACTTCTTTACCAAGCTGGGCACGAAGCAACACTTCACGTCGATCGAGCACCCACAAACAAACGGGAAAGCTGAAGCCGCGAATAGGGTGATCCTGCGAGGCCTGAAACGGAGACTGGACGATGCCAAGAAAAGGTGGGTCGAGGAGCTACACAACGTTCTCTGGGCCTACAGGACAATCCCACACTCCACTACCGGGGAAACCCCCTTCCAACTGACCTACGGAACTGAGGCGGTAATCCCAGTGAAAATAAGGGAACCCTCGAGAAGGACCGAGTCTCCCCTCGACGAGGAGATGAACGATGAGGCCCTCATGGAGGAGGTCGACCTGGTCGAAGAGATATGGTCGGGCGCATCCCTCCGCGAAGCCTCGCTTAAACAGAGGATAACTCTACACCATGACAACAAAGTTATAAAACGCGAATTTCAGGTAGGCGCCATTGTCCTTCGAAGGAACCAGAAAGATTCACGCGAAGGCAAGCTCTCCGCGAACTGGGAGAACCCCCATCGCGTCCATGCGAAAACGGGGATGAGAGCCTACTACCTCGAAAATCTGCACGGGGAGGAACTTGCTCAACCATGGAACGATGAAAAACTTAAACAGTACTACAGTTAAACACTGCCTGCGACCCATTTGTGTCGCGACCACGGGAGCGCACTAAGGTACAAGCGCGACTCCCCACCTCAAGATAAGAAGGCAAGGGCCTACTGGACCATTGATCCGACGGGGATACCTCGATTGAGCTCCACCGTCGTCGTACCAACTAGGTAGGACACCCAGTTTACGATAGGAAGTTCACGCCACGAAGCTAAGACCTCGACCGAGCTCTTAGCTTCGTCGAAGGTCAGAATATAGCTCCGACCACTCGACCAGTGCCCTACACTGTTGAGGATTAACAAAGTCGAGCAAAGGCCCAAAATACTTAGACAAAAACGAAAGTAATAAATATATAATCAACATACAAGCATCACACACAAGATAAGAAAAGACAATGCATTCAATCAAGCAAAAGCCCATTGTTCAAGAAGTACAAATAAAAATCCAAGCCCCCGACACGCAGGCCGGGCAAAAGTCAGTACAAAATCGCGGCACGCAGGCCGAACTAAACAAAAGTAAAAAAGGTGGCATGCAGGCCAGACAAACAAAAGAATCAAACAACTATTTCCTCCTCAAGCCGGGCGTCCGTCTCCCCGTCACCACGACCAGCATCATCGTCGTCCTCCCTAGGAACGACCATCTTCCCATCGACCACTCGGCGGAACGTACTGACTCTCTCAAGGGCAAGTTGGACCCCTGAATTCTCAACCTTGACCTGCACCACTACACTATTAAAACCCACCTCGAGGGCCTCCAAGCAGTCTTGCTTGAGCTCCCGAACTTTGGCGATCAGAGCACCACGACTGAGGAGATGTTTCTCTTCCTCTAATTCGTCCTCCGCGGGACTGGCAGCAGCTTCCAGCTCGGTGACCTTTTGCCGAAGACGGTCCCGCTCCTCTTAAGTTTTCTTCAGCTCTGCATTCGTTTCATTCAGCTCATAGAGGATGCGCATATAGTTCTCGCACCTCGTCTTGGCCTCCAGTAGGTCACTATCGGCTTTATTTTTCTCCGCCTCGAGGACATCATACTCATCCCGTAACTTTTGCAGTTCGGAAGCTGGGTTGGCCTCGTCATTCAGGACCAGGGCCGTCTCGAAAATCCGCATCATGGTGGCCATGTCCTCGGTTAAGGCATTCCTTCTGGCCATCCTCTCGACCCCCAGGATCGCCTTGGCCTCAACCTCGTCCACAGTAAGGGGATTACCTACGGAGAAGAAATCCCGCTGGAGGTGGCAAATGGGCAGCATAAATTTTTCAGTGGGCACGACCTCCTCGAGGTCCACGAAGACAGGTCCGTCGGCGCGCGGCCTCTTGGAAGGGGTCCTTTGCGGAGGGGAGACTGACTACATTAGGGGGAGGCAGAGCCACTTTCCCCCTCGCCGGGCTTCGCCGCCTGTTGGACTTCTTGGACTCGACCTTTACTCCTCTTTGCGCCCCTGGTGGCCGCCAGCTTCATGATGCGCTCAGTCACGTTCGACATTTGACCTGCGACAAGAGAAAAGAAACAAGTCAGTGCAAGAGAACAAAAGGGGGATAAACGCCCGAACAAAGCAAAAGGCCACTACCTAAAAACCTCAAGGCTTCGTCTTTAGACTTGCACTCGAGGAGAGCTCTGGTGTTAATGAAATGGGGCTCAATGCAAACTTGCCCTCGAGCGTCGAGGATAAAACTCCCATCTTTGTCTATATATTTAGCGCGAGTAAAGCCGACGACATACTCGACCAGCTTCGTGTACGATTCTTGGTCCTCGACACACAGATCACTGGGCTTCACGATGTAGTTCTCCGTGCTACTCTCGAAATGCGCCTCCTCTCACTCCAAGGGAAACTTAGACACAAATTTTTCCTCGCTCATGTAGTCGACCACGTGGTCGTATAAAGATGCAACGACTTTGTGCGTGGTAGGTTGGACAATGTAAAACCTGTCCTTGAATGGAATCTAAGTATGCATTGAACAATTTCCTCGACTGCTTCAAGGAAACCCAACTATTTCGGTCGTTGACAGTTGATCGTTGCAAGTGGAAAGTGCGGAAAAACAGAGGAAGGGTGACCCCGACGCCGAGGTATTCACACACGAGCTCAAACACCCGCACGAAGGCCATCTCATTAGGGTGGATCTGGGACGGCGTCAGACGCAGCCAGTGGAACACCCCCCTCTGGAAGTCGCTGAAGGGGAGACGGATGCCAGCCTTCTGGAACGCAAACTCATACATGGAAAACCTCAATCCCCGGAAGCTCGAGCATATGCGATGTTGTTCTCTAGGTTTAAAGACTATCCAGTTCGCCGGAGAACCCACAGAAACGTCCTCGACCATCGCGAAAGTATTAGTGTCATCGAGGACAAACCGCGAACTGAGTCTAAGGGGTTCTTCCCCTGCCCAGTCCTCGGGCTTGCGAACTGGTTCTTCCCTGGGCTGTTGCATGGGCTCTTCCAGGTCGGGCTCGTCATCTATGTGAATAAAACCCGCGAGCCTCACAGCCATTTTACCTGAAAAGCAGAGGAAAACGGTGAATTCGACTTCCGAAATCAAATCCACCCTTCCACTGCAAATCAAGCGAAAGGGCGTAGAGGGCGACGAGCAACCCAGATAACTTTCCCCTCACTAAGTCGGGAACTTGCCCCCGACTGACGAAACCTAACGGGCACGGGGGGCTCTCCGACAGAGACATGCCACGATCCCTGCGCGCTAGGGGAGCCAGCCTCCCCGAGACCTTCATCCCAACTCCCCATAGCATTCATCGGGTCCCCGGGACATTCATCGCAAGTCCTTGGTACATTCATCGCAAAATTCGTGAAGCTACCGAAATCCTCATGAGCTTTCCAGAAACCCCGCCGGAAACTTCACAAATGTGGCAAGAAAACTCCTATATCAACCGGGAAACTCATGAAAGTTCCCGAAATATTCAAACGCCACCCTAAAACCTACGTCCCTCCCCAGAAAATCAACAATAAAGTCAAACTACTATAGATAGAACACAAGAACTTACTTGAAGATTATGCGTATGGGTGGCGGGGAGCGCTTGGCAATGGCGGCGGAGGCAGCGGTGACAGTAAGCACAGATGGGAGAGCTTGAAGAACATGGAGAACTCATATCAGTGGAAGGAAAGCGTGCAAATGACACGGACTCACCGCCTATTTATAATCCTAACACGGGACTCGAGGCATCTCTAGGCACTTGAGTGCCCCTACTCCTAGCCGACCTAGGCATTAATGACACGTGCCACGTGGCACCAGGTACCCCGCGTACGTCTTCTTAATTCCCTGCATGCTTGCGAGCTAAGTGCGTCCATTTCTTTTCGCCTCCCCCAAATCGTCGACCAGGATACCAAATGGGGACAGCCCCCGACAAAGGATGACCTGTAGATGCCAGACGGACAGACGTCCCCATGACTCCTGTCTCGTCCCATGTCACATGCGTCCACCACCAACTCGGTATTTCGGGCACGAGCCCCACTCAGCAGGTCCCCGAAGAATTGGTTGACCCCTAAGTCATTACGCTGACACTTTGGAGCAACGACTTAAGGGGCTCCTGTTCTGGACTGGGCCAGTGCCTGCCCATCAGTCGGGCAGGCCCAACCCAATACTACAATAAGTAGCCCATTAAGGCCCAATCCTCTCCCTCGTCGGGCACATCCAGATCCCACCATCGTCGAGCAGGCCACACCAATTGCTCGGGGAGAGATCACGTGTCTGCCCCACGGACTCCAAGTGCTCCCCGCGAGGCGACACGCCATCAAGTAACTACCCACTTCCGGAAGAGCTGGTCAGCCCACTTTCTGGAGATCACAGGGCATTTACTCCAGGGCGAAGACCACGTATTGGCATTCCCTATGCCACGTAAGCCCTGACAGTTATCTGCATTGAGCCTAGTGATCCAACCCAGTGCAGACGACAATTAGCCCAGCGCTGGGGGCACACAATAAATACCCTCTTTCACTAGAGGGTCAGGTATTCTAATTCTTACTCTCACTACCTTTCTGTACTTGCTTACTGTTGGAGCGGTGCAGCGGCAAGCAACAAAAATGTTTGGAAGTATTTATCCGGGAATTTATCGTGTCCACAAAGATCGGTTCGAGGGAAAGAATATCGTTCGACAATTTAAATGTTAAAGAGTTTGAGTTTAAAATGGGTTTAAATTAACTGCGAGAAATAAAACTTATGAACATAAAAAGAATTCATTCTTTGGAGAGTAGAGAACTCTCGAGTTTACATTTCATCTACCCTATCAAATACTCAAACTTACTACCCAGATGCACGCAACCTAAATCACTTGTCAACATTATCACGTATCGCTCACAACAAAGGTTATGTCTAACGCAAAGTTGAGAGAACAGCCGCATCGCCTCATCAATGATGTCTCACACAACTCGACCACAGGGAAGCATTAAGAATCGATACTCAAGTGAATATTAAGCCTAAATCTATCTCTAGAGTCTAGAACCTAATAGATGTTCATTCTAAATTCGGCTTCAAAGAGGATATGTCTACCGCAACTTAAAACCAAATAAAGAAATCATTCATCAGCATTAATTTGTAAAATGAGTTTTATACAACACCATGAGCAATAAATATACATATAATCAAGGTAAACTTACATACAAACTCACTACAAATGGAAACTACAAAGGGAACAGATAAGAGAAATCAAAATCTCTCGCGGTGTCAATCACGATCCAAGAATCATCCACCCCCAATCATCGAGTTGCAACCTCCATTGATGCTTTTCTAAGCTCTAACTAACAAAGAATGAAGATTTGATGAATTGGGATCAAATACCCCAAAACATAACCTAAAAAATGACTGAAAACGAACTTATAGTATTACAAAATATGTCACGTTCGCTAAGCGAACGTTTTACTCGCAAAGCGAGCCTCAAAAAATGGCACTTAAGTGCCTCTGAAATGTTAAACCACCTCTGCAAAATTCCAGAAGTTCGCAGTGCGAACGATTTATTCGCAAAGCGAATGCTCGCTGCACAGTTTGCAAAGCGAACTTTGGTCCTTTTCTCCCCTGTCTAATTCTAGGAGCCTTCGTTGGGAACTCGCCAGGCATTCGCAAAGCAAACATTCGCTGGCAAGCTCGCAAAGCGAACTTGACAACAAACCAGCCCTTATTTTGACCACAACTTCTGAACCGCAACTCTGATTTACGCACGGTCGGAAGCGCTAGAAAGCTTATTCAATGCTTTTTAAGACAATGGCAAGATATCCTTGCTTTAATACCTACAAAAATGAGATAAAATTAATTAAACTCAATGATATTTACACGATACGCAATATATACACTAAAACGTAAAGTAAACGTATTTATAAACAAATCGGAGTTTATTCGAACGATATTAACCAAAAAGTATCGATAAGTGCAACAAAAATTATATACAAAAATAATTACATTTTGCACTTATCAAACTCTCCCCAACTTAAACTTGTTTGTCCGCAAACAAGAATCAAGCAAACTTAAAAACATAAAAGCAATAACCAAAGAATCACGAATCAACAGGTTTTGAAAAACGGAAACAAATGTATGGTTCAAATGAAAAACGGTACACACAAAGTAAATACTTACCACTAAACTACGACGACAACATAGTCACGAAACAAATGCAAAATACAAAAATCATGTCAAACATCCTAAAACAACACAAGTTCAAATGTGAATCACACCTAGAAAAAACAATCATCGACAGATGAAAAACACAAAATAAGGTACTTATCACTCACACAACAATCATGCAAACAAAAGACTAAATTATGCAACCATCCAAAAATTCACATTGAACATACAAAGGCAAGAATCACAAGGACTTTCAAGGTTGTAGCTTGGTCGGGTAAACAAACAAGGGGAAATTTCTAAAGGTAATTGAAACAAAAACTTGCCTAAAACTAAGGGAGTGATCAACTCACAAAGACTCAAACACAAAATTCCAATCAACTTCTTCAAAAATCTCAAGTGTTACACAACACACAATACTTATTTAGCACAATTATTTGAACTCTTTTTGTTTCCTTTCTCAAGGATTTTCTTTTTCTTTCTTTTTCACATTTTTATTTTCTTTTCTTTGTCATATTTTTCTCTTTTTTCTTTTCTTTTTCAACCTCATAGAAACCAACCAATGAGTAAACAATCATTCTCTCCCCAACTTGAATTCAACCACATAATCATGTGAATACTCCCTACTTTCTAAGGCAAGGCAAAAATCCATACAACAACACAAAGTTGAGGGTTTAAGAAAAAACAAAATCCATGCAAAAAGTGAATTAAATACTCATAGACAAACATTAAGTTCAAACAACATGGATAATGATAGAAAGGCACAAAGGCGTTACGAATGATCACACACTTACAAAGTGAATGACTATTTGGCTAGGTAGTTGTGCTCAAAATGAAACAAAACGCCTTGATCCTTTTCATGCTTTCATATAATCAACACAAACAAAAGATTAAGCATAATAAAGTCCAGTTAGAACAAGAATGTTGGTACTCCGCGCATATATGAACAATGGAAAGCTACCTCACAAAAAGGTGGGAACTAAAGTGATTCACAACTAAAACAAGTATACAAAAGAATGAATGGCATGGAAGTTTGTAAAATACCTAAGTATCATGAATATGCTAAAGTTAAGAAAGCGATAAACACATACCTTGGACGTGTACAAAACTTAACAATATCATTACCATACATCCGCAAGTTGAAATGATCAAACTTGGAACATCACCTTAAATTTCCTCAAGCTACTCAAAACAAGCTCATTGACAAACACGAAAACTATTAATATAAACAAACTAAAAGACCGGGTGAAAGTGGATTAAACAAGTTGTAAAGTGAAGATTTGAAAATTTCACGAAAAATCCGAGTACAACTTGTTTAATGAATGTTCACCACACTACCTAAGCTAAACCACAACAAAAGAAAATAATAAAACATGCTTGTTTTACGTTGTAAGCTCGACGCCTTTATAATGCTTAGCTAGCAACTTCCTTCCTTTAAGCCATGGTGATGCCTCATCGCGCAAACCAAAAGCAAGTGCCTTAACCAAACACTTAAACAAATGTTACGGGAACAAAATGTATACAACACTTGAACAAACAATGGAAATAGACAATATATACGATATATACAAAACTCAAAAACAAAGAAACTATCGCAATGTGATTCAATATCAAAACCAATCCCCGGCAACGGCGCCATTTTGTTGGTTGCGGAATAGCGACAAGCAGCAAAAATATTTATTTTCGGAAGAATTCCCTCCGGGATTTATGTCGTGTCCACAAAGATCGGTTCGAGGGAAAGAATGTCGTTCGACAATCTCAATGTTAATGAGTTTGGGTTTAAAATGGGTTTAAATTAACTGCGAGAAATAAAACTTATGAACATAAAGAGAATTCATTCTTTGGAGAGTAGAGAACTCTTGAGTTTATATTTTATCTACCCTATCAAATACTCAAACTTACTACCCAGTTGCACGCAACCTAAATCACTCGTCAACATTATCACGTATCACTCACAACAAAGGTTATGTCTAACGCAAAGTTGACAGAACAACCGTATCGCCTCATCGATGATGTCTCACGTAACTCGACCACATGGAAGCATTAAAAATCGATACTCAAGTGAATATTAAGCCTAAATCTATCTCTAGAGTCTAGAACCTAATAGATGTTCATTCTAAATTCGACTTCAAAGAGGATATGTCTACCGCAACTCAAAACCAAATAAAGAAATCATTCATCAACATTAATTTGTAAAATGAGTTTTATACAACACCATGAGCAATAAATATACATATATTTAAGGTAAACCTACATACAAACTCACAGCAAATGGAAACTACAAAGGGAAGAGAGAAGAGGAATCAAAATATCTCGCGGTGTCAATCACGATCCAAGAATCATCCACCCTTAATCGTCGAGTTGCAACCTCTATTGATGCTTTTCTAAGCTCTAACTAACAAAGAATGAAGATTTGATGAATTGGGAACAAATACCCCAAAACATAACCTAAAAAATGACTGAAAATGAACTTATAGTATTACAAAATCTTTCAAGTTCGCTAAGCGGACGTTTTACTCGCAAAGCGAGCCTAAAAAAATGGCACTTAAGTGCCTCTAAAATGCTAAACCGCCTTTGCAAAATTCCAGAAGTTCGCAGTGCGAACGATTTATTCGCAAAGTGAATGCTCGCTGCACAGTTTGCAAAGCGAACTTTGGTCCTTTTCTCCCATGTCCAATTCTGGGAGCCTTCGTTGGGAACTCGCCAGGCATTCGTAAAGCGAACTTGACAGCAAACCAGCCCTTATTTTGACCACAACTTCTGAACCGCAACTCTGATTTACGCATGGTCGGAAGCGCTGGAAATCTTATTCGATGCTCTTTACGACAATGGCAAGATATCCTTGCTTGAATACCTACAAAAATAATAGAAAATCAATTAAACTCAATGATATTTACACGATACGCAATATATACACTAAAACGTAAAGTAAACGTATTTATAAACAAAACGGGGTTTATTCGAATGATATTAACTAAAAAGTATCAATAAGTGCAACAAAACTTATATACAAAAATAGTTACATTTTGCACTTATCGCTTACTCCGTCTCTGACTTTAGCATCAGAGTACCTTGCAGGTACAACCCCACCTTCTCACCACCACCAGAGTAACGGAGCTCACGACGTGTTGCTGGCCACCGATCTTTTTTTGATCAGGTACGATCAAATATCAAACTTAGAATTTTTTTATGATAATGGAGATACTAGTGATGGTGACTTATCTAATGATGCCCTTGTTAAAGCTTCTAAGTTGATGCATCTCAAATGGACTGAACAATATCAAGTTGTTAAAAAACATAAAGATATTATTGAAGCTCTTCTTCAAGGCAAACTTGTTTCATGATAACTATTTTAGAGTTGAAGGAAGAAGTTGACCATCTCAATTTTAAACTTGACGGTATGCTATAATCTAGTGTATGTTGAATTCTAGAACTGTGGGCCTTGAGGAAATTCTAGGTGCAGGCAAGTCATCAAAAGATATCACGGGAATCAGATATACTAGTGAGTAATCCAATTCAAAGAATATGTTTATTATACTTATTCAGAAAATATAATTCATAATGTATTCTAAACATTTTGATCAATGCTCTAAGTTTCATACCAAATCCTCTTGGGTATGTCACTATTGTGGTCAACATGGTCACATGTGATCTTACTCCTACAAACTATATGGAATACCATGATACCATAATAAGTCACATCCTTAGTGGATGTTTAAGTCTGATGTGTGTCTTCAACAATTTTGGTGTGCATAGCCTAATGTCGTACCTCGAAAAATGAAAACGAATTCGCGAAGCGTAATCACACGCTCGCGGGATGGACTTAACAGAGTCGCCACTAATCTTTATTTATTCCCATGGAGGGAAATAGAAAATAGAATAAAACCCATAAAATAAAGACAAGGATATGGTCATCGCAACCAATATCAGGGTTCGGAAGTCGGTTACGCAAGGGGAAGGTATTAGCACCCCTCACGTCTGTTGTATTCAGCGGGAACCATTAGGTTAATTGTGCGTGTTAGTGTTTGTTTAAAAATGTTAGGCTTCTTAATTTATTAAAAGGAAAAAGAAAAGAGAAAATGACCTAAAAAGGTTTTTATTACTAGGGGGCCTGACAAGATTTCGCAATCCTGCTCCTACGTATCTCAATAGAGAAGTCAAGGCACACGTAGTTATGGGTAAAAAGTTTTGTTTGTTGGTCGATTTTAGCGAAAGCTATCTTGTATTAATCGACAAAAAACATTGTTTTACCCAAAACAGTTGAGGAGAGGATGTTTGCACCACATTGAATGGATTTACAAATCACATTCACGCCACTTATCTCAACTCAACGGTTGTGGATGAAGCATTGCTTTGCATCATCTTAAGACAAAACGTCTTTCGTTTTTGAAAAGATTTTTGGTTGTGCCAAAAGGCAAAAATGTTTGAATGGTTTTGATGTGTTTTAGGGTTGATGAGAGTGTTCGGACGAGTGAGAACTACATCTCATGTCCTTACTCTCGGGATAACGTTGACTACACCCCGCTTATTTTTCATCTTTATTATTGAAAAGTGTTTGAGTATTTTTAGATGTTTTGAGGTTTTAATTGGAAAAATTGGCTTGACGTTCGATCAAGCCTTTATTCATGATTATGAAAAGTGTTTGAAGTGGAGAAAGTTTTGAAAATGATTTAAACGCGAAGCAAAAATGGTTGATGGCGATGCATGAAGCGAACGACTTACAAGTTGAGTATGGCTTGATGGTTTGGAAAAGGTTTGATAATGGAATATGGTGGAATGGTGACTAATTGGTGTTGACCAATGTTTTTGAAAATAAAACTTGGTGTTGACCAAGTTCTTTGATTTTTTTGAAAGATTGATTTTACATTTTTGTGTTTTTGTTTTTTATCTAATTAGTATATTTCTACCTAAATGAGAACAACACAAATAAAGAGATAAAACAATTACAAATAAGGGTGGGGGATACATTTTTTGACAATTAGAAGAATATAATGAAATGCAATAAAGCTAATAAATATAATACTATTAAACAAGTTATACAAAATAATAGATAAAAGCACAAATAAAGACAAAGAAACACATCATAAACTCAAAAACATATTACTAAAATATTTTTAGATTTTTGAATTAATATTACTATTATTTTTTTAAGATTTTTTATATATAAGGAACCTATTTTTTTTTTAATATTTTTATATATTTATTAATTAAAGAAAAAAGAGATTAAAAATCTCAATGAACTTACTAAATGAACATTTTTTTTATATTTAAACAAAATACCTTTTTTGGTCCCTTAAATATACCCTTGTATTCATATTGGTCCCTTAATTATTTTTTGTGTCAGTTTGATCCCTTAACTCTTTAAAACGTGTCATGTTGGTCCTTTTTGTCTAATTAGCGACTGATTTTTAAGTTCTTCTGTCGCTAATTAGACGAAAAGGACTAACATGATACATTTTAAAGAGTTAAGAGACCAATCTGACACGAAAAATAATTAAGGGACCAATTTGAACCTAAGAGTATATTTAAGGAACCAAAAAGGGTATTTTACCTTATATTTATTTTTTTTAAAGAAAAAAGAGCTTTAAGAAAAAAGTAAAAAATAAAAAAATAAAAGAAAGAGAAGCATAGGGGCAACACCCTCTTTATTTTAACTGATCACACACACATTTTTTTATATTTTAGAAATAGCCTATTGAACCGCAACACATGGCAATGTTGTAACTGAAAAAACAAAATGAAACAACACACTGCCTCTCTCTCTCACGATGCCTTGCCTGATATTAAAATAAGAAGGAAAATAGCACACACACACTCTCTCTCTCTCTCACACACACACACACACACACACACACACACTCACTCTCGCTCGTGCGCACGCGCGTGTGAGATACTTTGTTCTCATCACTCTCTTTATTGTCGCTCTCATGCTCTCTCTCTCTCTCTCTCTCTCTCTCTCTCTTTTCTCTCTCTCGTGACATACTTTGTTCTCATCACTCTCTTTATCGTCTCTTTCATGCTCTCTCTCTCTCTCTCTCTCTCTCTCGTCGCTCCCATGCTTGTTTGAACAATGACTCTACATCAACAATGCAAGAAGAAAGAAAATTAATAATAATTGAAAAGAAATTCTCACAATTCTTTTACGGAGATGGAGGTTGAGTGTAAAGCCCATATATACATACATACATACATCAAAGCATATATTATATATGAATTTCACGCCTGGTACTGAAATAACAATAAGTCCCTAGTAACACATTATACATATACATGCCCAAAAGACTAAATACAACCAACTACGGCATAGTATATCTACAAGATGTTCCACAGACAAAACTAAGAACTAGATAATACAATGATCTCAAAAATAAAATGCCATAGCGGAAGCCATGCCATCTCAAAAGCCAACATCCGTAAGGAAAATTCAAACCACTTTTTCCTTACCCTTCGCCGAACCTGCAGAACCTGTGATGTAAACAACAACAGTGGGGTGAGATACATCAAATCTCAGTGAGTTCCCTATCTTAGAGTCCTCTCGGCTTTACAAGGTCCTAACATCCTAACTCAAGTCAAAAGGGAAGGGAAAAGACTTTGAGTACACACACGCCATAAAAGCATTCACACTAGTGAGCCTATCAACTCACAATAGTACCACAGTAAGTTCTGAGCCTGTTACTCCAAAATCTTACAAATCAATAACCGTACCAAGGTATCCCCTATTCTCGTTCGCTTCTACGTCTAGAAGACGATTCGAGTCATGGATCCTTGTATCTACTTGGCATACGAATTGGATTCGGGATCATTGGCTCGTACACCGTGATCCGCCACTTCACACGGCCCGTACACCGTCACAAGTCTCTTTACCCGTAGGCTCCAATCGTACTATACGCGGGAATCAAACCTGCCAAGTAGTTGTGCATACGTTTCAGAGGAGGTGCTCGAGTCTCATCAAACTATACCGCAAGATAAACCGGTTATTTTACTAGACACACGCCTCGGCCTCTTCTGCACAAGCGTTGTCACTATGTCAATTCCACACTTTTTGACAATTGTTTATGGTAATGGTCCTCACTCTACTTATTCATATTTTAACATGCATACCTATTCCAACATGTCCAACAATAAGAGCATAGGCAAGATATATCATAGTTGCACAATAGACTAATATCCGACAAGTAAAACATAATAGAACACTTTTGGAAATTCTCCGATTATTTAATCGGGCAGTAAAGTTAACATTTTTCACCTCCATCGTATAGAATGTTTTCTTAGCTTCACAACGATATAAAGAACTCTTAAATCGGATAAACGAGTCAAAAGTTATAGATTTTTGAAGAAAAGAAAATATTTGGTCCCAAGCAGATTCGCCTAGCGAATCTGGAATTCGCCTGGCGAGTCTGCATTCGCCAGCTCTTCGCCAGTGTTCCGCCTGGCCAATCTTCCTTCGCCAGAACTTCCCCTGGCGAATCTGGTGGCGAAACCCCAATTTTAGGAAAATTAAGAGTTCCAGTAGCTAACACAATTTCTGTCTCAACAAATTCGCCTGGCGAATCTGGAATTCGCCTGGCGAATCCCTTCCGCCAGTACTTCGCCTGGCGAGATGGTGGCGAGAGTCAATCTGCCTGGCGAATCTGGAATTCGCCTGGCGAATCGCACCAGAACCAGAATTCTTCCCTTACGGGTTCCATGGTTCCAAAGTCCCAAAAATCACCATTTCAGCCCAAATTGATTCCAATCAGCACAAACAAGCACAATTAATGTTCATAAGCATAGAATGATCATACTACACAATTTATACCGATTTTTAACCGTTAGATTATCGATTCCCAAAGATTCTAACCTAACTCAAATATCTCCAAAACTCTAAAACTAAAGTTCTAACTAGAACCCACCTGGATTGGAAGTTGAAGATGAAGGAGATGAGATGATTTGATGAAGGATTGATGATGATTTACTCTTGAAATCTTGAATTTCTTCTCTTTTTCCTCTTCTCCACTTTTCTCTCCTTCCTTTTCTTTCTTTCTTCTTTCTTTCCTTTTTCCTTACTTCTCTTACTATCTTTTTCTTTTATTTGGAAAATGGGAGGAAAAGAAAACACATAGTAACTATCACTAATAAATAATACTACTAAATGTCCAAAAAGTCTCTTAAGTCCAAATTAGTAAAATACCTCAGAGTCAGATAATATTAATTGGATTTATTCTAAGTTCCACAGTTATTCTAATTATCTCTGCAGATAATTCATCAGAGTACACTGGGACTCAGTTGATCACAACTAATACTATCCGAAGTAAAAATAATTTACGAGGTATTACATCCTCCCCCCTTAAATAGAAATTCGCCCACGAATTTAAGACAATTACCTGAAAAGATGGGGATAGACCTCCCGCATTTCCGATTCCAATTCCCAAGTGGCATCGCCCGGATGCGTCTCATCCCATTGGACCTTAACAAGAGGAATCTCTTTGTTCCTTAACGACTCGGTTGAGGCTCAAAGGTCAAATCTGCTTCTATCTCAAGTGTATCTGGTAAGATTGGCTGAAGAGGATCTGGGACAAATTTCCTAAGCTGAGATACATGAAAAACATCGTGCATCTCGGACAGAGAAGGTGGTAAGGCTAATCTGTAGGCTATTTCACCAATTCTTTCCAAAATCTGATACGGTCCTACGTATCTCGGACTTAACTTTCGCGACCGAAACGGTCCTTTCAACCGCAATCTCGGAGTAACTTTCAGAAACACGTGATCGCCTTCTTCAAATTCTAAAGGTCTTCTACGGTTATCCGCATAACTCTTCTGACGATCTTGGGCTTGCTTGATCTTATCACGGATCATCTTAATTTTCTCCGTAGTTTCGCGAATAATCTCGGGTCCCAACATACTATCTTCCCCCACTTCCACCCAACACAGAGGTGTCCTACACTTCCTTCCATATAATGCTTCATAAGGTGTCATACCAATACTCGCATGATAACTGTTATTATAAGAGAACTCAATCAACGGTAAGAGTTCTATCCAATTTCCTCCACTTTCAAGGACACAAGCTCTTAACATGTCTTCCATGGTTTGTATCGTCCGTTTCGTCTGACCATCCGTTTGTGGATGATTCGACGTACTCAAACACAACTTCGTCCCCATAGCTTGTTGAAAAGCTCTCCAAAATCTCGAAGTGAACTTTGGATCTCTATCCGAAACAATACTAGTAGGAATACCATGCAATCTCACTATCTCTGAAATGAACAACTTTGCCAGATGACTCGCCTTATAAGTAGTCTTTACGGCCAAGAAGTGAGCAGACTTCGTCAACCGATCCACAATCACCCAAATTGAATCATAACCACCTTGGGCACGGGGTAATCCCACGGCGAAATTCATCGAAATACTATCCCATTTCCACACCGGAATTTCTAAAGGTTGCAACAAGCCACCCGGCCTTTGGTGTTCGATCTTTATTTATTGACACACCGCACACTCTGACACATACACCGCAATATCCTTTTTCATCCCGGACCACCAATAATCTCTCTTTAGGTCTTGGTACATCTTTGAAGACCCCGGATGTATAGTAAAAGCACCCTTATGTGCTTCTTCTAAAATCCTCCTTTTTAACTCCGCGTTATCCGGAACACAAATCCTTTGGTTAAAAACAATTACTCCGTCGGTAGCTCGCATAAAACCCGGTTGCAATAATACTCCTTGCAACTTCTCATCCAACCCTTTCTCTTGTTGGATTTCTTCCCTAAGAGTAGAATTGATATCCAAATTCCCCAAAATCACACAATTAGGAGTCCAATTAAATTGAAGATTTAGATCTCAAAATTTTTCCAATAAAGTATACTCTAGCATCATCAACTCGGCATTATGCAACACCTTCCTACTCAATGCATCCGCCACTTTATTCGCTTTACCCGGATGGTATCTTAGTTCCAAGTCATAATCATTCAAATATTCCATCCACCTCCTTTGACGCATGTTCAATTCCTTCTAATCAAAGAGGTACTTTAAGCTCTTGTGCTCGCTAACATCTCAAAACGTACACCATACAAGTAGTGACGCCACACCTTCAAGGTAAATACAACTGCCGCCAATTCTAAATCATGCGTTGGATAATTCTCTTCATGGACTTTCAACTGTCGTGAAGCATAAGCTACTACATGTCCATCTTGCATTAACACACCTCCTAGTCCCCTCTTCGATGCATCACAATACACCTCATACGACTTGCTAGGATCAGGAATGACCAAAACAGGAGCGGTCGTCAACCTTTCCTTCAAACTCATAAAACTTTGCTCACAAGCCGAATCCCATTCATAAGAACAATCCTTTCGAGTAAGTCTCGTCATCGGTAAGGCCAGTTGGGAAAAGCCTTTAATAAACCTTCTATAATACCCTGCTAGTCCCAAAAAGCTTCTAACTTCAGACACATTCTTCGGTCTCTCCCAATTTATCACGGCTTCCACTTTAGATGGATCAACCGCTACACCCCCTTGAGATATGACATGTTCAAGGAAATTCACCTCCGACATCCAAAATTCACACTTACTTAGCTTGGCAAAAAGTTGTTTCTCTTGCAAAATGGATAAAACGATTCTTAGGTGTTCTCCGTGCTCTTGAGGGTCACGAGAATAGATAAGAATGTCATCAATGAAAATCACTACGAATTGGTCCAAGTAAGGTTGAAATATCCGATTCATATAATCCATGAAAACTGCCGGAGCATTTGTCACACCGAAAGGCATCACCAAAAATTCATAATGACCATAACGGATTCTAAAAGCAGTCTTTGGTACGTCTGAACTCTTCACCCGAATCTGATGATAACCCGACCGTAAATCAATCTTCGAGAACACGTAGGCTCCTTTCAATTGATCTAACAGGTCGTCTATCCTTGGTAATGGGTATTTGTTCTTGATGGTGACCTTATTCAACTGACGGTAATCAATACACAACCGCATTCCGCCATCCTTTTTCTTTACCAATAACACTAGAGCTCCCCAGGGCGAAACACTTGGTCGAACAAAATGCTTAGCCAACAACTCTTCCAATTGGTCCTTTAATTCTCTTAATTCAAGTGGTGTCATCCGATACGGAGAAACGGATATTGGAGCCGTTCCCGGTATCAGGTCAATAGAGAATTCCACTTCCCTCTCCAGAGGAAGATAAGTGATATCCTCGGGGAAAACTTCAGGAAAGTCACAAACTACCGGAATACTCGAAACTGGAAGGTTACTACTCTCCTCCTTAGTAAGAATCATGAGAACAGACTTTTCCTCCTCGAACAAGAAATTAATCATTCCTACCGTACCTTCTAAAATAGTAGTTAACACATCCTTCGGAGTAGCTTCAGTAGATGGAATAATGATTAGTTTCTCTTCACACCCGATGAAAACCGAATTAGCTGAAAGCCAATCCATTCCCAGATCAACATCCACTTTCTTAAGCGGCAGACAAATAAGATCAATATGGAAGACTCTTTCATTCACCGACAATACACAATTTTCACACATCAACAGTGTTTCAACAATTTCATCCATGGCAATAGTAACCACCATGGGTGGAGTCAAAGGAACAGCTTGCAACCCAAGTCGCTTCACGCATCGTGTGGACACAAAAGAATGCGTTGCCCCACAATCAAATAAAACAAAACAAGGATTTCCATTCACAAAACACGTACCCGCAATCAAGGAGTTATCACCCTTTGTCTTTCTTGCATCCAAGGTATACACTCGTCCGGTATTCTTTTCTGGCATCTGATTCCTCTTCTGAGGACAATCCCTCGATAAATGACCCGCCTTGTTACACTGATAACATCTTATTCCTTCCCAATTGTACCTCCCAAAATGATTTCTACCACAAGTACGGCACACCGGAGGCACACTAGCCCTAGAACCCTGAACTTGCTTCCCTTTGAATGATTGTTGCCTTGCCCTAACTTATTGATTCATTCTCCCACGATAACTCTGATTCACCCTACTTAATTCTCCTTCCGCTTGTACCTTCTTCAAACTATGCTCCGCCACATAACACTGCCTTAACAATTCAGCATAGCTAGTGAATTCCCTTTGAGATACACTATGTGAAATTTCAGCCCTTAAACTAAACAGAAACTGATCGATCTTCCACCTCTCATCAGGAGCATACATGGCCTGCCTAGAATAAGCAGCCATAACCTCAAACTTTTCTGCATAGGAAGCCACGGTCAAGTTGCCTTGTCTCAACTATTGGAACTCGAACTCCTTCTGAGACCTTAAGGAACTTGGAAAATATTTCTCCATAAAAGTTATCTTAAACTGCTCCCACACTTTCGGTACCTCTTGAATTGTCATTAAGGCTGAAGCACTCTCCCACCACCTCATGGCAGGACCCTTTAACAAGTGAGAAGCGAAAACAACCTTATTCTCTTCACTACACTGTACAATCAAGAAAATCCGTTCCATATCGGATATCCACTCATGCGCCTTTACCGAATCTAATCCTCCCTGAAACTCCGGAGGATTCATGCGAATGAAATCCCTAAAGGTTCCCCCTGTAGCTTCTGGCACAACCACTGGAGGATGCACACCACCAGCCATTTGCTGTACCATTTGTTGCACAAACTGATTCTTCTGCTGCTGCATCTGTTGCATGAATTGGTACAGAGGGGCATTCCCTTCGTCCCCTGGCAGATTTATCCCTGCTGGAGTAGTTTTCGGTCTACCACGGTTGTTTCTGCGCCGGTCAGCCATGTTCCTAAATGTCATACAAATAGGATTAAGTTGATCAGGCTCAATACCATAAATATAACATGTAAGACCAATGGCGACGCAACACATATGAAACAGAAAGAAACACTTATACTATTTCATGGCTAGGTCGAGGATACGACCTGCTCTGATACCAACTGTAAAGCCCATATATACATACATACATACATCAAAGCATATATTATACATGAATTTCACGCCTGGTACTGAAATAACAATAAGTCCCTAGTAACACATTATACATATACATGCCCAAAAGACTAAATACAACCAACTACAGCATAGTATATCTACAAGATGTTCCACAGACAAAACTAAGAACTAGATCAATACAATGATCTCAAAAATAAAATGCCATAGCGGAAGCCATGCCATCTCAAAAGCCAACATCCGTAAGGAAAATTCAAACCACTTTTTCCTTACCCTTCGCCGAACCTGCAGAACCTGTGATGTAAACAACAACAGTGGGGTGAGATACATCAAATCTCAGTGAGTTCCCTATCTTAGAGTCCTCTCGGCTTTACAAGGTCCTAACATCCTAACTCAAGTCAAAAGGGAAGGGAAAAGACTTTGAGTACACACACGCCATAAAAGCATTCACACTAGTGAGCCTATCAACTCACAATAGTACCACAGTAAGTTCTGAGCCTGTTACTCCATAATCTTACAAATCAATAACCGTACCAAGGTATCCCCTATTCTCGTTCGCTTCTACGTCTAGAAGACGATTCGATTCATGGATCCTTGTATCTACTTGGCATACGAATTGGATTCGGGATCATCGGCCCGTACACCGTGATCTGTCACTTCACACGGCTCGTACACCGTCACAAGTCTCTTTACCCGTAGGCTCCAATCGTACTATACGCGAGAATCAAACCTGCCAAGTAGTTGTGCATACGTTTCAGAGGAGGTGCTCGAGTCTCATGAAACTATACCGCAAGATAAACCGGTTATTTTACTAGACACATGCCTCGGCCTCTTCTGCACGAGCGTTGTCACTATGTCAATTCCACACTTTTCGACAATTGTTTACGGTAATGGTCCTCACTCTACTTATTCATATTTTAACATGCATACCTATTCCAACATGTCCAACAATAAGAGCATAGGCAAGATATATCATAGTTGCACAATAGACTAATATCTGACAAGTAAAACATAATATAACACTTTTGAAAATTCTTCGATTATTTAATCGGGCAGTAAAGTTAACATTTTTCACCTCCATCGTATAGAATGTTTTCTTAGCTTCACAACGATATAAAGAACTCTTAAATCGGATAAACGAGTCAAAAGTTATAGATTTTTTAAGAAAAGAAAATATTTGGTCCCAGGCAGATTCGCCTGGCGAATCTGGAATTCGCCTGGCGAGTCTGCATTCGCCAGCTCTTCGCCAGTGTTTCTCCTGGCCAATCTTCCTTCGCCAGAACTTCGCCTGGCGAATTTGGTGGCGAAACCCCAATTTTAGGAAAATTAAGAGTTCCAGTAGCTAACACAATTTCTGTCTCAACAAATTCGCCTGGCGAATCTGGAATTCGCCTGGCGAATCCCTTCCGCCAGTACTTCGCCTGGCGAGATGGTGGCGAGAGTCAATCCGCCTGGCGAATCTGGAATTCGCCTGGCGAATCGCACCAGAACCAGAATTCTTCCCTTACGGGTTCCATGGTTCCAAAGTCCCAAAAATCACCATTTCAGCCCAAATTGATTCCAATCAGCACAATTAATGTTCATAAGCATAGAATGATCATACTACACAATTTATACCGATTTTTAACCGTTAGATTATCGATTCCCAAAGATTCTAACCTAACTCAAATATCTCCAAAACTCTAAAACTAAAGTTCTAACTAGAACCCATCTGGATTGGAAGTTGAAGATGAAGGAGATGAGATGATTTGATGAAGGATTGATGATGATTTACTCTTGAAATCTTGAATTTCTTCTCTTTTTCCTCTTCTCCACTTTTCTCTCCTTCCTTTTCTTTCTTTCTTCTTTCTTTCCTTTTTCCTTACTTCTCTTACTATCTTTTTCTTTTATTTGGAAAATGGGAGGAAAAGAAAACACATAGTAACTATCACTAATAAATAATACTACTAAACGTCCAAAAAGTCTCTTAAGTCCAAATTAGTAAAATACCTCAGAGTCAGATAATATTAATTGGATTTATTCTAAGTTCCACAGTTATTCTAATTATCTCTGCAGATAATTCATCAGAGTACACTGGGACTCAGTTGATCACAACTAATACTATCCGAAGTAAAAATAATTTACGGGGTATTACATTGAGTTTGGAGATGTATGTGTTGTTATAAATCGAAGTGCGTCGTCGTGTGTGGTGGTTAGGGTCTAAGATGCAAGGTTGTGAAGAATAAGTTGATGTTACAAACGTATCGAAATGGTACATGAGTCGTCAAAACGTTATCGTCGAGTTGTGTAGGCGAGTGTTTGATGAAGCTCAAGGTGACGATAGTTTCGAAAGTGGTTTATGGTGGTTTGACATGTATTTGTTTATTTAATGGATAAAGAAAGAGTGAAATGGTGATGGAAATAGTGAGGATTAAAATAGTGAGGAAATAAGTATCAAAGGTGTACAAAGGGTTGTCAATTTTTTTTCTCCTTGTGATAATCATGTTTTGTGCCATTAAATTTCTACTGAGCCTCCTCTTTCTCTATTTCATTTGTTTCCATGAGAAAGAGTTGTTTATTTTTTTAAAGAAATATCATGTGAGAGAGGGAAGATTGCAAGTGGTTTCCTTTTGTTTTTCGGAAGAAAAAAAAGTGGCCTCTTTTTTTTTTTTTCTATTTGCCAATTTGAATTAAGAAGAGAAAAACATCAGCAAAGTGGGGCGGCTAACATTGGCTTCTCCCTTGTGACTAGGGCTGTATTTGGATCAGTTTATCCGAGATCCACCCGCAAACCGGCCCAATAGAACCAGACCAATGGACCGACCAAAATCTACTCGGTCCGGGAATGGATCATTTTTTTATCCGATACCAAAAATGGATACTATATTGGATACTTTTGTTGGGTAACCGAAGTAACGGTCCAGTTTCGGTCCAAAAAAATTACCCATTACTGTTTGGTCTGGTCCTGGATTACCCGATTACTATTTCGATCCGGTTCTCGGGATAGCAAATATCCGGACCGGACCGAAAACAACCCTACTTGTGACCTCTTAATATCACTTATATATAAGAAAAAGTTAGGGTTTTCTTTATTTTTCTCAATTTCCTAATATGCCCTAAATGGGTGTTTTTTAGTGATAAAATGAATTAAAATAAATTAAAGCACACAAAATAGAATATGTCAAAATAATCACAATAAAATTAAAGTGAGACCACCACCAATTCTATTTAATTATCTCAAACATTTTGACAAAAAAACGGACTCAAAATGAATAAAAGTCGAGCGCAAAAGTGCTCGAAAAATTAAACTAAGTGCACCAAAATGATCAGCGCGAAATAAACATATTGAAAAAATACAGCGTTTGATCAATTTTTAAAATAAATTTTCATTAGTTAAAAGGCTCAGACTGATCAAAACGCGACTGAATCAATAGTTAAAAATTAAAATGAGCACGCCAGGTTAAACTACACGAAATGTAGATTAATATAAATAACGTCTGTAAGCTCGATTTTAAAAAAATGTCGTCCACTAATTTTACGCGCAATTGAGATTCAGTTTGACCGATCTGTCTATAAATCCGAAAAAAATATTCCGCTTGACATTTTTGGCTTTATGCAAGATGAAATGCATGTTATGATATGCATATGATGTTAATGATTCGATGAATGCATTTGTTCAGCAATTCAGGATCAAATCCATAAACTCCCTACCCACATTAATCCCAAAATACTAATCTTATGAAAGTTCACCTTAAGGCCTAAAGCAAGTTTGAAGCTCCTAAGAATAGTCTTAATAGTCAATAAATTAGCAATCAAATGTACCCCCATAATCAGAGTTTTGTCTATGTACTGCAAAAGGGACACCTCTAAACCTTTCAATCCAACTTTAAACCTTTAAAATGCACCAAATAAAACAACCATTTTCATATAAGAACAAAAAACCTCCACCGCCAACAAAAAGAGAAAATGCACCAGGGGATCCCCTTGTTTAGGACCTGTTTAAATACTAATCTTACCATTCGTGTACCCAATAACCAGAACCGATAGGCTACCTGAAAAAACAAAAGTTTTAATCCACGTCTCCACCTTGCATTGAGCCCAAACCTAACCAGCATATAATCCAAAAACGATCAACTAGCGGAATCGTACACCTCTAAAAACCAATTTTAAAAACTAAGCACTCCTTTTTCGGTGCTTTAGCCTAATTCACCACCTCATTCAAAGTCATCGCACTATCAACCAATTGCCTTCCCTTGATAAACACTAACTACTTCGAGGAAGTAAGAGAATCCATAACCCCTCTCAGCCTAGCCGCTAAAACTTTGGCCACTAAAGAGAACCAATAAGGGAAATGTGCATAAAATGTCCCAACTCAAGAAGGGATAACACTTAGGGATGAGCATAAAAAAAGGACATCAAACTCTTAGGAAACACAACATTATCATAGAACTGGTTAAACATGAAATAAATATTAGATTTCAAAATGCCCTCAAAATTCTTGTAAAAGGAAAAATTAAACCCATTTTGATTAGGGCTTTTACCCCATTTATCCTTACCACGACTGTGTCGATCTTAGTTGGGATAAAATGGAAGAAAAAAGCCTTGCATCAACAAATAAGAGACAGGAAAGAGAAATCCCATCAAGTTTCATCATAAGCTATAGTAACAGAGTACAATCCAACGACTCTCAGTTATGGTCCATGATGAACCACTTCTTTGTTGGTTCACACTAGACAAGCTCTAAAAAAAGTATACCCAAACTAAACATTTGTTTTCAGTTAGCAAGTCAGAATCATCTCTAGTAACAAAAAAAAAGACGGAATCATCTCTTCAATAGAATGGGAAAAAATATCATACAATTGTACTATAAGAGGAATTTTGAATTTTAGTCAAGAAGGCGAAAAGTATATTCACCTCACTTGAGATCTCTTCAAATATAACTCACACTTTATTTATTGTTGCACTAATAAGAAACACCCCTTATTTGTGTAATAGGTGACACGAACCACACCTAAGCTACCCATTTTGCTAAGCGCGTCTAACGTCTCGTGTCTTTGAGAAATAAATCTCTCTTGCAAAACCAGCCAACCACATAGCAGTCATCTTCTCTGCAATATATCAAAACAATAAAATCGGCCGCAATTTTATCAAAATTTCTAACCTATCACCAATGGTGGATTGTGAAACTATTGCTAAATTAGGATTTAACCATTGAACTAAAAATAAATAAAAAATAAATAACATCGAAGTATTTTCTCTCATTAATTAGGCAAGTTAGACTTTAAATATCAAATCATCCTAATTGATTCAGATGAATATTATCCCACCCGATATGGTGAGCCTCACACATCTAAGAACCCAACAATACCCTTATTGTATCTAAAGATGCATTTTAGGACTCACTTTGCATCTCCAGACTTACTTAAAATCACACAATTCCTCGCATATCAGCCAGTCACCCCATTTTTTCCTAAATCTATTTCGAAGATGAAATTTTATATTTGTTCTAGGGTGAATCTCGAGATGGATCTCCGTAAAACCCCTTGAATTAATTTTAGGTTATTGGAAGAATGTTTATTGCACATGACATGGTATTTTTCAGAGATGCCTCCCCGGGAATATCCCTGAATTCATTCTAGGCTGCATTATTATCCTAACTTTGGCCTTTTTTTAGGACAACTTATATTTTAGGTCATTTTAGAAATTTTTTTTATCATAAGACCATTTAACAGTATCATAAATTGATACAAACATACTATGCATACATTAAAAAAACTCATACCTTAATTAAATTAAAGTTAAAATGTATCGGTCATACATAATTTGTTCCGAAAATACAATAAATAATACAAACAAACGTAAACCACTAGGTATGTCTAACCCCGATTTCTCCTCGACCTGTACTACAAAGCATTCCGTTCTTAGACACTAATCTCTTCTACGAGGGCTAACTAGGGATTACCTTCCTCAAAAAGTCCAACCTTTATGCCTAATCTCTCCATATCCATAATATGATGATAGACCGACAACACCTATTGCGTGTGGTCATCCTTAGCCTCTAATACCTCCTGATTAGATGGCCTATGTGGTATTCCAAAAGCAAATGGTGTCATGATAGTATGTGACACCCTATAGAACCATGTGATGTAGTTGTCTACATAACCCAATTGTATAGAAGCTAACACCCTACAATAGTCATCAAGTACCACATGACTCTCAAGATTCTCAAGTATGACACCAATATCTCTGCAGAGGACGGTGGGAGGAGCATACTCTGAGGGGTGTCTCAGAATAACCTAGAAATACCCAAACTAGAGCATCACTTACTCGGGTAGATACGCATACATCAAGTCTGACCCACAAGTCAGCCATCTAGAGTATAACAAAATGATTTATGTCTAACGCGTCGGTCGGTGTCCGCCATATAGGTAGAAGGCAATGTCATCTTCTACATGACGATTAGAATACCCCCCAAAAGGGCCTCATCACCTGATTCCATCTGTACGGGGCAAAGTGGATAGCACGTGGTCAATCCCCAGCGTAGTCAAGCATAGGTTCTCACCTAGAAATGCGAGGAAAGTGAAAGATGATCTATCCCTGAAAATGGTTCAGATAAAATATTAGTAACAAATATAACAAAAGAGTTATGAAAATATTATAAACAGTAAATTACCGTAAGTGGCGTACAACTTCATGTTAATTACTTTGTCTTTCAAAGACAACCTTCGCCCAAATTTGAGTATACGTAAACTAAACAGGAGGTCCCCCAATTATACTCGTGAATCACCATTAAGTTGGTGAAGTATTTAAGGTAGATCACATCGATGTAGGTTACACTTTTATCCACAGACATGGGCGAGCCAACCAGGAAGAAGAGGTAACACCTTAATGCACACTATTGGTAGTACTCAACCTTCATAACATCACCTTTGGCATCCATAGCCATCTACATGTGGTTTTTATAAAGTTCTTTAAAGAATTTAAATCTAGCATTAGCACCTTTGGTGTCAGCTACCTCATTTGCCGCATCAGTTGGGTTAGCTCCCAAATATGTAACCATCATCTCGATGGCTTCCTCTCGATTGAGCCTTCTGTGGTCCAGTAATTTTTCTCTGAGGGAAGATGTAGGAGGCATGGGACACCATCCATGGTGATGGACATCTCACGAAAAGGAAGGTGGAAATATGACGTCTCTGAATGTCGTCTCTCTACAAATGTCGTCTGCATGCCATTGTTTATGGTCTTGTACGCAACAACACATAAACCAGCAAACCCAAAGTAGCAGATAACATTCTTGAACCAACCATCTTCGGGTTGTTCCAAATCCAAAATCTTCCTTTCGTGGTTTACAAATTTTAAATATAGACTCTCCTGTAAAAAAACATATCACCATCATTCATGATTAAATCAGTTTAAAACATATGTAATGCAAAAGTAAATAAATATGCCTCTCGTTCCCAGACATGTCTAACAGCCTGGTCTCTAAAGATATGAAGTAAGGAGGTGTCAAATGGAGATAACTATCTACAAGGGGCATCCTCATTAGCAGCGAGTTCCTCCTAATTGGCCTCATAGGCTTCAGGGACTTTTAAGGTCTTCTTCAGGGGCTTCATAAGCAGGGGACACGTGGCCCCGTGATGTAGATGCCTGAGTCAGACGACTTCGTGAAGTAGAAGCAAATGGTTGTAAACCTCGACCATACGAACCATCAAACATGGTAGCATCGACTTGAGGCCTCGTAGCCCTGCCCATGGCCCTCTCACGTCGTACAGACAAAGTGTTGGAACACATGACCGAGCCTAATTCTATCTTGGTTATTTTCGGCCATTGTACTTGTAATAAAACCAAAAAAATCATATCAAAATGCAGTCAGACCAAATCCGAAGATACATCTCTGAAAAACCAATTTAGAAAAAATATGGAGATACTTCTCCAGATGAACTTACGAGTTGCAAAAATGGCAGAAACCTCATTGATGCCCTAAACTCTAACCAAATGGGAATGCAGGTCTATTCTGACTACCTATTTCAAACGTACTACTATCTAATGCATCTTAAATGACTTATGTTACCTAAAACATCATTCAAATCTCAAAGAAAAAATGAAATGAGAAACTTACCAAATTAGAGTTATGGATGAAAAGCTTGAATAAAGTTAGTGACTTTGCAACAAATGAAGTAGAATGGAGTGAGTGACCTTGTAAAACAAACTTGAATAAACTTGCTCAAATGGTGTTTGGAAATCTTTGCAGCAAAATACCTCAAATAGGGTTTTAGTGACTTTGCAATATATGAAGAATGAATAGGGAAGGGTCTGACGCGGGTTTATGAATAAAACGCGTCCAAAGATGCATCTTCGGACTCACTCTAATGTTGATACAAAGATGCACTTCGGACTACATTTTAGCAAATAAGGGTGACTCGCCAATTTGCACTGAGGAGTGTGTAAAAAAATGCATTTAGAGATGCATCTTCAGATTCTATGGACAATTGTGACTTTTCACCGTGGTGGAAAAGCACCCAAAAAAAAAAGTAATTCCTTTGATATTATTATTGGGTCAAAAGAAATTCGAATAATAATAAAATTAAGATATTTTGTCTTGACACCCTTTTTTTTAACCTAACACCCCCTAATGTGTACACTCTTATCAAAATATTCTAGTAAAAGTTTGATTTTTTTTTAAAACGTTTTTTTTTCCTTCGATTTTTTGGACTAATATACTGTTTTTTTACAAAATCCTTAGTTTTGCTTTTTATTTATTTGAGTTTTTACCTTATTTATGTGTAATGTATTGGATTTTTGAGAAATTCATGAATATTTATCTGATTTTTGAAAAAGAAAACAGAATAAAAACATAAAATTTATATCTGTTTTTTTAAAATTGATGTAAAGTCATAATTTATTTTCAAAATCTGTGATTTTATACCAAATATTTGAAAGAACTGGCATAAAATCATATTTTTTAGCGGATTTTTAAAATATCCGATATAAAATCATAAACTTTTTAAAAATAAATTATGATTTTATACCGGATTTTTTAAATATTCAGAAAAATACAATACATGGTAGATTTATCAAAAAATCTATTAGTATCAGCTTCGTTTTTTATTGGTCTACCGGATATGAATTACCAATTTTTTTAAAAAATTCATAAAATAACAAAATATACCGGATTTATAAAAAAAAATAATCCAATAGAATTAACTTCCGTTTTTTATTGGCATACCAAATTTTTTTAAGAAATTAGGTTCTGGGTCTGCTATGCTTCGGTAAAAAAAGAAAATCTCTGATATGCTTCAATGTGGAAAATAGGAGTGTGATTATTTCACGGTTTCAAAGAAACAATGTGGGAAATGACAACAAAAGCAAACTATAGGATTTTTACCCCTCTTTATCAAAAACAGATCATGATGTTAAAGCCAAGGGAGGTTTGTACTCATTGAAATAATAGAGGGATGTGAGTTACATTTCAATAGGGTAGATATAACTTTCCCAAATGAAAAACATATAGATGGTGAAGTGGGTCTTTTATAACAAAGACATACGTGAATGAACATCTGGATAATATATGCCTTGAATATGTGTTTACAAGTAGGGACAATCCCCACACTACAAACTGGTTTTGTAGAAATAACTAAGATCCAACCACATTTCTTAACAACGTGAAATTCATTTTTCTATGGCTAATTACACAATTTTAGGCATGATGGACAGAAATTTGTTGGAAACAGTCATATTGCTACCCAGAAAATGTTTGAACTAGCACGCAACAACAGACCATGCAACATTAACATGTATGCAAGCTGAAAATAAAATATTCTACTCAAATTTGAAAATTTAAGTCAAGAATGAAACCAGCTAATTTTAAGCTTTTTTCTGATATCATCATTTTCCAACTGGAAATATGACTCCAACTGAAAATAGATTATAGCATTCTATAACTTAGTTATTGGAAGTCATCTCAACAACAACAACAATCAATCTTTCTCCCACTAAGTAAAGTTGGCTACATGGATCAACTTTCATCATAATGTTCTATTCAGGACTATACTTCTATCCAAATTGTTAATCTCGAGATCTTACGAAATTAAGACTAACACAAAACTGAGCATTATAAATTCAATCAAGTACACTAGTAAATAAGAACATAACATATATTCCAGCTTGTTTAGGTCACAAACACCACATCCAACATGTGAAATTGGATAGTATTCTTGAAGGTGTGGTAGGTGTGAACAACAAACAAGAAAACTGCGTGGATTAGGTTTAACATTAGAAGAAGAGGTAAATATGAATCTTTCCCCCTTTTCCTTTAACAAAAAAGTAGAGGTCAAAGTTAAAATTAAAGACAAAGTAAATTAAATAACAAAACCCCACAGCAACTTGACATGCAGCTCAAAACTTAAAAGTCAGCCTAAGTAAATTATGTGGACAGCTGTAACATATCAGTGACAGAACAATCATGCAGATCAGCTCCAAGAATGAAGAAGTTCAAATGTGTATCCTACTTCTTCGAAATTCCAATAAGGATTAGTACTATACCAGTCATCTTAATAAACAAAAAACATTTCATTAGTGTGATAATGAATCCTTACACTAAGTCGTATAATAATTACAATTAAGTAAAAACTACTACATGTTTTCCTTTTTTTTTATCTTTTGTTTTTTTTATAAAATCACATTCTTTCATGAATATATGATTATAAGGAATTGTTGTAAAAATATCGGTGACACAGAATAAAAATCCTGTATTATGCATTTAGTCATGTCTCAGGCATAGTGAAGTTACATACACTAATTACAAGCTAGCAGTCAATATTGACGATGCTTCTTGTTGTCTCAAGCTATCGGCCACATGGGAAATTACTCCTATACCAGCATTGTGAAGCCATTCATTTTTAACCTGAAATTGAGAAGTTCTGATGTTAAAAACTCTATCAATGATACCATCATCATCCGAGAGAACAGGTGGATACATTACATGAATGTTGTTATGAGCAAAGAAAGGCCAGAATGATGAATGGAAGCTGACATCAACTTTTCTCCATCCCAACTGTTGTAATCCCTGTATGACCTCCTCTGTTCAGAAGATACATAGTGGCTTTAGTGGAACGACAGAACAGATAACTGATAACTCTGAACAGATAATTCATAATTCTTCAGCTACTCTAGGCAATAATATCACCTTCGATGATTTCATGGTATTCCACAGTCTTCTGGGTACCAGGTGCATTTTGTGCTTCTTCCTTTGCTTTCATTGCTTCTTGAGAAAATTGAGGGCCATTGGAAGGGACTGGAGGGCAATATTCAACATCAACCACGTGCTTGTATCCATCTAAAGATTGGCGAGGAGGCTGTCAATAGAATAAAAAGTGTTAGTACGCTAGAAACATACATGCATTCTCAATTTTCCATTTCAAACGTTTTCCTGTTCTACATTAAATAATTTCTCCCCCTAGTGTTTTTATGGAATCAGCCTGAAGAACACTGATGCTATCGTTATTTCTATCCCAAAAATTAATAATTTATCTTCCAAGTTTGCGACACAAATCATGACACTGATCAACTAGGATGCCAGAATTAATACAACTAACAATATTTTAGTTGCAATTAATTGCTTTGATCCATCATTAATTTTATATTTTTATAAAGGATTTATATACTTTATTCAAGAACACCAGTAATGCAAGTATCAGATAATACAAATACAACTTTCAAACTATACCACATGCATTCTTGGACAAAGGCTTTCATTTCATGTCAACAGGTTGTGACTCTGCAGTGATAGGAATTTCCACTTCAAATTTCAATATGTAATTATGAAGGGATGCCAAAGATTAGGCTACTAATGAACTAGGTTAACACACTGCTAATTATGAACCTGTTTGTTTTAGCTTTAAAAAAATGGATTTTTTCTTTGTATTTTCAAAAATGGATTTTGTAAAACCGTTTTTCAAAATAGTACAAATTTTTCTATATTCATTTTTTCTAAAGAGAATAACAAATTTTGACACCGTACAACATAAACATACATTATTGAAGATCAAAAACTTAGTCGAAATCGCAATTTTTGAAAAAAGTTGTATCTCAAAAATGATTTTTATGAAAAGCTATTTGAAATAGCTTCAAAATTAAGTGTTTTTTTTTTTTAATTTTGATATCCAAATTTTTTTTCGATAAAATGATGAAATATCTAAAGTAACATTTTGAGAATAACTATTCAAACCAAATTTTCATTTGAAGCTTTTATGAAAAGTTTCTTTGTTAGAATTTTTCCACAAAATTATGTTACACTATAAAAATCATTTTTAAAAAAAGCCAAAACAAACGGGCCCTAAAAATCCTTCTTGATAGATGAGAGAAGGTCTACATACCTTGCTATCAAGAGAAAAGGAAAGTTATCCTTGAGATGTACAAAAATGCAGACAGTGCAGGGTGGATTGTTGATAGAAGGTCTATCTCAGGGCACTACATGGTTTTGGGAGGAAATTAGGTGACAAGGAGGAGCAAAAGCATATCCTAGTTGCAAGGTCAAGTGCAAAGACAGAATTTCAAGATATGGATCATAATGTCTATGAGGTGTTATGGGGTGAGGAATTGAAGATCAAACTTGATGACCTAAATATACATTACGAGGATCTGATGAAGCTATTCCATAGTGGCTTCCATTGGTAAACACCAAGGGACTTGCAACCAAGGGACTTCCATAGTGGCTTCAATTAACTATTACCTAAACCCCCTGTGGACTTCCATTGGTAAACACCAAGGGACTTGCCACCAAGTAGTTCTGAGATCCTTAGTGCAAGCTGAGAATGATTGACATTTATTCAACAGCTTGAGGGAGAATTTTGTAAATATGTAACTGACACTAATTTAGGATAGAATATACTACGTGCATATGTTCAATGTACCAGTTATTATTAGGACGGATTTTATTCCCTTTTTCTTGATTATGATTTATTAGGCTTAGCCTATATAACCAGATTAGTGCTAGTACTTTTCCAATTCAATAAAGAAGATTCAGTTCTTCTCTTGTTTGCCCACTGAAATCCCTCTCCTCTTTTTTATGCTTTTCATTTGACTTAATAATAAATTAGAATGTTAGTGATAACCTTACAACGAGTAATTAGATTACACGCTCGAGGCATTAACAATGCAGAATATACAGTATATAACTCTAAGCATCTTAAATCTTAAAAATTGGAGATCAATAACAAGTGAACAAGCTAAACCAAAAGGAGAAATCATCATATTCACCTTACTGAGCTCCATTTCCCTCCTTATCGAGGATGTGCGCCATCCAACCATATCTATATTAAGTTACAGAAATTACCAAATTGACGAAGAGAGGACCAAAAGTTACTACTTATATAGCTAGCAGATCATAGAATAAATAAAACATACTGAGAGGATACGATCATATGAAACATTAGCATAAATAATGCGACATTTAAATGCTCCAAGTGCAGATCTACAAAAACACTAAATCTTGTAAGTAACAGATTACTTAATTGAAAAAAGAATGCAAAGTTAGCACCAATAGATTCCTTTGCTTACAGAAACTTTCCATCTTTACAATCAGAAGCCATTCTCAACAGAAGAGGCGGTCTGTTGGGTTTACCATCAGTAAGGAACAACTGACTCCCAGTCCGACCAACAAATAAAGGAGCCATAGGTGCAGCAATCTTTTCTAGTATTGGGACGCCCAACAGAAATGGAAGCTGGAAAATATGCACACTACACGGTCAAAACTCTTATGTCCGGTAAACTTTCGGTGTAAATTGAGAAACATGAAGAGTTTCAACAAAGGGTTGACTCAGTGTCATCAACATAAGATTTATCCAGTAAGATTTAAATTTTGTCAGAGTCTGTTTGTGGATAATATCAATCCCAATTGAACTTTCTCTCATTATTGGAAGTGCTAGTGCTAGTGAAGGGAAGCATTGGCACAACAGTTGAAGTTGCTGCCATGTGACATGGTCATTAGATAGGTCTCCAGCAAATGCAAGGTAATGCATCCTAAAATAGACCCACAATTAGTCCAACCCTTCCCTGAACCCTATGGAGGGTACTTTATAGCACCATGTTGTCCCTTTTTTGGTTTAACACTGCTATTGAGGAAGAGCTATTAGTATTCTCTCCTCTTTTTACTCTTCCTTTTTTCATTTTAAAAAGTCTTCGGAGGTTATATGTGTTGGAATAATATAAGCAAGTGTGAGTAAGTGGGGAAATAGTCCCACATTGGATAGGAATGTGGTGACTTGAGCATTTATAAGTGGGAGAATCCACTCACCTATCACCTTAAGGTTTTAGGTGGACAAGTGGTGTGTCTCTCACAAAGGTGTCTAACCCTACACTATGTATCAATGCTCCCTAGTAAACTCCCCCCAACAATATGCTGTTAGACTTCTTCTAATGGCAGTTACGAGAAGTTATCATGGCAGTTATATTATTTAATTTGAGGAATAAATAGGAAAAAGGAGAAGAGAAACTGATTATGGGACAATTTTTGAATGGTATTTGGAGGGAAAGACTAAGCTCTCTAATTCTTGGAGGGAGACCTAGTTCTCGAATTCTTGGAGGGAGAGACCACGACTGTCGAATTTCTTGGGCTGTCTTTTAATAGTGTGATAATTATTTATTTAGTTTATGTGTGAATTATGTATATGTCGTAATTATGTGTATGTTGTAAACACATGTTGCATTAATTAAAATTAAGTTATTACTATTAATTTGTACTTCAGTACCGGTTTCTGACATATGCTTGTATGTTAAAAAAAATATAGAAAGTAATAACTAAGTAAGAAAAACTGGTTTCTGCAGATCCACTGATCAAGAAAGAATAGTTGGGTCAAATCACAATTCATACAATAAAAGGAAAGCAGAAGGAACAAATTATATACATGAAAAAGGAGGGACCCATATATGATATAACTCAGATTGGTTGTATGGAATATCAATGCTTCAAATTATAAGCTAAGGTAATATTACAAAGTAGAGACAATAATAACGAAAACCATATTAAAATATAGGGGTATATAGAGTAAAACTGCAAAAGAAGAAACAAATACTAGGCTGATGTTTCTAATATGCTTATAAACAAGAATACTTCAGGGCTTCGGTAAGTTTAAAATCCTTACATGTAATTATATCTCATAACTTTTTTAACTATTTGCATTTAAATATACTAGTCATAAATGAGCAGTAAAAGATATAGTACAAAAAATGGTGCCTTAACTTGATTTTAGCTTCAACCAACATACTACAATGTAGGAGATTCAACGATACAAAAATTACAACACCTTATATAAAGCAAAAAAAAACAAAACAAAACATAGGCACATAATTGATATGGTCCGGAACAAACCTGCCTTTTTCCCCTTACACCAAGATGTGGAGTAGCTAAAGTAATAAAATTGATTGGCTCCAACCCAGCAATCATCCCTCCTTTCGAAAAGCTTGGGCTCTGGGAATTTTCTTCCGTGTTGTGTGCAAGATCATCAGGTTGGTCCCTATTATAGGTATCATGTGAATAGAGGACAGAAATTGCGTATCTAGCAAACAAGCCTCCTAAAGAGTGGGCCAGAAAGGAGATTCTTTTCAGACTTTTTGTTTTTCTGACAACTTGCAAGACCTGTTTTGATAAAAGGAAATAAACATACATGAAACAGCTCAAAAGAAACTCAAAGTTATTAGAACTGAAATTGGGTGTCCAAACATTGGACACAGAAATCTGCATATCTTATGACTCACTTCATCAGCTAATCGCTTTCCAGCTCCATCAATCCCAGTAAACGTCTTAGTATAAGTATTTGATGAACTTACTGCAGAGATCAAATAATTCTTAAGGACTTCAGCCAGACAAGTAACTTTATGTTCATGGAAGAGGAACTTAAGTGATTCAAAAGAAAACTTTCACAGCTCTAAGACAAATACTGTTATTTTGAACAGCTTAGGATCACTACTTTCCAAGCAATACTACAAATAGACTTTCTAATGCATTTAACTCAAAAAAAAAGTTTGAAAAAAAGGAAGAAGATTCAGCACAAGAGCGAGAGCTTAATTTTGCAAGCCAAATCATAATATAAACTACCAGAAAAATTTGAATAACTGACTGAAGTTAAAGACACAAATGAAATTCACTTCGAACTCCACTAAATGTTACAGATGCACACTTTTTTATCAAACTCCCTTGGGTTTATGCTCTTACATGCATGCTTTACAAAAGACAAAAAATAAATAACATGGGAACCACAAGTGAAATACGTACTAACCAAAAATTAGAAAGTTTTTTCCAAGGCGCCTTTTCAACTCTGCTTCTGCATATGTCCAGTCCGCAGTGCTGTATCAGTAAAAATATTAGTACAGCTTTGTACAAGACTAAGCTACAGAACAACAATCAAATGACCAATAGAAATAAGTGGATGTATGTATGGCACATATTCATTGCCCCAAAATTTAACTTTTCTCGCTTTCATCTACTAAATTGTGAACTTAAAAATTTCTTTTATAAAATGAATCAGATTTATTATGATGGACAAGTAAACCGGAAAGGGTGCCAACTATTCATAAAAAAGGTTAAAAATATAATTCTTTCCAGTTAAACTTCAATATGAATATATAACTACTTGTAAAAGTGTAATGCATACTAATTCCATCTTTCAGTTCAGCCACCATTCAATACAACAGTTTGAGCAATTTATTGTTTTCTAAATATAAATATAAAAATACCTAGCCAAGATACCATGAACAAGAACAAGAAGATGATCTGGTTCATTCCTAGAATTTCCCATGCTAGAAATAGGCTTTCCATTAGTGGTAGCACTCATAGCTTGAGCTCTTAGGCCCTGGTGTCTCTGTCCACTGTTTGTACCTGCCAAAGTTCATTAGCCAGCTTTAATGAAAGCTAAATCCTATTCATACTTGCATCAATATTAAGATGGTCATTCACTTGTTATCATAATTGGATTATTAGACTACTTCTTACTAGGCTTGGGCTAGTACTAGTATAAAAAAATGATTGACAAATACAGAGGATGGAGAAAGCAAGCCAATGAGGCCATAACTGTAAAAAAAAATTAAAATTAAAAAAAAAAAAAAAAAAAAAAAGTGTTTCTCAACGCCCAAAGTTCCCACTACTCCAGGGTCAGTGGAGCACTATACGAGTATATGCACAAAATCCTACAACTCTGTTCGGATAGGCTACTTCCAAGACTAAAATCTGTGGCGACTCGTGACTCCAATCCTACTATAGCCACGACTTCCATGGATTACAACCAAGACATATCTACTAATAGATAGAAACTTTATCATGGTATAATAGTTGCCACGTGATTGGTATCACAGGTGCGAGTTGTCGAATCAATTTCTTGCAAATGCAAAGGCAATACTATACCTACAAATAAGTTTTTCTCACATAGATATGCATCGGATTTCATCATTTCTTGGACCCCGCTATGATGGGAGCTCTACCAGGTTGCCCTCCATACACAGTGCTTAACTTTTCAATCACTTCTACGGGAACATGAATGATTTTATACTGACTAATGTTTGACCACCAAAATTACATTTGTTTAAAATTGAAGGCAATGAGTAAGTGCATGTTAGGCTCTGTTGGAAAAATGCAACTCTGCACCAAAAGTAAATATGGTCCTGTTGGATTTAGTTTACACACCTGTTGATAAATATACATGCACAAAAGGCCAAGATTATTAATAGTTTTTATCGCTAAACTCCATCACAGTGACATGGTTAATCACTGAGTTTTATTAAAGTAGGGTTAATAGTTACAATAAAATTGATCAATAAGCTTAGCACTAAAAGGCGATTTTGCTAAGATCTTCATATGTTAGCTTCTTTTCAGTTTTAGTAGAATTTTCTAAACTCCATATCAGTATATGCATCCTTTGATTACTTAAATCAACACGAACCATTTGAATTCACAGAATATTAGAATCTACAAAACGCAAACCCTTCGGATTCACATTCTTCTAATCCAATAACATGCCTAACACAGAAATGCTACCTCATACACGAACAATAACCTAAACCAGATAATAGTAAGATGAAAAAGAAAAAAAATCATAAATCAAATTGCAATAATCGGAAATAAAAAAAAAAAACTATGAAGAGAAAGGAAACAAGAAATATACCAGAAGGAAAATTGAAACCGGAATTGGACGCGGAAGACGAAGAAGAGGAGGAGGGAGAAGCATGAGAAGAGGAAGATGCAACAGGGCTTTGTTGTGAACCACTCTTGTTGATGAAATTGGAGATTCGAGATGAGTAAGAACAGCGCGCGTGAATGAACGGAGCCGTTGCCATGATGTATATATATAGAGTGTTGCAAATCCTGAAATCTCTCTCTTTAAGCCAAAGTGTCACAGCAAAACGCCACAAGTTAAAAGTTGCTTATAAGTTATAATCGAATAAAAACTCAGAAGTTTCAGAAGTCACATTCCGTATAGATGATAACGAAAACAAAAGTGATTTGTATATTATTCTTCAAACTGTTTATTCATCCGGAACGACGCGATTGCGATATTATTGATGGATGGTAGAGAAGGTAGTTGCCAATAGACGACACGCAAAGTGCAACAAATAGTGACGTAAGCACGCGCCAAACTGATACATTATCTTTTGGTTTGATAGGCTGCCTGTATAATCTTATTATTTTTATTTATCTACTATATTTATATTTTATTCTGGTATATTAATTTAAAATTTTAATCTGATTTTGCGAAATACAGAGTATAAAATTAATTTACATTTTCATTCTTCTTATTCTCTATTTTTAATTAAAAATATATATGTTCAGTTGTTGTTGCAATAATAATATTGCTATAAAAATATATCAGTGATTTTTTATTTTATTTAATGACACTAAAATGAGTAATTATAGGATAATATAGATTGGTTCTTTGGAATCCTTTTCGGCTTAGGTCCGGTCCAGAACAGTTGTTCTTAGGCTTATTATGTCGTGAAGCGTGGGATGTCTTTGGAGTCGGGTCGGACATCCCTTTACCTGTAACCTTTCATAAAAAAGTTGAAAGATTTCGAGGACAATCTCGTTAAATGTTTCTCTAATCATTGAGAGGTTTCGTTGAATGTCTTATGCATGGTTCTAGATAAGTAGGTTAGTGAGTGGCGTGTCTGCCTAGGCTATTCGAATGCGCTTAAGTACATTTATGTTCTTGATGTGCCATTTGAACTGTTTGATTATTGATCTTTCAATATTCCACAACTTATGATGTTGGTTCCTTTTTCCCTTTCCTATATAAGTTTCCTTTTGGTCTTTTTCACAACTTTTCGCTTCCTTTCTGCTTTTCTTTAGCCATTCATGTGCTTATTTTCTCTCTGTGTTACCATTTGATAATTCTTGTTCTCAGTTACTTTCTACTTGTTATGGCATTTGCATTGTAACATTTCTCAATCCAAACAGTTTTTCTTGCTCTATATTCTTCCTCAAGTACCAATTATTGCCTTACCCTTTTATCTTCTTTTTTATATGGGTGACCTAGGGCGTATCTTTAAATATAAAGGCTTAAATGCAGTTTTAGTCCCACAACTTACGTTTTTCTAAACTTTTAATCCCCCCTTAAAAAAAACCAGCTTTTAAGTCCCTCACTTTGAATTATCCTGGGATTTTCTTGGTCCCCTCTTCAGTTTGGGCTATGTGGCATGGTCACCGCTGATGTGGCACAATAAGATGTTGACCCGGACTGGAAATATTTTGCCACGTCATTTAGAACATATTATATTTAATATTTTTAAACATTTAAAATAAAAAACATTTTTAATTAAACAATTTGATTAAAAAAGTTTATAAAACACGTATGTCTTCTTCCCCATTTGAAAGCTGTGAACCCTAGAAATCATTCTCCAGAATTCGCTTGTGTTCTTCCCCAATTACTTCTCCAGAATTTGTTTCAATCTTCACCCAAAGCCTTAGCGACCATGTCCGAATATTCAACATCAAGCAATCTCAGTGTGTTCCGCTTCAATCACGTCGAATGCAAGTGTGGTATTCCTTCTCCATTGATGACATCGTGGACGGATAAAAACCCAGGTCGTCATTTTTTTGGATGCGGGACGTACAAGGTTAGTTTCATGTATATTTCTTGAAAATCCCCAATTTGTTGTCTTCTTCAAAAAATCCCTAATCTCTTCATGTATATGTCTAGAATAAGGGATACAAGAGATGTAGTCACTTTGTTTGGTATGATGAAGAAATGTATCAGCGAGCCAAGGAAGTAATATCTTCAATGCATCAAAAATTAAACTAAGAAAATGTTAAGTTGAATGAAGCCATTGTCAGAGAAGATCAATTGAAGTTGAAGATCAAGTATTTGAAGATGATGAACAAGTTTACCATGGGAATGGCATTAGTGTTGTTAATTGGGTTGGTTGTATCAAATGTAATAAATTAGTTTGTATTGTTTGTGTATGGTTGTAATGTGTTAGGTTTGTTAAGTGTTTGGTTGTTAAGTGTTGTTAAGTTAGATTGTTAAGTGTTAGGTTTGTTAAAGTGTTTTGTTATAATGTACTGTTATGATAAGGAAGTAATGTTAATTGACACTGTTATGACATTGTTAAGTTGAATTGACATTGTAATGTTGTTCTTGTATGTGTTATGTTATACTGTTATGTGATAACAGACTTGTAATGTTGAATCTACATTGGCTTATATCTTACCTGATCAGAAAGAAACCAGTGGCCAGCAACGTCGTGAGATCAGCAGCTCCAGTGGTGATGAAACGGCGGGCGGGGGGGGGGGGGAGTGGTGTACCTACAAGCTACTCTAATACCAAAGTCAGGAAAAAGGAGTAAGCAAGTACGAAAAAGAAAAGGGTGAGTTAGAGAATATTGTATAATCTGACCCTCTCAAGTGAAAGGGTATTTATAGGCTACCCCCAGCGCGGGGTCAACGGTCACTTGCACTGGGCTGGATTGCAAGGCCCAATATAGGTGACTGTCAGGGCTTATGTGGCGTAAGGAAGACCAGCACGTGGTCTTCGCCCTGGGGTAACGGTCCCGAGATCTCCGGAAGGTGGGCAGGTCGATCCTTTCGGAGGTGGAAGGTTACAGGATGACGTGTCCTCGCGGGGAGGAGTACGTGGAGGTCGAGGAGAGACGGGACGTGTCCCCGAGACGTGAAACCCTACTCGACAATGCATGTCCAACACATGCTCGACGAGGTGGAGGTCTAGACGTGCTCGACACTGGGTAAGTGTGGGCCTTATTGGGCCACCTCAGATCATTGGGTTGGGCCTACCTGACTAATGGGCAGGCGTTGGCCTAGTCCAGAACAGGAACCCCCCAAGTCGTTGCTCCGAAGTGTTGGAGTAATGACTTAAGGGTCAGCCCCCATGTCGAGGACACAATGAGCGTGTTTGAAGAACCGGGTTGAAGGCAGTTATCTGATACCTGTAAATAATCCTTTGTCGAGGAGGCCCGTTAAACGAGGCAGTGTCCCCACGGTAACGGGCTTGTGGCAACGGAAAGGCCATGAGCCAAGGATGCTAGACGGGCAGGAATTTTGAAGTCTGCTCGAATTTCGTACGTCGTGTTGGGCGACGTTGCAGGGAGGTGAGAAGTTGTGGACTCGAGCACCAAAGCAAACGAAAGGACATACGCGGGAATCTGCGTGCCACGTGTCACCCGTCATTATTACCTAGGATGGCTAGGTTATGGCTAGGGTACTCGAGTGCCTAGGGATGCCTCGAGTCCCATGAGGGGCTTATAAAAAGAAGTCAGCCCGTGCCATTTGCACGTTTCCCTATTCTTTGCTCAGAATTTCTCCCTTCCTCTCTCTGCTTTCGCCACCATCTCACCACCACACGCCGCCGCACCGGACTCTCGTAACCGCTGTTTTCAAGTAAGTTTCTGATCTTTTTCTTTCCGTTTGTGTTTTTTACGGTGGTCCCCCGGTGAACTGATGAAGTTTTCGGGGAGGTCACGGAGTTTCCGGCGAAAACGACGGAACTTCTTTAGGCTTTTGATGAATCTCGCGGGGAGATGGGATAAATATCCCGAGAACCTGAGGAAGATCCCGAGGATGTGGGATGAATCCCCCGGGGACATAGGACGAAGACATCGGGGCCTGAGGACGGTCCCAGGGACACTCGCCTGATGTCCCGAGAACGTTGGGTGAACAGGAGAGGTGCGCGTCCCTGACGCTCCTGGGCGGAGGGCGTCGCCCGCACAGTTTCCCGTTTCCTTTCTTCACCCTTTCACATGATTAGCGGTGGAGGGGTAGATTTGATCTGGATTGTCGAATTCACCAGTTCCTTCTGCTTTTCAGGTAAATGGAGGTCGTGGTTGTGGGATCTATAGATATTGACGGCCAGCCTGACTTCCCGATGGCGCCGATCACCAGTGTCGAGGGACAGCAGCCCGAGGATTGGGCTAATGAGGAGCCTCTGAGCATCGCATCCCAATTTATCGCAGGTGACGAGGACGATAACTTCGCCACCGTCGAGCATCGCCTTGAGGGCTCCTCAAAAACCTGGATGGTGTATAGGCCTCTACAGCACCACCGCATCTGCTCGACATACAGAGGGATGAGGTTTCCCTTGTACGAGTTTATGTTCGACGAGGCGGGGTGGCGCCTGCCCTTCAGAAATTTTCAGCGAGAGGTGTTCATTTGGCTGCGCCTGGCACTGTCGCAACTCCACCCCAACGCCCTCGCCTTCATTCGTGCCTTCGAGCTCGTCTGCCAGCATCTCCGCATCGGGGCGACCATATCTCTGTTCTTCAGTATATTCCACTTACAGAGGCAGACAATTGATGGAAAACATGGTTGGGTGTCTTTCAAGCAGGTGAGCAGGTTGTTTCAGACTTACATGGACTTTGCTCGCCACTTCAAGTCCCGGTACTACATCGTGAAGCCTATCTCATTCAAGGTCGTGGAGTCGGTGTACAGACGGGTGCACCAAGAGATAGACGGGCAGCAGGAAGAGGTCCTCGAGGCAAAGTTTCCCCTGTTCTGGACGGAAGAGCACTTCAAGAAGGGTACGGGCAATTATATATTCAGTCCGGGTAAACTGTACGAAGGGGATCGTCTGGCCCACGAGGAGATAGTCAAATTTGTTGTCGGTTTCTCCCCTGCACGGCTCGTGACACCGGACGGGAAACCTATCCACGACGACGAGGAGAGGTCCTTGGAGAAAGCTTGATTGATTAACACGAGGGCCCTCCTCAAGACGTTTTTCGGCGAGGATGCCCTTAAGTTGTTAGGTGGTGGATGCCTCTTTGACTAGATCCTCCCGTGCATTTTGTTCTTTGACTTACTGATGTATTTCTATTTTCTTTTGTAGGCACCATGTCGAGTGCGGAGGAGCGTATCAAGAAGCTGGCAGCTACTCGAATTTCGCAAAAGAGTGGAAAAGGGCGGGTCGAGCAGATCCGGTCACAGCGCCCAGACCCCACCCCGATAACCGGGGACTCTTCCAGCTCTTCCCAGGGTAGCCAATCTCCTGTTATGCAAGGGTCCCCAAAAAGACATCAACTCAGCGAGCATGTGGACGTCGATCTTACCGAGACTGAGAGCCATCCCGTTGTGATGTTCGTGCTCCCTCCTTTCACTCGAGGCCGAATTTCCTTTTGGGGACCAATTCCCTGTGTGTTGGTACACCTGAGGTTCAGACCATCTTAGGCGTTGACCGGGCTTCTAGGAGAAAGGCCTTGGTGAAAGATGTGTCTGCGGTGATGCGGGTTTGTGCTGTCGCCCTAGTCCTGGATGACGAGACCTGCCCAGCAGTTGAGCTTAGCAAGCTGCATGAGAGCTTCATGTCGGTCGCAGCCGAAATGGAAAAGATGGGCAAGGACCTGTCAGAGTGCAAAAAACAGAACGAAACCCAGGTTGAGCTTCAGAGGCAGTTGGAGGAGAAACTGAAGAAGGCTGATGCTGAGAGGAAGGATCTCTTGGCGAGGATCGCCGAGTTGGAGCAAGTTATCCATCCTGCTGAAGAGGAAACTGTGGACAACAAGTTATTGACCTCTCGGGCAAAACTGATCGTGAAGCTCAGGAAGACCGAGCAAGATGTCCTCGTGGCTGCAGAGGTGGGCTTTAATAATGCCATGAAGCAGCTCGCGATTGTGAACCCCAACCTCGTCACAGAAGGGACTGATCCTTACTATGAGGTGGTTGAAGGTCAGATTGTTCGGCCGGCGTCTGAGGAGGATGATGACGGCCAGACCACGAGAGACGAGCAACCTGAGGAAAATGCAGCCATCTAGTTTTTCATTTGTTTACTTTGTTTGGGCATGTGAGCCATTTTTTGTAGTGACTTTGCCCGGCCTGCGTGCCAGGGGCTTTTTGACATCTTTGTACTATTCGCACAATGGGCTTCTGCCCGATTTAATGCTTTGTTTTTGCTTATCTGTGTGTGTGATATTTGCATGTTTTTTGCCTAAGTAATTTGTCTAAGTAAGTTGGGGGTTTTCTCGACTTTGTTGGTCCTCGACTGTGTGGGGTACTGGTCGAGTGCCTGGAGATGTATTATGACCTTTTAACGAGGCTAGGAATTCGGTCGAGGTCCTAGTCTCGTGGCGTGAACTTCCCATCACGAGCAGGGTGTTCTGCTTGACTGGTACGACAACGATGAAGCTCGGTCGAGGTATCCTCATCGGATCAAGGGTCTTCGCGCACACACAACGTGGCCCTTGATCTTCTTGTTTCATGGAAGGGAGTCACGCTTGTACCTTAGTGTGCCCCCGTAATCGCGACGTGGCCGTGTCGCGGGCAGTGCTTAACTGTAGTATTGTTTAAGCTTCTCAGCGTTCCATGGTCGAGCAAGTTCCTCCCCGTGTAGATTTTCGAGGTAGTAGGCTCTTGTCCCCGTTTTTGCGCGGACGTGATATGGGTCATCCTAGTTCGCGGCGAGCTTGCCTTCTCACGAATCTTTCTGGTTCCTTCGTAGGACGAGGGTGCCTACTTGAAAATCATGTTTAATAACTTTGTTGTTATAACGTAGAGTTATTTTCTATTTAAGTGAGGCTTCTTGGAGGGATGCGCCGGACCTTATCTCCTCGACAAAGTCGAACTCCTCCCTTAGGGCCCCATCGTTCGCCTCCCCATCGAGGGGAGATTCTGCTCTCCTCGAGGGTTCCCTTATTTCCACGGGGATCACCGCTTCTGTTCCGTAAGTCAAGCGGAAGGGGGTCTCCCCGGTCGTGGAATATGGGGTTGTCCGGTAGGCCCAGAGGACGTTGTGCAGCTCCTCGACCCACCTTTTCTTGGCATCGCCTAGTCGGCATTTCAGTCCTTGCAAGATCACTCTGTTCACCGCTTCAGCTTGCCCGTTCGTTTAAGGGTGCTCGACCGACGTGAAGTGCTGCTTCGTGCCCAGCTTGGCAACGAAGTCTTGGAAGTTCTTGTCGGTGAAATGTGTCCCATTTTTTGTGATAATCATTTGGGGCATGCCGAACTGGGTGAGGATGTTCCTCTTGTAGAAACATAGTATGTTCTGAGCCATGATTTTGGCCAGGGCTTCTGCCTCGATCCACTTCGTGAAATAATCCACGCCGACGATCAGGTACTTGTTTTGGTATGACCCCACGACGAAGGGCCCTAGGATATCCATTCCCCACCACGCAAACACCATGGGGACGATAATGTTTTGAGCTCGCTGGGTGGGACCAGGAGCATGTCTCCGTGTCGTTGGCATCTGTCGCATTTCTTGACGTGCTCCTTGGTGTCCTGTTGCATGGTGGGCCAGTAGTATCCTACTCGTAACGCCTTGCGGGCTAAGGACTGTCCGCCAAGGTGTTGTGCATTGATCCCCTCATGGATTTCCTAGAGTATACCGGGGACCTTAGTCTCTTCGACGCACCTGAGGAGGGGGATCGAGAAGCCACGTCGGTATAGTTTGTCTTCAACAATGCTATAGGAGCATGCCCGTCGCTTAACCATTCCGGCCTCCTTGGGATCGTCGGGCAGATTTCCAGAGGCGAGGTACTCGTATACCGGTGTCATCCAGCAATTGCCATCTCCGATGGCGTTCACGTCCGTCACGGGGACGGCTTTGTCAATTCTCGAGCGTGAGAGTACTTCTTGTATGATGGATTTGTTCCCACCTTTCTTCTTTGTGCTCGCCAGTTTGGACAAGACATCTGCTCGGGTGTTGTGCTCGCGCGGGATATGTGTTACTTCCGTTGTGGTGAAGTTTTTCATCTTTTCCTTCACCAGGGTCAAGTATTCGATGAGGCTGTCGTTCTTGGCTTGGTACTCTCCTAGGACCTGGGAAGCCATGAGCTGGGAGTCGGTGAAATTTTTGACTTCTTTGGAGCCGAGGTCCTCAGCCAATCGTAGCCCTGCGAGGAAAGCCTCATATTCCGCCTGGTTATTCGACGTCGGGAAGGACAATGTAAGGGAAACTTCAATCAGGATGCCTTCCTCATTTTTGAGGATGATGCCCGCTCCGCTACCCTTCGAGTTGGATGCCCCGTCGACATAGATCGTCCACTTCTGGGATTCGTTGGTCAAAGGTTCCTAGAGGGTCATTCGGCCAGCACCTGAGCCTTCAGGGCCTTTCTTCCTTCATATTGAATGTCCAACTCAACAATTTCGAGCGACCATATGAGCATCCTCTCCGCCATGTCTGGTCGACCGAGGAATTGTCTTATGGGCTGCTCGGTCCTTACCACGACCGTGTGTGCCAAGAAGTAGTGTCATAGCCTTCTGCCCGCGGTGACGAGGGCCAGGGCGACTTTCTCGATCTGTTAATACCTGTATATAAGGAAATCATTTCAAATATTCCAAATTTATTCTCCCCCTTATTATCTCTCCTCTGCGTTTTCACCCTCTAGTCCGTTCATCTTCCAACTCAACAAGGACATCTTTTTATATTCTCTTCACAACATCTGCATTCAACTATCTTTCAAGATGTCTCAACATCACATTTCATCTCCAACAAATGCTCCTGAAGATTTGTCTCCTTCAAAGGTTAGGGTTAATCCTCTCTCGGCTATGGGAACTATAAATGAGGAAGTGCTTAATGTAATGTCGCTGTCAACGGTGCCTTGCACTGAAAACATGCAAAGGAAAGATATAACCCCCTTCTAAGACTACGAAGAGCCATGCAAAGAGTAAGTCTTCTACGTCTTTCTTTGTTGTTAAGAAGGTTCACACCATGCCTAGCCTATATATTGACCCTATCAAAATTGGGACCACTAAGTCGGATGCTAAGAAAATCTCTGAACCCGTGATTGAAAACCCTAATCTAGATGAATCGGAGAAAAAGGCTATTGATAGAAACATCCGTGGGCTTGTTGCTTCTATGTTGAAAGAAGTTAGGGCAGAAGATGTGCCAGATGTTGAAATATCTATGACACAAGAAAATGTTACTGTTATTACCACCATCATTAGTCCTACTGGTGATGCGTGTGGTTCTTCTATACACCTGGACGCAAATTGTGTTAAGGATCAAGGTGTGTCTGAAAAAGAGAAGATTCCAAGTAGGAGGAAGGATGTTCCTACTGATGTCGTCAACATTGATGAAACGATATCTGATGAAGAAGTCATTACTAAAAATCTTTCCCCTGGTATTGCCAAAAGGCTGAAGAGTAGGAAAGGTAAAGTTGTTGTTATTGAAAACACACCTTCAAGGAGTATTAAGAAGAAATCTATTGTTGGCCCTGCAAAATCTTGGAGTAAAGTAGCTATTCCCTCTAGAAAGAGGAAGATTGTCTCTGCTAGTGAGTCAGAATATGATGTCGAGGATGATGTCCAGGACGTCACTTCTGCTAAGATATCTGTGATCAAGAGAGCCTCTTTGAATGTGTCTGATTCACCCTTGGACAGCATCTCTTTTCACTTTGTTGAAAATGTGGAGAGATGAAAATATGTGTATCAAAAGAGGATAGCTCTAGAACAAGAGTTATGACATGATGCCTTGGAGTGCAAGAAATTCATGGAGCTTATAGAATATGCTAGGCTGATTAGATCAGTAACTAGTTTTACAAAATGCTATGAGGTTCTGGTGAAAGAATTTGTGGTGAATGTCCCTTTTGAGTGGGCTAACAGGAGGAGTAAAGACTTCATAAAAGTGTTTGTTAGAGGAAAGTGTGTAGAGTTATCTCCCTCCGTAATTAACAGGTAATTGGGAAGAAGTGAAGACCCTCAAGCTGAGCTTGAAAAATCATATAACAAGATTGCAAGGAAATAACTGCAAATTAGGTTGAACATTGGCCTAGGAAAGGGAAACTCTCTGCTGGGAAACTCAGTGTGAAGTATGCCAATCTTCATAGAATTGGAACTGTTAATTGGGTGCCCACCAACCCATACCTCAACCATCTCGACCGGTTTGGGTAGGTTCATCTATGTTGTTGGGACAAAAACCAGTTTTGATTATGGGGCTTACATTTTTTATCAAACCTTAAAGCGTGGTGGAACTTGTGCAGTAAAGATGCCAATAGCTTTTCCATCCCTTATATGTGGTATCATTCTAAATCAGCATCCTAGTATCTTAACTAGTGCTGACAGTGCCTGCAAAAGGGAATATACCTTGTCTCTCCACTACAAATTATTTGAAGGGACACATGCCCTAGACATTGTTAGGACATCTGACAAGAGATCTGCTACTGTAACGTCCAAAACAAGTGTATTATCTGAGTTAAAGGCAACTTGCAAGGAATTGGAATCAACTATAAAGAGTTATACTGTAAGAAAAATCAAACTAGAAGGACTCATTATAACTCTGTCTGAGGAAGGTGTTGACGACAACCTGGTTGATGCAGAGAAAGAGGAGGGAAATAGTGATGACCAAGATAATAGCAGTGGAGATGAGAGTACTGAAGATTAGAGATAGTTGAAGTTGTTGATTGTTTTACTGATGTGCTATTTGGGAAATGTGCACTATTTTGTTTCTGCTACTGTATTGCACTTTGTGCTGTTTGGATGTTTGTTTTGTTAGATAATTTATGCTTTGATTTGTGAGTTTGCTTTTTGAATGTGTGCTTTCATCTGTTAATGTTTGTTTCCATCAATGTTTATGCTTTATGCATTATTTGTATGCTTCCATATGTGTGATTCCATTTATGCTTGTTTACATTTACTTAATTTTTGTCAATTTTTGGCTAAAAAGAGGGAGTAAAGTGTTAAAGTGTTAGTGTGCTTAGTTTGATGTTTCTGATGTTGGATCAGATGTCATGACTTCATGTCATGTTTATACTACTGCTTAGGAGGAGTAGTTTTCTTTGTTGTTGCTGGTTGTATGAAACTATTTAGGGGGCGTGTGATAATCTGTTGTTTGTCTGTGCTGAAAGGTAAGATCCACTGGTGTTGTGCGCAAGAACATGATGTCAGACTCTTTGTTCTGATCCCTGTGGTTGCTTGTAAGATGGAGTAATAATGTTGTTGTGTCTGGGAGAATGCATTTTCTCTACAGTAGGTTGTGATGTTCAGGGGGAGTGTGCTCGTGTTTGGTTTTGATGTTTGTTCTATTGTATAAACTTGCAAGAGTTCATGTGTATTTTTCTTGTGATTTTGGTTGTCCCCTTCATGGGGGTAATGGTTATATATGACAGAGGGAGCTTTATACATGTCTAATATGTAGCTGCAAAGTTGCAGTTTGTACAAAGCTTACATGTTCTCATGTAGCTTGTGTTGTTCTGATTGATTTGTGATGTCAGACCAGATGTTTTGACATTGTGCTGTCAGGTGTGTTCTATTATTTTGATAACATTGTGTTTGGGCTTGTGGTTCTTGTTGTCTATGTTTCATTTTGATTCCGCTGTGTTTGCCTCTGATGTGTGATGAAATTTTTTTATCCAAAATTTGCCAAAGGGGGAGATTGTAAGTTCTGTGATTTTTGGATTGACAACATTTTGGTAAAATAACATGCTGGTAGCAAGATGTTAAACCAGATGTTCTGCCATGATAGTTAGACATCATGTTCAGTATGATGTTGTGACATGTGCCAGGACATGTTATACCAGAAAGTTAGGGCATGGTTATTTTGGTATTTTTAGTGTGATTTTTTAGTGTATTTTAATTCACACGTTTGCGTTATCCAAGGGATGATATTGTGGGAACATCTGTTTTGACAGATTATGTTAGTTTTCATAAAAAGGATCTTTGAGCCTTTTTAGGAAACTTTGTATTTTGTTCCTATTATGGTGCAGAAGATTATGCTTATGATTTAAAGATGATTCCTGGTGATTTTACGCTTCAAGAGTCCAAGCCCAAGTGGACAAAAGGTTATTTAAAGAGAATACCTAACCCAATTTTAGATATACATCACGTGAAGATTGAAGAAATAAGGATTAGCCATGTTTTGGTTGGTCTTTAGGGTTTAGTGTGTGTTATTTGTATGTCACTCATGTATCTTCTGATGCATTGAGGTAGACTATTGTTCGTTATTAATTGTCCACTCTAAAGCTTTTAAGCAAGAGTGTATTGTTCCTGGTTGAAGCTTTTAAGCAAAACCAAGTATTGTACTTGGAAGGGTTAGTACTTCTATTTTGGGTAGTTGTTGTATTGTCATTGGGATTGTGACTGATTAGAAAGTGAGAGGGGGATCTCATATCTAGAGGGTGTCTAGGTAGAAGTTGTACAAGGTAGGGATTAGGCAAGAAGTTGTAAATGGGGGAGTTTAGCTTTGAACTAATACTATCATAGTGAATTTCCGTCCTGGTTAACAACTACTGGTGTTATTTTACTTTTCTGTCATTTAAGTTTCTGCATCTTTATTTGTGTGATCAAGCTGTTTTGATCCCAGTGTAGTGACATCTGTCTCGACATCTGGTATCTGTGTGCCAGAATTTCATGAAGCAAGCTTTGTATTCATTCAAGATGAATGAAGACAAAGCGTTGACGGAGCAGCTGGATACATTCAACAAGATGATTATTGATCTTGAAAATATTGATGTTACAATCAGTCACGAAGATCAAGCATTGTTATTGTTGTATTCTATACCTAAGTCGCATGCTCACTTCAAAGAAACCCTCTTGTATGGAAGAGAGTCCCTGACCTTTGAAGAAGTTAAAGAAGCCTTTTATTCTAAGGATTTGAATGAAAGAAAGGAGCAGAAACACTACTACAAAATGCCCAAACAACAATGCCAGGTTTACAACGGCATCCTATACACCGTTCATATAGTGCGTACTGGATGCGCGCGCATTATTTTAATTAGAAATCTCAAGGGTATAATAACGGTTGTTATGAAAGCCGTGGTGATACAATCTAGCTATCATGGGTTCGAACCTTATCGCCCTCAAATAGTTTATCCCTTTGACGTAAATGTTCCCTTTTTAAGTTTTATTAATATTTAACTAAAAAATAATAAGGATATCACGACGGCTTTTTCTTAAAATTGTTGTTACAAACTGTTATGTATTTTAAACACTAAGTATATATCAATTTATCCATTGAAAAAAGAAACAAGACGAAACAACCCTAACACCAACGTTGTCACCATTGTCGGGAAGAAGACAACAACAACAAGAAAGTGTTCTACTTTAAGGTGTTGCAATGTCACATTTGAAGACAAAATCATCCAAAGGTGTTTCTACGTCTTCTTCCAGTGTAAAATCTCGATCTGGAAATTTTTGTGGTTGTGATGGTCGTATGGTTTCGTATCAATGCAAGAAGGGACAAAATAAAGGAAGGTTTTTTTGGAGATGTCCATTTTGGAGGAGCGATGAAACATGTAATTTGTTCATATGGGATGAAGATGTGGGAGAAAGAGATGGAAATGAAGATGAGAGCATTATGAAGTCAGAGTTGGAAGCTGTGGGCTATCTGAAGGTTATGTATGAGGATTTAAAGAAAAAAACAAGAATTTGAAGAACAAACTGAAATCAGAGATATTTTTTGGAAATATCAAGATGTTATGTTTTCTTGTCTCCTTTATGTTTAATGTTTACTTTGTTATGAAATGTAATAGTTGAATTAGGGTTTGAATTACATTGTTGATGTTTAAACTGCAGATGCATTGTGAATTACATTGTTAATGTTTAAACTACATATGCATTGTGAATTACATTGTTGATGTTTAAACTGCAGATGCATTAAGTGAGAAGTTAAGGTGCACCTTTTCTTTTTTATTTATTTTAAAATTCACAAATAAAAGGGTTATCACTACGGTTCTTCTCGTTAACCATTGTGATATATTTATAATAAATAAATACCTATCTATACAGTTTTTATTTATTTTAAAATTCACAGATAAAAGGATTATCACTACGGTTATTCTGGTTAACCGTAGTGATATATTTATAATAAATAAATACATATCTATACGTTATTGTTAACCGTTATAATAAATTATACTTTCACTTAATTGACAGTAACGTCGTTGCCTTCAAAGTGAAACCCTAGAACCCATTTTTCTCTTCGTTTTCACCATTAGCCGTGAATCTTGTGCTTCATACATTAAGGTATTCTTCTTCTTCCATATATTGTTAGATATTTCCCATTATCTCGTTTGTGGATTGTTATTTTTGTTGATTGTTCTCATTTTTTCAGATTCATTTTCACTACCTTAACAAAGACCATGATTTGGAAACTTCATAATGTTTGCGTAGCTATGGGAAAAAGTATAAGAAGCATGACGCTATGATAGAAACTTCATCCACCTTGTACTTTTTCTTCATAGCTTCACGAACAAGATGTTAGTAAATGAAGAATCAACACTGTAAGCAAACTTTATCTAGTTTTAGAAACAATGAAAAGAAATATAAGAAGTATGAAGCTTTTGTGTAAGCTTCTTCCTACTTATATTTCTTTTTCATTGCTTCCCAAACTAGTTCAACATCATAATTGATTCCTGTTCCGCGATTAGTTTCATTAAAAGGTGCGTTATTCCTGTTCCTCTCTTTACTCTTCACTGGATTATGGCTTTAGGGTTTGTTTTCAACTGAGGATGCTCATTTTTGAAGTTTGCTTTGTTTCCTTTCAGGTTAATGGGATGATACAGGGTGATGATGCTGGTAGAAGCAAGCGTATTATACCAGTTTATAATATCTGGATCTGGTATAGAATGTTGTTTGAGTTTATTATATTCTATGTAGATTGTTTGTTTCACTAACCCTCACTTAAAATACATTCATTTAATTTGACATAGATACTTATAATCTGCAAATTAAGTTGTATTTGAAAACCAACTTAAACAAACCAATGTTGTTTTCTGATTGCATGCCTCTCGTCATTCATCTCACGTTCTTTTATATATAGATTATGGTATAATGATCTAGCTCCTTAGATGCATCGCCATATTTCATTATAGTTAAATCAAAGATGAGGCAGATTATCCAATGTCTTGTTGATCTTATAGAAATTTAACTATAATCGAAGATAGCGATATATCGAAGGAGTCAGATCAATAAACCACAGTATATGTAAAAAAGCGTGAAATGCACGACGAGACGAATGCAATCAGAAAACAACATTGATTTATTTAAGTTGGTTTTCAAGAACAGTTTAATTTGCAGATTATAGAGATCTTCATCAAATTGAATCCATGTATATTTATTTAGTGAGGTGTTTGGAAAACAAGCAATCTACATTTAATATAATAAACTTAGGGTACTTATAATAACGATTATCTATTGTAACCGATATCATAAGAAATTTATGTTTTATATAATTTCGCTGCTGATGGGTTTCAAACCCAGAACCTAAGTGTATGTATCACAACGGTTTATTATCATATCCGTTGTGATATATGGCTCGCGCCCTACCTTCCAATAACGGTTTCCAGCCCGTTGTAGAAACAGCTAACTTACAATGACAATCTACATAACAACGCCTTCGCCCGCGTCATTATATGTCATTCCCAACCGTTGTTAAATGGGTTTTTCGTAGTAGTGAAACCATCATCAGTTGGCGAAGGTTACCTATTAAAGGAAAATTCTCGAAGAGAGATGGTAGTTTCGAGAAGAAGAAAGGTAAAACTCAGCAGAAGTCTTATGGTGGTGATATTTGTGGGATTAAGTGTTATCAATGTAAGAAGGAGGGTCACACAAGAAAGATAGGTCCTGAGTGCCTGAATAAACATGGAGGTAAGGACATTGGCAATGCAACTATTGTGCAAGATGATTATGAATCATCTTATGTCCTTATGGTGTCGAGCAGTAACTCTTGCAAAGAGTGGATTATGGTTTCAGGATGTACTTGGCATATGACTCCAAACAAGAATGTGTTTGAAGAATTATGTGATCAAGACGGTGGATCAGTGTTGTTAGGAAACAATAAAGCTTGCAAGATTCCAGGTATTGGATTTGTGAGATTCAAGCTCCATGATGAGTCAATAAGGCTATTGACTGTTGTTAGGTATGTACCTGATCTTAAGAGGAATTTGATTTCTCTTGGTGAATTCGACAAGAAAGGGTATGTATTAAGAGGAAAGCAAGGTATCCTGAAATTCATGAAGGGGTTTCAAAGGAAGTCTTGAGAGGCGTGAAGAAACAAGGCTTGTATACCATTGAGGCTGAGGTTCTAAGTGGTTCAGCAGATTTTACATCCATGAAACCGGTGTCGAAGACAGAATTATGGCACATGAGATTGGGCCATGTCAGCTAAAGAGGCCTGGTTGAATTGGGGAAACAGAACCTGCTAGGTGGTGACAAAGTCGAGAAGTTGGAGTTTTGTGAACCTTGTGTATTTGGAAAATCCTGTAGGGTGAAGTTTAACAAAGGTAAACAAAGAATACATGGATCCCTTGATTACATTCATGTTAATCTTTGGGGGCCTACAAGGAATCTTTCACATTCATGTGGAAGATATTTTCTATCCATAGTTGATGACTTTTCCAGAAAATTATGGGTATTCATTCAGAAGTCTAATGATGAAACTTTTGAGAATTTCAAAAGTTGGAAGGTTTTGGTTAAAACTCAAACTGGCAGAAAGGTCAGGAGGTTGAGAACCGACAATGGCCTTGAATTTTGCAATGAAGCTTTCGACAGCTACTGTGTTGAGTCTGGGATTCCAAGGCATAAGACTATAGCAGGTACTCCTCAACAAAATGGCTTAGCTGAGAGATTCAATCGAACAATCCTTGAAAGGGTTAGATGCATGTTGGTTAGTGTTGGATTGAAGAAGGTGTTCTGGGCGGAGGCTGTTTCGACAGTAGCTTATCTGATAAATAGATGTCCCTCGACTGCCTTGGTGTTGGCTGGGAATTTCGACATTAGGCTTTGTTTGAGGATAATAAGCAAAAGCAAGTGTTTCTTAAGTTATTTTTAAAATTTGACAGGAGCATGTGTAAAGGCCCTGGTCGAAGAGGTCTTCGTAAGAAGGATACACTGGATAAACACTTAGAAATATTTTCTAAGTTTGGATGGCAAATTCAACGAAGGAGGTAAGAGCTTGCGTTCGACAGAGAGTTTGAATTTCAAATAAGGATAATAACTGTCTTTTGTACTTATCCATTTCTTAGAAATGACGCGTGTAAAGTTGTGGCGAATTGAAGACATGCAGAGCAAAATGTATCATTTTCTAAAGGAATGACCGTTGATGACAGTTATTTTTGACATATTATAAATAAGAGTCATAGTGCATAGGATTTTTGTGTGTTCAATTGTTGTACAAATACTCACAAAATCACTCAAAGTATCTAAGTTAATTGAGAAAATAGTTTTTGTTGAGAATGTACGTCTGAAACACCATTATTTTCATCTCAATTGAAGTTTTACTTTCAGTTTTATCAATTACTTCTTTTATTGCAACTTTACTTTGAAGTTTCTTCATTGCAATTTCTTTATCAATTTCTGCAAACTTACCTTTTAAAATTTAAACAATCTTTTACAAATATGAGCGTTGTCGAAGTGTTCTTAGGATTTTCAGAAATAGTTTAAATAACCGCTATGTCCTAGGATTCACTGATTGATCCTGCAAGTAAACCATTTTTAGGAGACCAGCGGTTGTTTACCAATTTCCACGGTAAACAAATTGGCACGCCCAGTGGGACAGTGCTAGTGTTTAAAAAATATATTTCTTTCTGAATTTTTTTGCATAAGTTCTTCATTTTTACTATCTATCTAAACTTCATTGCATGAGACTTAGGAGTGGTAGAATAGCCACAAACAATGAAGAGAGACCAAGGAGAAGATACGTAAGGAGGATGGTGAATCAAAATCCACCAAATAATGGAGAACCACCCCTTCATCTTCGACAGGAAGAAATACGGTTCCAGCATCAGTGTCTGAAACTGTACCATCCACGACAAGTACGACGTCTGTGCATTCAATTGTCCAAAGTGGACCTATTTTGTCTTATGTAGGAACACAAGGTCCACCAGTGACGCCCCCTCAAGTGGGGAGTAATTTATTCAGACCTTATATGCCTGGATTCTCAATGCCCCCAGTAGGTCGCGGACAACCTTATGGCATGCCAACATCAATGATGGCAAGTTTTCATAATACAACATCAGCATTCACACACCCAGTGGTGAACGTAACTTCGCCATTGCAAGGATCTGGTTTAGACATTAAAAATTTTGGTCGATTTAGCCAGTCATTTGGGGCAGGATTTCCTACCCAAATGCCCAATATCACCAATAATTCTATAGTGGTGATAAGGCAACAGATGGACGAAGGCAATCACGAGATGGTCCAAATGATTGCCCGACAAATGGATGTAATATTTAACCCTTTAATCCAAAACACTACCCAAACAAACCAACAAATGGAATTGCAAATAACATGCATTGCTAATTTCTTTGGTGTTCCACAACCCCCTCGACAACCCCAAAGGGAATGGATGGTAGAAAACCCATGGGTAATCTTGGAAGAAGACCTCACAATTAACCAAGTCCAACGAAACATACCCTAGACGAATGTGGTAAACCAGGGAGTAGGAGTCGAACCACCTAGAATTGAATAACCAATCCCAAGGGAAAGAGAACCAAGGGTAGTGATGGTGAATAGGAACCAAAATGCTGACGAAGTCATAAATCAGGTTCGACGTGAGGATATGGCAGCAGACAATAACCTATCAACAATGGTCGAAAGAATTATGGAAAGGAATGGGGTGAATATTGACCTTCGTAGGCCAAATTATATATCACCATTGTCCGAGTACATTCTGCAAACAGAATTACCCCCCAGATGGAAAGTCCCCAAGTTTACTAAATTTTCTGGGGACACTAGTGAGTCCATAGTCGAACACGTGGCCAGATACCTAATAGAGGCAGAGGAAATTGCTAATAATGAGAACTTAAGGATGAAATATTTCCCAAGTTCACTTATGAAGAATGCCTTTACATGGTTCACCACATTACCAGCGAAGTTAATTCATAATTGAACTCAACTAGAAAGATTGTTCCATGAACAGTTCTACATGGGAAAGTCGAAGATAAGTTTGAAAAAATTGGCCAGCATTAAGAGGAAATTCTCTGAGCCAATATATGTTTCAAACCCCAAATTTTACCCCTAGATTCAATCATCATTTGCATAACATTCTAGGTCAATCATTCATGCATAGCTAACCAATTATCAAGGTATGTTTGTTTTTGCTCACCTGTGAATTAGGGTTTTCCCTAAGAGGTTCAATGGATTGATCAGTCAAGGTTTGGATGGATCATCAATCAAACAAGTTCCCATACAATCAAGAGACCTCCCTTCATCAATAACCAAGTGCAATATGGCTTCATTGCAAGTTCTTTAAGATTCAAATTCATCTGGCCATGAATTAGGGTTTTGTCAACCAAAGTCAAATGCATCTTTGACTTTTGATCAAGGCATGACCTCAAACCTTGGGACATGATTCAAGACACTCTAATACATCCTTATAGTCGATTTAAAGTATTCAAATATCCCAAGGAATTGAATTAATTGAAGATCAAGAAGTGAAGATTCATCTGATACACAAGTCATTCACTACAAAGTCAAACCTTTGGCTTTTGGGTTTTTTTGTCAAATATAAGCTTCTCAAGTCAAACTTCATTGGAAACATGTTTGATGATTGAGCTTGATCAAGAAAAATCAAGAGAAATGAGGTTACTTGCAAAAAGGGCAACAAAAAAGAAAGTAAAATTTTTCTAAGTTATGGATGCACAATGATTTTTGACCAACTTGCCAAGGCCATAACTCCCAATCCAAGCATCCATTTTCTTTGCTCCAAAGGCCGATTTGAAGAGCTCTTTCCATACTAAAACTTTGTTAGTGAGGAAGAATTCCCAAAAAAAATGCATAGATTTCAAGTTATGAGGCCATGAAGTTGATGTTTCATTCAAGTGTGAAGTTCAGCACTTAGAAAAATTTCCAGCAAACCTGCCTTGTAAAAGCAACCAACTTGTGAGCCATTTTTCACCATGATCCAATTTGATTCAAGGGAAACTTAAAACATGAAACTTGTAGAGCGTGTTTCAAGCTTTCCAAAGAGTCCAATAACTCATTTTCTCCATACTTGAGCTGGGAGATTCGAAGGGAAGAAGTTGGCATTCCAACTTGAGTTTTTAAGTCATTTTCAGGTCAAGAACTTGAGAAAATCCAATTCAAATCTTCATAATCATGCTTTGCAGACCTTGTTGCTTCTAAATCTACCCCTAATTAGAAGTTTGTACAAGTTTTGAGGTATTACACAAAAAGTTGAGCTATTATCCAAAGTTTCATTCCATTTATGGTGCATTTTGCTAAAAGGTCGCACTTCCATTCTTGAATAGAAGCTTTAATCACAAAGTCAACTTGTATGGAGCTTTGTGATTGTTTCTTCTGCAGAATAAAAATTTATAAAACCTCTCAACCACTCTAGAGCCATGGTATTATGCATGGGAACTCCATATTTTCATGAAACCACACCATTTAATCCCAACCGAAATAAAACCATACAACTTAAATTATATAGAATTTTTGCTTCTAAATCTTTCCCTATAAATAAAGGGTCTGTCCTCATTCAAAAACAACAAGAAATACACAAGAAATACACCTCAAAGTCTTACAAAACTCCTCTGCACCAGAATCACCCTTTCTCTCACTTTTTCAACCTCCATTGAAGTGAAAATTGTGATTACTCAAACTATAGACATTCCACTTCATTTAATCACCCAAATATCCTTAAAACACTATTTAGAAGTGGTCTAAACCCTTGAATAAGTTTTGTACCATCCATATCATCACCCACCACTCTCACCTTCATACTTTACAAAGAGTCACTAAGAAGAGACATTGGACCTTGCTCCAATAGAAAAGTGTTCTTACACATTGAAACTCTTGAATCATACATCATTTGTGACTATTTGTTGAAGAAAAAATGTAGACCTAATTGTGCTTAGTGTGTTCCTTCCATTGTTGGCAATATATCATGTTCATATACGAGGTTTGTAATGGTTGAAACCTAGGGTTTTGTTAATGTTTTTGCCCTTCTTGTGTGTTATACATTGAGTTTTAGGTTATGAAAATAATATCATTGGATTCCTTATGAAATTTAAAGCAACTTTAATTTTTATATCTTTGCGTTTCATTGAGTTTTGAGAAAGTTAGAGAGTTCAGAAAAATGCAAAAATTGGTGTTTTTAGCATCCTGCCCTGTATGAGTTTACGCACAGACATGTATGAGTCGATGCATACTATTAAAAATTGGTGTTTTTTTAGTATTCTGCCAGGTTCGCGTCGACGCACAGGCATGTATGAGTCGATGCATACTGTTTGAAATGGTTGTTTTTAGCTTTCTGGCATGTTCGTGTCGACGCACAGCCCCTGTAGGTCAACGCACATATTCCTTTTATGTGCATTTTTTCATTTTTAGCATGTTTGTGTCAACACTTATCCCCTTTAGGTTGACCTCAAGCATATTTATCATGGATACACATGTGAATCTTGTATATCATCTATTTTTCTTTGCACATATGATGATAGGTATACCCTTGGACCTTATTCACCTATGATGATATTATTATATCCATGTTAACTTGAATACATTCTTGATATTGTTATATCCTTCACGACAATGATGATATTGTTGATGTTGTTACACTCATGTCCATGCTCACATGTTATTGTTGTGAACATGCCTTGATTAGATACTTGTGTTGATGCTTTGGTCTTGTTAGAACCATGTCACATGTATGCTTAATTTTTATATCATTAATGTTTAAGTATTGTTATGACTTATCCATGCTTATATGAACTTTGAATTGTTATTCATGTTTGAGTATTGTTATGACTTATTCATGCTTATATGAACTCTGAATTGTTATTCATGTTTAAGTAATGTCTTGACTTATCCATGTTTGTCTTGAAACTTTGAATGATACCTTGTTTAAGTATTGTTATGACTTATCCTTGTTTGTCTTGTATTCATGATTAAGTGGTGTTAGTAAACCCTAATCCATGCTTATTTTAATTGTACACTTGAATCTTTGTTTTCATCCATGTTTGTTTTGGTCTTGTTAGAACCATGTCACATGAATGTTTTGGTCTTGTTAGAACCAAGTCACTCGTATGATTCTTTGGTAATATCATGTTTGAATGTTACCTTCAATTGATATCATGTTTGAATATCTTCTTTGTTCATCTCATCTATATTCATTCATTTTGTTTATGCTCACTTTAACATTGTCAAGTTATCCCTAAGTGATGTTAGCTTGTTAGCTTTCATCCTTCTTTGTTATCTTTTGTTTCCAAATCCAAAGGAAAGGTCTTTTCACTGACTTTATGTCATAGGTAGCTTAGGCTTTCCTCAATTCCCCTCTTGACCTTGTTAGAGTCATTAACCTTTTCAACTTAGCCTTAGGATAGAGTTTGTAAACTCTATGTAAGTGTTATTTTTATGAACACTTACCTTCCCCTTGGAACCTTGATCATTGTCAGGTGTTCTTCACCCTTATTAAGGTGAACTACGATTGCTCTGATTCCATCCTTGTTAGGATACGTAGGCATAAGACCGCGAAGTTTTGGCGAGCAAACTAGCAATAAACCTCTAGGTCCCTCCCCATAAAACATTTTCAATCATAGCAAACAACAATATCATAACACAAATACAACAAGAGATTCCTATAGAGTACTATAGATACTTAGGATGATAATACATTCCCTTAGTATAACCAACCCCTGAACCTTAGATCTCTTCACATTGTTGTTACATTGCGCAATTAGGGTTTTCTTCGATCTTTTACCTTTCCTTTGGATGAATTAAAGTTAGGTGGTGAACATTCAATGTTTTGTGATTCAAGTTAATACAATAGATTGATATCTGATTCTCACAGCAACAGAAATAACGACTTCATTAGGGATATACTTCCCCCATAAGAGGGTTAAAGCTAACTTGTTTATTTATGTTATTTGTATATTTGTACATATTTGTTTGCTTGTTTGGATTCCTCCATTGCTTGGGTGGTGACCTTTTGTGTGGTGAGGTAAGTCTTAACCCGAACTTGAGCGTACATAAATAATATAGGATTGTGGTATAATCAAAAGTTAACAGTTGGGAGTAGTCCTAACTTTATTAACATATAATATAACCACTCTCAGTGGAAGTCCCTTTGGAATTACAGATGTATTGCGAGTAGTCGTATTGGCATTACTTTTTCTGGCCTAGGAGTCCGTGAAGCTTAGTACCTTAGTATCCATTCACCTCTCTTGGCCTTCTTTGGACGTAGTACAGTGATTATCCAGGTGTAGACCTATGATAATTGTCATGCAATACTACACTCAGACGAGTTTATCTTGAGAATATTATTAGCTCGCATGAGTAGTCATGCAAGCCAATAATATCCGAAGGATTTATCAATGACTTTGAGAACTTTGTAGAACCTGTTGTGTAGGTACAAAAACCCATAGTACATACCCTTGGGATGATTAGACCATAACTCTATGCTCGTGATCTCAAATCCTAAATCCACATATTTGCACATTTATGTATATGTATATATATATATATATATATATATATATATATATATATGTGTGTGTGTGTGTGTGTTGGTGCATACATCCATCATTTGCATTGCATTCATGCACATGTCATCACATTTGCATTTCATTTGCTCATCTCGTTGTCTCCTCTCCAGTTTTTGTTAAGTTCTTCACCACAGTACTCGAGACAATTGCAAGTGAAAATGAATCATTTGGAGCGAGAAAATCAGACACTTTGCGAGGAAATCATCACTTTGAGAGCCCACATGGGGGCGTTCTCTACCACTATGAAGACTTTGGTGGACAACCAAGAGAGAGAAAATCAAGAGCTCCGAGATCAGGTTGCAAACTTGAAGACTGCTAAAAAAGTGTCTGACTAATCTGGTCAAGGATTTGGTCATCTCTTAACATTAATATGGTTCTTCTTCCTCCACTAATCAGCCAGCTGAGCAGAGCGGTGAGTCTAGGGGCATCCCTGTGTACTATGCCAAGTTGTTCCCTGTCCTCTTACAAAAGGGTTTGATCAAGACAAAAACTCCACCTGTTATTCCAGTGATCCATAGGAGCTACTTTAAGACAGTCGCCTTTTGTGCTTTCCATCAAGGGGCATCCGGCCATGACATTGAAGAATGCTATGTCCTCAAGGAGAAGGTGAAAGAGTTGGTTCAAAAGGGAATTTTGTCCTTCGAAATGTGTAAACCCCAAGTTCAAATCACCCTTTTGCTAGAGTGTGGAACAAGCTCTTCTGTGCATATGGTGGACTAATTGCTATGGAGATTGAATACTTTTCTTTAGGCTATTTCTTGTCAGATATTTAGCACATTTGATGTTTCTTTCATGTGTAATTTTCTGTGTTTGTTAACGCATTGGCATGTAAGAACTTGTTATTTTGAATGATTAATGCAATGATTATGTTTGTCTTGAAGAAGTCCATTCGTTGTCACTAATTTAAATGCATATTTGCTTTATGAATGCCAATACTACTCAATCTCTTGCTTATGCAAAGAATTGGAAGCAGGATGACGAAAACGAAAATGCAAAATCTTTTGTTGTATGCTTTTGAATAAAAATTGCTGATGATGTAAGACATTGTTTCAAATTCGCAAACACTAGAGAAATAAGGAAGATAATCCCTCTTTAACCCCTTCGAGCCATGAAGTAGGAGTTTCCTTCCAAATCAAAAAAACCCTCAATTTAACCTAGGGTGGGGTAGTTTTCAACTAAGCTGATCTTGCACCCAAACATTCATAAAAAAAAGTGAGCATCCGAGGATCCACTCTACCATACCCTCACACATTAAGAGGCTAGGAGTCAAATCCAATTGTTATTGGTATCCTAAAATCCAATTGTTATTGGTGTCTCAAAAATCCAATTGTTATTGGTATCTAAGTCTGTTTGCTACTAGCTAAGGAATGAGGCAGTCAATATCCTTTCAACAAGTCAAAACGACTTAAAGTCACACGATTTGTTCATAAAAAAAATCAAAAATGAAAAAAGAAAAATCCCGCTAAATCAAAACCTATGAAGGAGATTTATGCAAAATTAGGGCATCCCGCTGGACTTCAAGGTCAAAGCCAAAAGACGCAGTCCAGGAAAAAGTTAAGGAATGAATAAAAACGCGAAAAGCAAAAAGAAAGAATTACAAAGAAAAATCCTCAAACAAATAACGAGGTCGTGTGATCAAGCACCAAAAACTAAAGGTGAGTGACTGCCATATCCAAAGCCTTAGTGTTTCCTTAACCATATCAAAACTTCTTTTGAGAGATGAGTGCTCGCATCAAGTTAACTGAACTTAGGATTGGAGAACATCACGAAGAAAGGGTGGGCACAAATAAACTTTGAGTCTTTATCCTTTGTTTCATAAACTGTGAACTGAGCCACGTTACAATCCTCAAAAGACCTAATTGAAGTAGGTTTATTTCGAAAGCATACTCAATGAGATAACGTTTCCTGACTCCTATGAGCTATGGTTAAATTTGTATTGGCTTTGTGAAAGATTAATGACATTTCCTAACTAGTGATTCATTCACAAGTTATTGCAGTATCTTTTCAATACAAAGTTCAAGACTAACATATGTGTTGCATTAGCAGTTTCAGAATTAACATTTTGTTGCTTGCTAACATTGCTTGATAACATAGAAGCTCATATGAATATTAGTTATGAGTTTAATCTTTTGAGACTTGAAACTCAGTTGAGTAAATGGCCAATCGTTTCAAAGATGACCATATCCAAGGGCATGTTTCCTGAAGACTTTGCTAAGCAAGGGCAAGTTGTTTCCCAGTTATTGCTCTCACAGTCTGACCATCCCTAAAGGACAAGTTCGAAGACTCTATTATGCAGAATACAGTCAATCTGGGGAAATGACGTCGAGATTCGATAAATCTCTCAAAGAGTTTGAAGACACTAGGGCATAGTTATGTCCAATTTTCTGTAAAATCCTCTTGAGATAACTCCTTCTCATAAACCATCTGATATGGGGAATTTGAGAATTGAAGCTTGAGTTTTTGTCGTCCACCATGCCATTTTTCAGTGCAGAACTAAGTGTTCTCCTAAGCAAGTGCGTTCTTGTGATCTACCTTACACATATTCCCAATGGATCTTCATCCCAAGTGGCTCTGACATGTTTGGGTGGTTCCCCAATAAGTATCTACTTCAGGTGGTTATGATAATCCCCCAGTGAGTATCCACTTCAAGCAGTTATGACAGGTTTGATGTAAGACTCCCCAGTTGGTGACCTAATAATTCCCATTGAATTTCCTTGGCTTCATACTTCCTCAGTGAAGTGGATATTTATCTCATCCATCAGTGAATGATTATTCATTCCCTATGGGGTTTCAAATCTGACAATTACAGCTACGACTTTCGACCAAGCTTCCCCAATAAAGTGGATATTTATTTTATCCCCTATGAAGTCTCTCTAATCATGGGTGATCCTTTCCCAGTGGATTTTTTCCATCCCCAACAAGGAAACCATATTCATGATGGCAATCCCCTAGGCAAAGTCATGATGTTATATCCTCAAGTGGAGTACTCATTTTCCTCAGAGAAGTTTGAAGCCTTGAAGATAGGATTGTGGTTTCGCATGTGGCTTCCTTTCCATCCCTAGTGATGTTTCTATCTTGCGAAGGTTGGCCGAGTATCTTTGTCGAGATGCTTATTTCATCTCTAATTCACCCCATCCTTATTTGTTTTGTCAGCATAAACATGACATACATGCATTCATACATGGCATATGAGCCTTTTTTCTACCTCGATGTTTGTTTGTTTTGTTCAATTTGGTTGTGTTCATCTCCAAGTGATTTGGCTAGTCTTCTCTCCCCAAGTAGAGTTGTCAGTCTTAAGCAAAAAGTGCACATTCTTTCTAGTTCCCCACTGAGTTTGATCCTCGTGGAAGATTTGTTGCTTTAGTTGTCTTTTCCATGCTTGGATGAGATAAATCCCCAACTGAGCTCATTCCTTAATGGGCGGAGTCTTGCTTGACCGTTTTTCTTCAGTTATTTCTGGGATTGAACTTTGGTCCCTGGCAATTATGTTTTTGAATCATTCTAGGATGTTAAACCTAGATTGAGTGTGCATTTATTTTGCACTTTATCTTCCAGGAAATCTAGTTGCTACTGGTATCTATTTATAGACCCCCCATTGAAGACATAATCCTATTCTTCAGTAGTATTGTTGTAACGTTACAGTGGAACTTATACCCAGACAACAAGTGGCAATCTCTTTGAGAAGTTTGTTTTATTATTTCAACCCTTAAAACGATAAGTGGCAGTCTCTTGTGAGAAGCTTATCCGTTCTCTGTGGTTCTCTAACTTTTTACAATTACAAATGAAATTCCCCTGGAAGTCGGTCAGAGAAGTTTCGTTGAAGACCTTATAAGTGGTTTCTCTTTATTTAAGATATCCCTTTACAAAGATTTTATTACAATGTGTGATGATTCTCCCCAACGAGTCCACTACTCAATTTGCTTCTATCATATGACATCCCTCTGAGAAGTTTGGTGAAAATTTAATTGATCTTCCTCTTTATTTGAGAAGATATAATTACAGATCAACCGACTTGCATCTCCCTTGAGATCCCCGATGAAATTGTGAATCCCTACGAAAGTCATGAATCTCCAGTAAAAATCTAATTGTTATTATTAATCTTTGATTTTCATCAATCTCCTCTCAAAGCCTAACTTCCAATGATATCTTGATAAGAAGATCTATTGTCCCCAAGAAGTCTTAAGGTTGCAGAAGCACTGTTAGACCATTTCAACAAAATCCCCAGTGAAGCATAAACTGACAACACACTTGGATTGATCCATTGGTCATGTGTGATTTTCAAGATTGAAGATAATCTCCCCAGTGTCCATCATGTGATACATGTCTATGGATTTGTTCCTCAATGGAGTCATCCCTTGTTCCATACTGACGTTACTCTATATTCCCAGTAAGCTGCCTTGGCTCCATATTCCCCAAGTGAAGTGGATGTGTGTTCCCCAGTGAACCTCTGGAATCCTCTATTCCCCGGTGTTTCCTTGTGACTCATTTATTCCCCAGCGAAGTAAATATGTTTACCTTTTCCCCATGAGTCTCCAAACCCCGTGTCTCTCCACAAAGTCTGCATTTGCATATCATAAACATCCGCATCATGTCATATCATGCACATTTAGCATTAATCCAGGTCTTTGTTGTTAACTGTAGCCCTTTGACCTAAATCCAGTTGTTACTGACGTTTTATAATCTTTGGTCGTCATCAATTCTTTGTCCAAGTCCATTTGACACTGGCATTTTGTTAAAACTTTGGTTGTCACCAGTCACCCTTTGAAGTTTAGTAGTTACTGGCACTGACCTATTGAAGCTGGTTGTCGCCTTTGCTTGCGGTCTAAGTCCAATTATTTTGGCACATACAAAAGAGTTTAATTACCCTGTATCTTTCCTGACATTTCCTGAAGATTTCATTCGGTCTCTTCATTTTAAAGAATTTCTAGAGGCTTGGATGTTTATCCTTGCTTGAAAACTCCAGCATTTGTTTGGTTTAAACCTATTGTTATGAGGGTTTTGCCTTTTTCTCAATCCTATTGTTATGAGGATTTTGCTTCTCTCAATCCTATTGTTATGAGGATTTCACTTCTCTCAATCCTATTGTTATGAGGATTTTTCTTCTTTCAATCCTATTATTATGAGGATTTTTCTTTGTTTGATCCTATTATTATGAGGGTCTTTCTCTTGTTTCATCCTATTTGTTATAAGGATTTTGCTTTGTTTGATCCTATTGTTATGAGGTTCTTGCTCTTGTTTCATCCTATTTGTTGTGAGTATTTTGTTCTTGTTTGATCTTATTGTTATGAGAGTTTGGCTCCTATTTCATCCTATTGTTATGAGGATCCTGCTTTTGTTTTTGTTCAATCCTATTGCTATGAGGATTTTGTCTTGCTTTGTTTGATCTTATTGTTATGAGGGTCCTGTTTTGTCTGATCCTATTATTACGAGGGTTTTGTTTTTTCTATTGTTCTAGAGTGTCACTCGGTCATGTTTGAACCCGTTGATCAACCACTCTGGATATTCCCCTGTGGAGACCATCTTTTTGGTTCTACCTCCATTGATGATCTTTTCTTCTGAAGTGTCGCCCAATCATGTCTAAACCTTTTGATTAATCACTTTAGATATCCCCAGTATTTTGTCATTCCCAATGAGTTGTTACCCATTGTTGTTGACTTTGCCTGAATTTTGCATTTATCATTCTATCATGAAACATTATGTTAGAGTTCATTGCATGTCATCATTGTCCCATCATTGCATAGATAGTTTCTTTTGTCCATAGCATAGCATGCCATTGCATCTAAGGGCAAAATTTCTGGTTTTTCTACATTTAAATACCTTTCACCCTGATTTCATGAGGATTGTCATCGCTCATGTCATGCGGTAAAGTTATTTAAATAGGGTCAGCTGTAATACCCCAAATTTTACCCCTAGATTCAATCATCATTTGCTTAACATTCTAGGTCAATCATTCATGCATAGCCAACCAATTATCAAGATATGTTTGTTTTTGCTCACCTGTGAATTAGGGTTTGCCCTAAGAGGTTCAATGGATTGATCATTCAAGGTTTGGATGGATCATCAGTCAAACAAGTTCCCATACACTCAAGAAACCTCCCTTCATCAATAACCAAGTGCAATATGGCTTCATTGCAAGTTCTTTAAGATTCAAATTCATCTGGCAATGAATTAGGGTTTTGTCAACCAAAGTCAACTGCATCTTTGACTTTTGATCAAAGCATGACCTCAAACCTTGGGAAATGATTTAAGATACTCTAATACATCCTTAGAGTCGATTTAAAGTATTCAAGTAGCCCAAGGAATTGAATTCATTGAATATCAAGAAGTGAAGATTCATCTAATACACAAGTCATTCACTACAAAGTCAAACCTTTGGCTTTAGGGTTTTTGGTCAAATATAAGCTTCTCAAGTCAAATTTCATTGGAAACATGTTTGATGATTGATTTTTATCAAGAAAATTCAAGAGAAATGAGGTTACTTGCAAAAAGGGCAACAAAAGAGAAAGTACAAGTTTTCTAAGTTATGGATGCACAATGATTTTTGACCAACTTGCCAAGGCCATAACTCCCAATCCAAGCATCCATTTTCTTTGCTCCAAAGGCCAATTTGAAGAGCTCTTTCCATACTAAAACTTTGTCAGTGAGGAAGAATTCCCAAAAAAAATGCATAGATTTCAAGTTATGAGGCCATGAAGTTGATGTTTCATTCAAGTGTGAAGTTCAGCACTTAGAAAAATTTCCAGCAAACCTGCCTTGTAAAAGCAACTAACTTGTGAGGCATTTTTCACCATGATCCAATTTTATTCAAGGGAAACTTAAAACATGAAACTTGTAGAGCGTGTTTCAAGCTTTCCAAAGAGTCCAATAACTCATTTTCTCCATACTTGAGCTGGGAGATTCGAAGGGAAGAAGTTGGCATTCCAACTTGAGTTTTTAAGTCATTTTCAGGTCAAGAACTTGAGCAAATCCAATTCAAATCTTCATAATCATGCTTTGGAGACCTTGTTGCTTCTAAATCTACCCCTAATCAGAAGTTTGTACAAGTTTTGAGGTATTACACAAAGAGTTGAGCTATTATCCAAAGTTTCATTCCATTTATGGTGCATTTTGCTAAAAGGTCGCACTTCCATTCTTGAATAGAAGCTTTAATCACAAAGTCAACTTGTATGGAGCTTTGTGATTGTTTCTTCTGCAGAATAAAAATTTATAAAACCTCTCAACCACCCTAGAGCCATGGTATTATGCATGGGAACTCCATATTTTCATGAAACCACACCATTTGATCCCAACCGAAATAAAACCATACAACTTAAATTCTGCAGAATTTTTGCTTCTAAATCTTTCCCTATAACTAAAGGGTCTCTCCTCATTCAAAAACAACAAGAAATACACAAGAAATACACCTCAAAGTCTTGCAAAACTCCTCTGCACCAGAATCACCCTTTCTCTCACTTTTTCAACCTCCATTGAAGTGAAAATTGTGATTACTCAAACCATAGACTTTCCACTTCATTTAATCACCCAAATATCCTTAAAACACTATTTAGAAGTGGTGTAAACCCTTGAATAAGTTTTGTACCATCCATATCATCACCCACCACTCTCACCTTCATACTTTACAAAGAGTCACTAAGAAGAGACATTGGACCTTGCTCCAATAGAAAAGTGTTCTTACACATTGAAACTCTTAAATCATACATCGTTTGTGAGTATTTGTTGAAGAAAAAATATAGACATGATTGTGTTTAATGCGTTCCTTCCATTGTTGGCAATATATCATGTTCATATATGAGGTTTGTAATGGTTGAAACGTAGGGTTTTGTTTATGTTTTTACCGTTCTTGTGGGTTATACATTGAGTTTTAGGTTATGAAAATAATAAAATTGGATTCCTTATGAAATTTAAAGCAACTTTAATTTTTATATCTTTGCGTTTCGTTGAGTTTTGAGAAAGTTAGAGAGTTCAAAAAAAATGAAAAAATTGGTGTTTTTAGCATTCTGCCCTGTATGAGTCGACACATACTGTTTAAAATTGGTGTTTTTTATCATTCTGCTAGGTTCGCGTCGACGTACAGGCATGTATGAGTCTACGCATACTGTTTGAAATGGTTGTTTTTAGCTTTCTGGCCCGTTCGTGTCGACGCATAGCCCATGTAGGTCGACGCGCAGATTCCTTTTATGTGCATTTTTGCATTTTTAGCATGTTTGCGTCAACGCGTATCCCCTTTAGGTCGACCTCAAGCATATTTATCATGGATACACTTGTAAATCTTGTATACCATCCATTTCTCTTTGCCCATATGATAATAGGTATACCCTTGGACCTTATTCATGCATGTTGATATTATTATATCCATGTTAACTTGAATTCATTCTTGATATTATTATATCCTTCACGACCATGATGATATTGTTGATGTTGTTACACTCATGTCTATGCTCACATGTTATTTTTGTGGGCATGCTTTGATAAGATACTTGTGTTGATACTTTGGTGTTGTTAGAACCATGTCACATGTATGCTTAATTTGTATATCATTAATGTTTAAGTATTATTATGACTTATCCATGCTTATATGAACTTTGAATTTTTATTCATGTTTAAGTATTGTTATGACTTATTCATGCTTATATGAACTTTGATTTGTTATTCATGTTTAAGTAATGTCTTGACTTATCCATGTTTGCTTGAAACTTTGAATGATACCATGTTTAAGTATTGTTATGACTTATCCATGTTTGTCTTGTATTCATGATTAAGTGGTGTTAGTAAACCATAATCCATGCTTATTTTAATTTTACACTAGAATCTTTGTTTTATACATGTTTGTTTTGGTCTTGTTAGAACCATGTCACATGAATGTTTGGGTCTTGTTAGAACCAAGTCACTTGTATGATTCTTTGGTAATATCATGTTTGAATGTTACCTTTAATTGATATCATGTTTGAATATCTTAGTTGTTCATCTCATCCATATTCATTCATTTTGTTTATGCTCACTTTAACTTTGTCAAGTTATCCCTAAGTGATGTTAGCTTGTTAGCCTTCATACTTCTTTGTTATCCTTTGTTTCCAAATCCAAAGGAAAGGTCTTTTCATTGACTTTATGTCATAGGTAGCTTAGCCTTACCTCAATTCCCCTATTGACCTTGTTAGAGTCATTAACCTTTTCAACTTAGCCTTATGAACACTTACCTTCCCCTTGGAACCTTGATCATTGTCAAGTGTTTTTCACCCTTATTAAGGTGAACTACGATTGCTCTGATTCTATCCTTGTTAGGATACGTAGGCACAAGCCGCAAAGTTTTGACGAGAAAACTAGTAATAAACCTCTAGGTCGCTCCCTATAGAACATTTTCAATCATATCAAACAACAATAACATAACACAAATACAATAAGAGGTTCCTATAGAGTACTATAGATACTTAGGGTGCTAATACCTTCCTTTATTATAACCAACTCCCAAACCTTAGATCTCTTTGCATTGTTCTTACATTGCACAATTAGGGGTTTCTTCGATCTTTTGCCTTTCCTTTGGATAAATTAAAGTTCGGGGGTTAGCATTCAATGTTTTGTGATTCAAGTTAATACAATAGCTTGATATTCGATTCTCACTGCCACAAGATGATTACTTGAATATGTTTTGTTTACTTTAGGCCAGGTGTTTTACACAAGTGCCTGAGCATGAGTTGGTCGAAATGGCCGCTGGTAGCTGTTGTACCCCAAATTTTACCTCTTAGATGTCATAACATCTTGCATTTGAATTCAGACTTCAATCTTTTATGCATTGTTAACTAACCATTCATTTTGCTAGTTTGTTTCTTTTGTGAAAGCCAAGACTTACACAAAGAAGAGGGCAAAGTCCCCTAAGCCGAGCTCTCGTCTGATTCAAAGAGAGAAGGACAATTAAGGCTCCAAATACAACCATGTGAGCTCACCTACATCCTATAGGTCTTACTCAACAAGAATTCAAGTGTGATCGGCTCTCATCACAAGTAACTTGAGCCACAAGTTCACCCTGCCTCCCATTAGGGTTTTGTTATGACAAGACAATCATGACCTTTGACATTGATCAAGAGTTATTCTCAAACCCTGAGACATGACTCCATGTGATATTAGACATCCCTAGAGACCATCTATGAGCCTTAGATATGATTGAAGAAGCAAGATCATCAGAGATCATTCAAGTGCATTCACAAGTGAAATTAGGGTTTTGACTGAGGCTCTAACCTTTGAGATTTTGATCCAAAATGAAGCATCCAAGTCTTCAATCCATCATGACATGTCTCATTGATGAGTTAAGACATGAGAGCTCAAGTTTTGAGAAGTTTCTTGCAAAAGAAGCAATGTTTGGTCCATGAAACTTTTCAAATGTGGAAATTTCACTACTTGTGCAAAAATTGAAACAATCATAACTTTCAAACCATACATCCAATTTGAGTGATTCAAAGCTCAGATGGAAGCTCTTTCCATGATCTTCAAAGTGTTTTAGAGGACCCTCTTTCAAAAAATGCATGGTTTTTAAGTTATAAGACTTGGAAGATAAGTCACCTTTAAGACGTAGTGAAATTTTCAGCATTTTCACCATAATTTTCTTTCAACTTTAACTCAATTTTTCACCTACTTCCAAGCTTCAAATAAAAAATCTTTGGACATGAAAGTTGTTCCTTGGTTTTCAAGCTTTCCAAGTATGTGTAGAACTCCTCATTTTGATAAACCAATCTCAAGTTATGATGTCCTAAAGATGGTGGTTTCAAGTTGTGAAAATTTCATAACTTAGAATTTTTTCTAAGTTTTCTTGGACAGCTCTTTATACCTAACTTCATGGATGCTTTTCACACTATTCCAAGCCTCATTTCAAGATCTCTTCCACTTGAAACTTGTTCTATCAAATGTCTATTTTGCAAAGGATCAAAAATCTCACAATTTGGATGCCTGGTTATCAAGTTATGGTGCACTAAAGTGGTTAGGTTGGCATTTTGTCTCACACTTAGAAAAATCAGAATATCACTAAGACCTCCACTTTTTCTGATGTTTAGAAGCCAGTCTAACATCATTGGAACCTCTGCCACGATTCACTCAAGTGTTAACATTAAAATAACCTAGTTTTATTCCACTTGGTGCAAGTGGACATGATGAAAGAGAAACTTGTCTACACAAAAGCATGGCCATTTCTTATCCTATTTTCCTTGAGCCTTGGTCCAATCCCATCAATCCACCACATCATACCTAACCCTATCAGAATTTGAAGACTTTTGCATCCAAAAGCCAGCTCACACGAGGGAGAGAAAAAGGGAGATTTTGGCAAGTTGCACCTTTGCCCATACCTCGACCCTTCTATTTTCTCCTTTAAAAAGAGGGTGGAACTTCACACCAAGACACCAACAATTCACTCAAAAACCTTAAGAAAGCTCTGAAGTTCCAAGCTTGGCAAGTGAGAAGGAGAAGAGGAGCACTTTGGAGGTTACTGCTAGTTTGGAAAGGAAAAGAAGTCAGTTCATATTTGAGGGTGCAGTGGACATATTCCACTAGATATTTCCCCATTTTCATCAACCATACTCATGCTATTTAAACTAGCTGTCATGATCATTTCATATTTAAGTCATCATGAATGTTTTTCTTGAAGATATTAATGTGTTTCTGTTGCATCCATGTTATATACTGATTGGTTTTGGTTTGTAGTATGTTTGTGTTGACATTTTCATGTTATAACTTAAAGGACTAGGTTATCCCTTTAAATGGTTCCCTCTTGTGTTGGAATGGCAATGTATAGTCTGATGATCCATTTATTCTCACAATTATTCTCATTATCTCATGATACCACCTATTGGCTTGAACTCATGTATTAACCTTTTGTGGGTGATCCTTTGTTTTGCCTGGTGATTTTGAAAGTTTACTATGACCATACAATGCACCTATCTCCTCTTTGGTTGTTAGTTTGAAGATTTGCTGTTGTTTATATTCTGCAATGAGAATGCTATAGTTTTGATGAAACTGTCAGATAGTTAATGTTGTGATGTTAGTATCTTCATGCTAAAGATTCATATGTTTATGAACACTCTCAAGGTTGTGTCCATTTGTTATGCATTCACCATAAATATTTTGTACTTAAGTTCATTTTAATTTGTTTTGCAAATAAGGAGAACTATGGATGAATTTATTTAAGACATATTAGCACTGTTAGTCCATGTTTTAAGTTTGGAATGTGTAAATGTTCATGCTTTCTTGTGAAATATATGTTGACTGTCATGTTAGATTTGGTAATCTGTGTTTGGGCTCATGTTGGTTTGGTTGGTATGGTCAGAGGTTTAGGGTTGCTCATTTTGAAGTGCTATGCTTGTATGCCAATTGTATGCTCATTTTATTTTGAGGGAGGCTTTGAATTTCAGTTTAGGGTAGATATCATTGCAGTCTTTAAGTCCTGACAACATGAATGAAAGTTTATGTTCATGAAAAATCTTTTGCCCTGCTAGCTTTGGATATGTCATGCTTAGGTTTTCTTCGAACCTTGGGAGGACTCAAGTTGTCCATATCATGTTAGTGTTGGTTTGAATAGCATGGAGGTTAAAGTTGAGACTATGTTGATGCCAAGCTTTCACTCTTTTCTTAATACATAACTTATGCAGGCAATATCTTTGTCATACTGGCATTATGTGGATTATGTTGCATCTCTACTATCTTCATTCAAGATTTTATACTTGTGTGTGTTTTCAAAATAATCACAGTGCTATCCAAATCAGTTTTGAATGATGTTGTGAATAGAAGTATGAATTTGAGGAATGTATATTGAAACTGTTGAATATGTCAGAACATGTGATCTTTGTGCCTATTTCTTCTTTAAATTCTTGCGTTATTTCAAGTAGCTTAGAGTTTATTGTGAATGTACTCTGTGAATCCTCCAGTTTGGTATGTTATTTTGCTAATTTGGGTGAAGGAATGAAAATGTAAGGATTGAACAAAGAGGAGCTTTATCATGTTGCCGTGTTACAGTTTTTTTTCACGATGGGTTTGTGTTTATTTGCATGTGTGCATGAACAAAAGGAAGAGGACGTCATGTGATTGACCAAGGAGAACTTTTGGCATTTAGTCACTTAAAACTACACCTGACCAGTTGAGAGAAATCTCTAGCATTTGGTGTCACGTTTGTTCATTATGTGCTTTAATTGATCAATTAACGCATCAGGGTTTAAATATTTATGGGGTTGGCTCATACAATGGATGTATAGCCACCCCAGTGGTAAGAAGTATGCGCTGCCAACCAAGGTGTCTGAGGTTCGAATCCCCCTCGCCCCAGACACCCTTTTGCTTGTTTATTTATTTTTCCTCTTATATTTTCTGACTTGGACCATGACTAAATACACCCCCAATTCGCTGGCCCAGACGCCCAACAGTTAGAGTAAGCCTAGTTAAATTTCAGACTACACCCCTCCCTGCGTCTTTCCATTTCACCACTCTTTATTTTTTAATGTTAATTTTCATTTCAATTTTAATTATTTTAAAATATTTTCTTCTAACCAAAATTCCCACAAAAATCCACCAATTATCTTTTGGTATTCAATTTTTATTTTCTTTTCCTTTTATTTTTATTTCTCATAAATTAATTTTTCATTCTTTATTTTATTTTGTGATTAATTCCAAAAATTCAAAATAAGTTCAAATCTTTTTACTTAATCTTAAATTTCCTCTAGAAAACATTTGATCTTTAAATTGTTTTGTCTTTGAGAAAGATATTTTGAGAGAGTTCTCTAAATTTGAATGAATTCATTGTGTTAAGGTTTTATGTGAATTTGTTACTAATTTTCTTGCCTTGGTTTCATTGCCTTTAATTTCCAGATTAATAATGATATGTATGTGTTTTCATGTGCTTAATTGTTGTGAATCATATTACTATCTCTTACCGCACATGGAAATAAAACTTTATTTTTGAGTTTGACCATTGCTTAATTGTGCACATCCTCCTTGAATGCTTGAATTTATAGTGTTCATATTAATCTCAAGTCCCTTGTAATATTATTGTTCATAAGAATTGTCATTCCCCCTTTCCAAAGGAAAGTCTCTCTATTGACCTCAAAGTCATAAATATCTCATTACCCTTTTTAACTTAGCCTTAGGCTTGGAGTCGCCGCAACTCCATGTAGGTGTCTTGCTGTCAGACCCTACTTTCCAGTGGACACTTCTTCCCTGTTTTAACTTATCCTTAGGAGTCACCGCACTCCACGTAGGTGTCTTGCTTTCAGACCCTACCTTCCCTTTAAACTTTGGCCACAGTCAATGGTTCCTCTCTCACCCTTACCCAGGTGAACAACGGTTGCTCTGATTCTTTAGTCAGATACGTAGGCACAGGATGCAATGTCTTGGCGAGCATACTTAGTGTACATACCCCTAGGTCTTTACCTTAGCACATTTCCCTTAGTAAGCAAACACAATATAACACAAACATAAACAAGAGGTTCCTGTAGAGTACTACAGATACTTAGGGTGCTAATACCTTCCCTTAGTATAACCAACCCCCGAACCTATATTCTCTTATTAGGGATTTCGTTCTTTACCCTTTCTTTTGGATAAATCAAAGCTCGAAGGTGAATTTCAAAGTTTTGTGATTTAAGTTAATTAATAGCTTGATATCCGATTCTCACCACAACAGAAAATGATGACTTCACTGGGGACGACTTCCCCTAAGAGGGTTAAGCCCACCTTATTTGTATTTGTGTTATTTACATGTTTGCTTGCTTGTATATCTATACATATTTATATATCTGTATATACCTGTTATGCTTGGGTTTTTTTTCTGTGTGCAGGGTTGTTACTTTGAGTGGTGAGATAAGTCCTATACTTGGACTTTAGTTCACTTATTATAGGACGATGGTATATTCAAGGAGGCTTTGAGGGAGTCGATTCCCGAAAAAGTTGACTTAAGACACCATCACTCAGTCGAGGCCCTCTTGAGAGTCTAGTTATGTTGAACGAGCCTATTCATGAAAATGTGCTACTCTCTACCTAGGTGCCCATGACACTGATGACCATTAGTTACCTTTAACCCCACTTGGCCTTTAGGATATAGTGCGGTGACCATGAGAGAGTCTATTCCTGAAATGGTTGTCACGCGATACTACACTCAGACGAGATTCTCTTGAGAATATTATTGACTACCGAGTCATTCGGGAAATCGATAATATCCGAAAGATGGGTCGTTGACTCTGGGAAATTTTTAGAACCCTGTTCTACGGATACAAGAACCCTAGTACACACCCTATGATTGGTTCTTTACCAGACTCCATGTTGTGATCTCGAATCTCTGATCCTGCTATGAGTGTTTTGCATCCTGTTTGCATTGAATATCATTTGCATCTTTGCATGATTCATTGCATACGTCTGTTTGTCTAGTTAATCATATCCAGCTGTCTCTATCTTCCAGTGTCACCTGTGAGTCGTCAAGCTGATTCCTCGACACCGATACCAGACTAGAGCTAACTACAGACGCAAGATGTCAGAGCAAGAGGCACACAACGCTGAGGTCTGAATGTAGATCGATGACCTTAAGTCAAGCATGACTAAACTCACTGAGATGCTTCAAGTTTTGATTGCTTGCGGAGAGGAACCCCAAAGGACATTCACCCAGGAAATTGCAAGCGCTGATCCTCCACCTGTTCAGATGCCACCTTCGACTTTTCCTGAGTTTGGTTTACCTCCCGACTACTCTCCACTGATTACATCTACTGCTATGGCTGGTCAAAATGCTAAGCCTATATTTCAAGCTCCTGTTTTCGCCGACCCCAGACCTCCGGTCCATGCCGTTCCACAGGTTGTTCGAGTTTTCTTTGAGAATCCCCTCTTTGAGTGCAATGCTGCCAGTGCTCAGGGTGAAGACTGTGAAGACTTTGTTGAACCTGAAATTGTCCGTGAGCAGTTTCAGACCTTATACAAGAGACTTAAAGCCGTTGAGGGTACTGACTTCTTCAATGTGGATGCAGACAACATGTACTTAGTGTCTGACCTTGTTATGCCTGCTAAGTTCAAAACTCCAGAATTTGTGAAGTACAAGGGCCATTCTTGTCCAAGGGCTCATTTGGTCACGTATTGTCGCAAGATGGCTGCTTATACCAAAAATCAGAAGCTGCTTATCCACTGTTTTCAGGATAGCTTGAGTGGAGCATCACTCAAATGGTATATGAGTCTCGAACAAAACTCCATTCACTGCTTCCAAGATCTCGTGAATGCCTTCATGAAGCAATATAAGTATAATCTCGACATGGCTCCTGATCGCCGCCAGCTTCAAAATATGACTCAACATGAGAAGGAGTCTTTTAGGAGTATGCTCAGCGCTGGAGAGAATTGGCTTCCCAAGTTGAACCTCCTTTGGCTGAAATAGAGTTGACTGGAATGTTCATGGATACCCTGTCCCCATTCTATTGGGAAAAGATGATTGGAAGTGTTTCCTCCAACTTCACTGATTTGGTTACTATCGGCCAAAGGCTCGAGGAAGGTCTTAAGAAAGGAAAAGTGTCAAAAGATGTTGAATCCTCCAATGCTGTGAAGAAATCCTATGGGATCTTTCAGAGGAAAAGGGAAGATCAGACTAACGCTGTTGTGGTTGAAGTGAGAAGGCCTCGTCCCCAACCTCAGTATGCTATTCACCCTACTGTTGCTGCTGTCACTCCTGTGGTTACTACTCCACGACCATCGCAAGCTTCCCAATGTCCAACTGCAGGACAGAACCAGTACCATAATAGGAATCAATTTGATCCTATTCCCATGACATACACTGAGCTTTATCCTTGTCTGGTTCAACAAGGTTTGATTACCACAAGGCCTTTGCCTCCTCCTCCAAATCCTCTTCCAGCCGGCTATAGGGTTGATCTTCATTGTGAATACCATCAAGGTGGTGCGGGCCATAACTTGGAAGGTTGCTTTGCATTGAAGGCTAAAGTACAAGAGCTGATGAGAAATAAAATCCTCTCCTTTAAGGACAATCCCAATGTTCAGAGCAATCCTCTGCCAGGGCACGCCAAGTGAAGCTTCAGTCGACTTCAGCTCAGCTACTTCTTAAAGACAAGACAACTCATCCTTGTGTTTAACTAGTAATTGTGCCTTGTTTCTTGTTGTTTGCATTTTCCTTATTTTGTACTGGCTGTTTGCCTTCAAATTATGTTTGTACTTTCGTGATTAATGAAATGAGCATTGCAACTTTTGATTCAATTCATTTTGTCTGTTATTTACATCTCTATACTTTCTTTTGCAAAGATATTTCATTTCTTTTTCCATTTTATTTTTGATTATGCAAAGATTGGAGGGAGGATGATGAAAACTTTATACTCATAACTGCTGTTGGTATGCTTTCAAATCAAAACTTTGCTGACGATGTAAGACATTGTTTCAATCCCTAAACATTGAAGACATAAGGAAGATAATCCCTCGTCAACCCCTTCGAGCCTTGAAGTAGGAGTTTCTTTTCTTTACAAATAAAAAACCACAATCTTAACCTGGGGCAGGGTAGTTCTCAGTTAACTTGATTATGCGTTCAAATACAAGAGTTTCGTGCAAGACGCCTTTCAACAAAAGGTTCCATTCTCAAGTTTTCCTTCGCACAAAGCAAGCAAGTGTCGAAGATGCCTTTCAAATAAGAAGTCAATGATGGTTCACCGTAATCATTAAGCCAGGAGACCACAAACTTTCAACTCTTCCAAGTTAAATGAATAAAAGTTGTACAAGTTGTTCCCAAAGTGATAAATAAAAGAAGGATCATCAAGAAATCCGTACTCAAAGAATAAGCCAAGTCTCTTTCGAAGAAAAAGCTAAGAAAGACGTGAAGCTCATGACCTTACCTTATACAAAGAGAAGAAAGAACAAGCTTGTATGACAACCAAAAGTTGTAAGGAAGTAGTGACTGCCATCTCAAGTCCATTGAATTTTGAACCATCACCATTATCATCATCAGTGCAATTCCTAGCCTATGAGAATCTGAATGTATATCACGTTTTAACTGAGCTTAGGATTGGAAGTTCATCACGAAGATTGGGTGGGCACAAATAAACTTTGAGCATTTATCCTTTGTTTCTTAAACCATAAACCAGGCCACGTTACAGCCCTCAAAAGACCTAACTGAAGCAAGGTTATTTTGAAAGCATACTATAGCAAGGTTGCGTAAACTGACTCCCAAAGGTCTTTGCAGGTCACTACACTTGTGCTTCACCTTTCACTTTTAAATGTCTTGAATCGCTGTGTTCAGACCAATGACTCATTTTGTTTTGCATCTTTCAAAAAAAAATGATTTGATTTCAAAAGTTGCATGAACTTTAAAATTACCATGTTCGTACAAATACTTTTTCTTACAAACTGGCTTTCCTCTCAAGGAATTTTCAAATAATTAAGAAACTTGGTCGGTGATCCAATCAGGGGCAAGTTCCTTCCATATCCTGTTGAGAATCAGTTCAAGATTTGTGGTTTAATGGCGACTTCTCAGAATTGGTTTATACAGAAGATTTTTTTTAAGACTCAGTCTGGGGCAAGCTTTCCAAAAGCATCATGAAATAGTCATTTCCAGAATCAATCAAGCTGAAGCAATGATCAGCTCGTCTACAACAGTCAGCTAATCTGGGATAATTTACTTGAAGATTCCCCAAACAGCTCTTCATTCTCCCTACAAGGATCATCAACTTGATACAGTTTACCAGTGTGGCAGAGATGTGTTCAACAGTAGCATCTCTAGTCATCAAGCAGAATATCAGTGATCCCTGTGTTGAGGAATCAGTCTTCCAATCTTGTCTTCTCCCCAAGAGTCGAGCGGTGTCGTTAGCATCTGCATTTGCATTTGATCATATATCATCTGCATAATTCATATACATATGAATATCATGAGTGTTTCATCCTCATTTGCGTTTCTCCCGAGGTCGCGTCGTTATCCACGTCTTACCTTACCAAAACGTTACCTGTCCTTTTCATTTAGTGCCATTCCTGAATGTTGTCATTCTCTTGCGCATCTAATCCTATTGATAGATGTTGGTCTTCTCTCATTCCAGTGCTATTCCTGGATCTTTATATTCTCTCACTCCAGTGCCATTCCTGGATGTCCGTCTCTTGTGATCTTCAGTACCATTCCTGGATATCTTGTTCCTCTTGTTTCTCCCAGTGCTATTCCTAGAAGTTTTTCCTTTCTCCTGTATTCCTCATCAAATTTTCTTGGATATCTTTCAGTGTCATTCCTGAAAGTCTTATCTGTTCATTCAGTGCCATTCCTGGAGGAGTTTTCTCCTTTGCATTCAGTGTCATTCCTAGATGTCTTTCTCACTATCATTCAATACCGTTCCTGAATATAGTGATTTGCCTTTTCATTTAGTGCCATTCCTGAAAGTTCACAGTCATTCAATGCTGTCTTGGATACCGTGATTCCTTTTATCCAATGCTTTCTTGGATTTCACCTTTGTTCACATTCATCCCATGCTTTCTTGGATGTTGTGATTCCTTTTATTCAATGCTTTCTTGGGTATCTCCCTGTTCATATTTGTTCAATGCTTTCTTGGACGTTGTGGTTTCTTTTTATCCAATGCCTTCTTGGATTTCGCCTTTTGTCTCATTTGCATCTGATGCATTCTCAGATATTATGAGTTTACCTTTCATTCAAAGCCATTATTGGATGATCAGTTTCTTTGCATCCAATGCTGTCTTGGACCCCGATTTGTTCACTTTTATCTAAAGCCATTATTAGATATTGTGATTTGTACCCTTCATTCAAAGCCATTATTGAATGTCTGGTGTCCTTTTATCCAATGCTTTCTTGGATCCCTACCTTTTTCACGTTTATCTGATTCCGTCTCAGATATTGTGATTTGTACCTTTCATTCAAAGCCATTATTGGATGACTGGTGTCCTCTTACCTAATGCCTTCTTGGATCCCTGCTTTGCTCACTTTCATCTGATGCCATTCTCAGATATTGTGATTATACCTTTCGTTCAAAGCCATTATTGGATGATTGTTTCTTTTCACCCAATGCCTTCTTGGATTACCCTTGTTTGCTCACTTTCATCTGATGCCTTCTCAAATTTAACATTTTTATCTGATGCTTTCTCAGATATTGTGATTATACCTTTCATTCAAAGCCATTATTGGATGACTGGTTTCTTTGCATCCAATGCTTTCTTGGATCCCTGCTTTGTTCACTTTTATCTAAAGCCATTATTAGATATTGTGATTTGTACCTTTCATTCAAAGCCATTATTGGATGTCTGGTTTCTTTTGCCATTTGATGTTTTTCTGGATGCGCAATTCTCTGTCTTTTCTGGCTTTTCTTGAAGATCTCGTTTGAACTCTTCAGTATAAGGAAATCCTAGAAAATCTTTTGTTGATGTCTATCCTTTTATTTCAAAACCGGTCCCCAGTAGAGATCTTGTCTTCTTTCTGGTTTCATGCCCATTAAAGAGTGGGATTTTATTCCCCCAGTGTGTCCTCAGAGTCTCCCTAGTGATTCCCTTTTGTGGGTCAGTCTGTATCCCCAGTGAGTCTCCCTCGTGGATACAAACCTTTATCCTTCTCCAGTAAGTTCATCTGTGGTGGTTTACTCTTTGTTTCTGGTGTCTTGTTTGTCTGCATCTTTGCATCTATCATGACATCATATCATCATATTAGAAGTTCATGACATGTCAGCATATGCATGTCTGTGGCTTGTCCTTAGCATCTGCATTCCATCTAAGGGAAAAATTTTCGGTTTGCTATATTTAAACACCTTTTCACCTTGATGCCCCAAGGATTTCCATTCCTCCTGCCATCCAGAAAAGTTATTTAAATAGGGGCAACTGTTGTACCCCAAATTTTACCTCTTAGATGTCATAACATCTTGCATTTGCATTCAGACTTCAATCTTTTATGCATTGTTAACTAACCATTTCATTTTTCTAGTTTGTTTCTTTTGTGAAAGCCAAGACTTACACAAAGAAGAGGGCAAAGTCCCCTAAGCCGAGCCCTCATCTGATTCAAAGAGAGAAGGACAATTAAGGCTCCAAATGCAACCATGTGAGTCACCTACATCCTAGAGGTCTTACTCAACAAGAATTCAAGTGTAACTGGCTCTCATCACAAGTAACTTGAGCCACAAGTTCACCCTGCCTCCCATTAGGGTTTTGTTATCACAAGACAATCATGGCCTTTGACATTGATCAAGAGTTGTTCTCAAACCTTGGGACATGACTCCATGTGATAGTAGACATCCCTAGAGACTATCTATGAGCCTTAGATATGATTGAAGAAGCAAGATCATCAGAGATCATTCAAGTGCATTCACAAATGAAATTAGGGTTTTGACTGAGGCTCTAACCTTTGAGATTTTGATCCAAAATGAAGCATCCAAGTCCTCAATCCATCATGACATGTCTCATTGATGAGTTAAGACATGAGAGCTCAAGTTTTGAGAAGTTTCTTGCAAAAGAAGCAATGTTTGGTCCATGAAACTTTTTAAATGTGGAAATTTCACTACTTGTGCAAAAATTTAAACAGTCATAACTTTCAAACCACACGTCCAATTTGAGTGATTCAAAGCTCAGATGGAAGCTCTTCCCATGATCTTCAAAGTGTTTTAGAGGACCCTCTTTCAAAAAATGCATGGTTTTTAAGTTATAAGACTTGGAAGATAAGTCACCTTTAGGACTTAGTGAAATTTTTAGCATTTTCACCATAATTTTCTTCCAACTTTAACTCAATTTTTCACCTACTTCCAAGCTTCAAATAAAAAATCTTTGGACATGAAAGTTGTTCCTTGTTCTTCAAGCTTTCCAAGAATGTGTAGAACTCCTCATTTTGATAAACCAATCTCAAGTTATGATGTCCTAAAGATGGTGGTTTCAAGTTGTGAAAATTTCATAACTTAGAATTTTTTCTAAGTTTTCTTGGACAACTCTTTATACCTAACTTCATGGATGATTTTCACACTATTCCAAGCCTCATTTCAAGATCTCTTCCACATGAAACTTGTTCTATCAAATTTCTATTTTTCAAAGGATAAAAAATCTCACAATTTGGATGTCTGGTTATCAAGTTATGGTGCACTAAAGTGGTTAGGTTGGCATTTTGTCTCACACTTAGAAAAATCAGAATATCAATAAGACCTCCACCTTTTCTGATGTTTAGAAGCCAGCCTAACATCATTGGAACCTCTGCCACGAGTGTTAACATTAAAATAACCTAGTTTTATTCCACTTGGTGCAAGTGGACATGATGAAAGAGAAACTTTTCTACACAAAAGCATGGCCATTTCGTCTCTTATTTTTCTTGAGCCTTGGTCCAATCCCATCAATCCACTACATCAGACCTAACCCTATCAGAACTTGAAGACTTTTGCATCCAAAACCCAACTCACAGGAGGGAGAGAAAAATGAAGATTTTGGAAAGTTGAACCTTTGCCCATACCTCAGCCCTTCTATTTTCTCCTATAAAAAGAGGGTGGAACTTCACACCAAGACACCAAAAATTCACTCAAAAACCTTAAGAAAGCTCTGAAGTTCTAAGCTTGGAAAGTGAGAAGGAGAAGAGGAGCACTTTGGAGGTTACTGCTAGTTTGGAAAGGAAAAGAAGTCAGTTCATATTTGAGGGTGCAGTGAACATATTCCATTAGGTATTTCTCCATTTTCATCAACCATACTCATGCTATTTAAACTAACTGTCATGATCATTTCATATTGAAGTCATCATGAATGTTTTTCTTGAAGATATTAATATGTTTATGTTGCATCCATGTTATATACTGATTGATTTTGGTTTGTAGTATGTTTGTGTTGACATTTTCATGTTATAACTTAAAGGACTAGGTTGTCCCTTTAAATGGTTCCCTCTTGTGTTGGAATGGCAATGTATAGTCTGATGATCCATTTATTCTCACTATTATTATCATTATCTCATGATACCACCTATTGACTTGAACTCATGTATTAACCTTTTGTGGGTGATCCTTTGTTTTGCCTGGTGATTTTGAAAGTTTACTATGACCACACAATGCACCTATCTCATCTTTGGTTGTTAGTTTGAAGATTTGTTGTTGTTTATATTCTGCAATGAGAATGCTATAGTTTTGATGAAACGATCAGATAGTTAATGTTGTGATGTTAGTATCTTCATGCTAAAGATTCATATGTTTATGAACACTCTCAAGGCCGTGTCCATTTGTTATGCATTCACCATAAATATTGTGTACTTAAGTTCATTTTAATTTGTTTTGCAAATAAGGAGAATTATGGATGAATTTGTTTAAGACATCTTAACACTGTTAGTCCATGTTTTAAGTTTGGAATGTGTAAATGTTCATGCTTTCTTGTGAAATATAGGTTGACTGTCATGTTAGATTTGGTAATCTGTGTTTGAGCTCATGTTGGTTTGATTGGTATGGTAAGAGGTTTAGGGTTTCTCATTTTGAAGTTCTATGCTTGTATGCCAATTGTATGCTCATTTTATTTTGAGGGAGGCTTTGAATTTCAGTTTAGGGTAGATATCATTGCAGTCTTTAAGTCCTGACAACATGAATGAAAGTTTATGTTCATGAAAGATCTTTTGCCCTGCTAGCTTTGGATATGTCATGCTCAGGATTTCTTCGAACCTTGGGAGGACTCAAGTTGTCCATATCATGTTAGTGTTGGTTTGAATAGCATGGAGGTTAAAGTTGAGACTATGTTGATGCCAAGCTTTCACCCTTTTCCTTTTCTTTCTCTCATGCTGTTAATACATAACTTATGCCGACAATATCTTTGTCATACTACCATTATGTGGATTATGCTGCATCTCTACTATCTCCATTCATGATTTTATACTTGTGTGTGTTTTCAAAATAATCACAGTGCTATCCAAATCAATTTTGGATGATGTTGTGAATAGAAGTATGAATTTGAGGAATGTATATTGAAACTGTTGAATATGTCAGAACATGTGATCTTTGTGCCTATTTCTTCTCTAAATTCTTGCGTTATTTCGAGTAGATTAGAGTTTATTGTGAATGTACTCTATGAATCCTCCAGTTTGGTATGTTATTTTGCTAATTTTGGTGAAGGAATAAAAATGTAAGGATTGAAGAAAGAGGAGCTTTATCATGTTGCCGTGTTACGGTTTTTTTTTTCACGATGGGTTTGTGTTTATTAGCATGTGTGCATGAACAAAAGGGAGAGGGCGTCATGTGATTGGCCAAGGAGAACTTTTGGCATTTAGTCACTTAAAACAACACCTGACCAGTTGAGAGAAATCACTAGCATTTGGTGTCACGTTTGTTCATTATGTGTTTTAATTGACCAATTAACGCATTAGGGTTTAAATATTTATGGGGTTGGCCCGTACAATGGATGTATAGCCACCCTAGTGGTAAGAAGTATGCGCTGCCAACCAAGGTGTCTGGGGTTCGAATCCCCCTCGCCCCAGACACCCTTTTTCTTGTTTTTTATTTTTCCTCTTATATTTT